>CM042393.1:23469015-23976515 GCA_023634145.1 Thymallus thymallus
CTAATTACGTTATCTAAAGTCAACATCTCTTGGGGTTTAAAACACAAGCATTGATATTAGCGTAACTACATGATACAAGTGTTGTGGAGTTTGTGATATGAATCTGAATGTGTCACATAAGCAGGTGCAGGTGATAGTTGTTATAGCATAGCATCATGCGCAGCTGAGGATGGAGGGAGTGAATCCGGAATAGCAGTCTTTTCCCCAGGAGAGACCAGATGGCAGGTGGTTAGTCTTTAACTACGTTTACTTCCAATTAGCAAGGTGTGACATGGAAAACAGAGAGCCTGTTTGACAGGTGTAATGTGAAATGTTTTCCTCATGCACCATAATAACTCACTCACTCATTTAGTTTTGATAATTGTAGCTACAGCATGTATGCTCATCAGAGCTTGTTGCTCATACTGAATGACAGAGGAAGACTGACCGTTTGGAGCAAGGCATATCACTGTGAAAACTGAAAATGTGATCAATTACATGTGACAGATGGGTGAGCTTCTCTCCATTCAGCTCCCTTCACATTAGCTGCTTTTCAAATCTGATTCAACTCCATTTCTAAACCTAATGAAATAACGTATGTAAATGACGGGTGAGATTGGAGGGTAAGTGAATGGAGGTCTCAGGTGGTGACTAGTGAGGCCTGTGTGTGGCTGGGAGGGGATGCTTTCATTCATACAGAGTGATTAGAGGCTGGTTGGCCATGTGGGGGCTGTGTTAATGTGGCCCTAATTCACTGCTAATGCCAGGCCTGGTGAGCACAGCATCCCCAGCCAATGACTGAGCTCAGAGCACACAGCACAGGGCATATAGCCTACGGAATGTGAATAGAAACTATTGAATGGATATAACACATGCCCAACCCACAATCCACCAGGAGACATATAAAACAACAAAAAGGACGAGGTAGTCATAACAAATTCTGAAGCCATATAATCTGATTCCCAGTCAGAAATCATGTTGAGTGTCTGATGGGGTGTAGACAGTAAGGAGAGGTTTACTCTGCATGTTGTCTGTGATTAATGCTGTAAGTGGATTACGTTAGTATCTGCCGCAATCCTGGATCTGGATATTCACTACCATCTTTGTCATCTAGCCTGTTATACCATCCATGTGTTTCCCATTTCTGTGTATCTATCTGATGAGGATATTGTTGAATAGCAGTGAAACAGGCAGCAATATAGGGACAATGAGCTCAGCTACTGAGGAAAGCAGTGTGACTGACAGAATGGCTGGGAGTTTCTACCCGCTGCCTGAGGGCCAGAGTTAGTGAGCTAGCAATGTTTTCACTGAAGAGGGCTGTCAGAACTTTAATCACCATAGTTTATGTGACACATGCCCAGCTCCTAAGCATGTTGCTGTGTAAGTTATGGCTAGGTAGTTATAATGAAAGTAGCCACACATGACGTTTTAAGTTATTCCACCAACACACAACCGTCCATCCATTCAGCCACAAATATATAAAACCATGAGTAGCTTAATAAAAAGGTGGAAAATCTTACTTCTGGACACTTGCACCAGCTCTGTTACATTAAAAACTCCTGACGTCACAAAGCTTTCCTGAAACTCAGGAGCATCTGGAAAACACAGAGATGAGTCACCATGGAGAGTTCTGTGACATAATACAACAAGCATTACATCGCAAGGAAAGGACACAACAAATATCAGCAAGCCAGTAAAACACATTCAAATAATGTGTGTTGGCATTTGGATGTGTGTGTGTGTGTGTGTGTGTGTGTGTGTGTGTGTGTGTGTGTGTGTGTGAGTCCATCGGGCCCCTTACCCATGGTGGCAGCTCGGCTATCCTCCTGATCTGACCCAATACCTGTGCGTGGGCTACTGCTCTGCTCTGACTCTGAAGAAAGGGAAAGAAAGGAAGAGAGAGAGGGTAGAAAGAGGGAGGGGGGCCAGAAACATAAGTCTAAACCCAGCATAATTTGTTGTACCACATAAAAGGCTCATATGAGGGTGTTTAAGTAGTTGTAAACAGTCTCTAGAAAATAACCTATTTAGTGAGAAATAATGTGACAAATATTAAAAAAGGTTAAGAACTATATTAAATTCTAGGTTTATAGCTAGATAGTACAGTACTAAGGCTAGTATAACAAGTTGGGTTTCAATGTGCAAATGTGAAACATGACCCAAATACCTCACTTAATAACTTTCTTGTTTGACAAATGTAACTCTAATCCAATTGCAAAAAAGGTTTCTGGCAGGCTAGTCTAGTTGTTTTGCCTAAATGTACACTCAGTGAAGCATCACAACAATGGCAAGGCTACACAATCCAACCACAAAACCAACTTTTATTTGTGTGAACTTTATATTTGCTGCACCTGGCAAATGCAGATAACACAAGTAAATGAATAAAGTGCAGTCCAAACCAGAAGAATACTAGATTTACCACAAAGAGTCTGGCTGGCGTTCAAAGTGAACAGCAGTGAAAACCTAAAAGATAAATAAATTAGGCCCGCTTCTATCAGATAGGCATGACTCCACTCACGGATCAAAGACACACACATTCCACAATGTTCCACATGTTGGAGTTTAGTGCCTGTGGAGGGAGCGCCTCATTGCAATCTTCACACTGACTCCCCGTTACTAGAATAAGCACCCTGCTTCCTTTGGACTTCCCTCTAGATAGATTAAATAGATTAGATAGATTAGAAAGGGTAGGTAGGTAGGTAGGTAGGTAGGTAGGTAGGTAGGTAGGTAGGTAGGTAGGTAGGTAGGTAGGTAGGTAGGTAGGTAGGTAGGTAGGTAGGTAGGTAGGTAGGTAGGTAGGTATGTAGGTAGATAGATAGGTAGGTAGGTAGGTAGGTAGGTAGGTAGGTAGAATTTCGGTCGGTCGGTCGGTCGGTAGGTAGGTAGGTAGGTAGGTAGGTAGGTAGGTAGGTAGGTAGGTAGGTAGGTAGGTAGGTAGGTAGGTAGGTAGGTAGGTAGGTAGGTAGGTAGGTAGGTAGGTAGGTAGGTAGGTAGGTAGGTAGGTAGAATTTCGGTTGGTCGGTCGGTCGGTCGGTCGGTCGGTAGGTAGGTAGGTAGGTAGGTAGGTAGGTAGGTAGGTAGAATTTCGGTCGGTCGGTCGGTCGGTCGGTAGGTAGGTAGGTAGGTAGGTAGGTAGGTAGGTAGGTAGGTAGGTAGGTAGGTAGGTAGGTAGGTAGGTAGGTAGGTAGGTCGGTATGCAGGCAGGCAGGCAGGCAGGCAGGTAGGTACTTCATTGATCCCCGGGGGGAAATTTCTTTGTCAAGCAGCTACGAAAAACACAGGACAGATACACGATACGATACATAGTGCGGCAGTATGAAAAAGTATAAAAATACAAGTCTGGAGTGCAAAAAGCAATAAAAAGGCATTGCATAGTATGAGTGAATGGCTGAATATGTACACTATACATTGTTACAGAGTGTTAGGTGAAAAAACTCTACACTGGACAAATGAGCCAGACACCCTACTGTGATGTGTGACAACCACTGCTGACAGCACCACCCCACAGTTAGCAATAACTGTCTTCTTCATGAAGCTCTGTAGACGGCATTATTCCTACCACAGCCACTTCCACAGCCACTTCGATAGTGCTCGAGCTCATACTCAACATCATTACATGACAGCCTCTGCAAGGACATAAGGCTTAAAACAGTTTGCAAGAGCCATACACATACACAAAGTGAAAGTTTGGAGCGATGTACAAAAAAGTGAGGTGTATGGTCAACCTCTGGCTTGTGGTTTGTTCTGTTGCTAATCAACAACAAAACAAAAACATCTTGTCAGTTTTGTTCCTCTGCTATCATTAATATCCAATACATTCTTACCAAAAGCCCTCAGACAAAATCCCTGGCACAAAGAGCGAAACAAAGAGAGAACGGGAGCATGACTAGGCTAGAGAGACTGGCACACACACAGACCCGTAATGCCCAAGACACAATGCTCTGGAAAACAAATATATAGTTTAATAATTTCTTTTGTATATTTTCGAACAAAGTTTATATTAGGGTTTCTAACATTTATTTTGGAGGGTGGGGGTGCAGGACATCATGCCATACGATGATGCAATAAAACGTGGCCAAAGCAGGACACCATCCATTTTCCCTACGAAAGTAGTTGACGGCCATTTTGTTAACTATTAAAATCTTATTGTTATATTTTCAAGTATATATATCTTACTTTTGATGGTTTTATCATTCCAGGATTGTAAGAGTTAATGAACAAATCTCCGACACCTCTGCAATACCATTTAAACGTGATAAACGTATAAATGTCAGAACGGATATTAAATGAACATGACAGCTGTCCCCTCGTGAGCTTGAACAAGGTTCAATGAGGGCGAAACTGATCTTCTTACTGCCCCACCCTGGCCCTAAACTTGTTTCTTATTTTATATATTTTTATTCACATTCCATCAATATAAGCAGTTTGGAAATGTGTTATTACGCACTTTCAGAATTTGCCGAAAAACTCTCTCCTATCTCTCTCTCTATCCTCACCCTCACATTCCCCAACCTCATCTTTACACATTACTATTAATACATATTTATCGTGGCTCCTGTTGTTGCTATTTTCTTTCCAAGTAAGTTATTTCTCTGGCCAGGGATCGCTCAACATAACATTTTTTGGCAGACATTTCATGTGCAGAGGAGTTTGCTGTTGGCAGCCATTTTAGATTGCTCTTTCTCCTGTCTCTCTTTCGCTCACTCTCTCCCTCCCGCTCTCTTTCTCGCCCAGAGCAAGAACACACAAAGTACAACTAACCCTGTTGAACAGTGACAGCATGCCCCTGTGCCAAGTCACCCCTTGAGACGAAAGACAAAAAGACAGAGACAGCAGTGCCAGTGAACTGCTGTTGGCAGAGGGAGAGAAAGAGAGAAAAAGAGAGAAACAAAGAGAGAGGGACAGAGATGCACAGAGAGGGTGGGGGGGGGGGGGGTGGGTTGAGAGAGAAAGAGATAATGTTTTGTTATAGAAGTGACTTAACGAGAAAGACATTCTAGCTGAGTTACTCTGGAATCACAGTGAGTTACAGTTAAATTACAACACAGGAAAGCAACATTACAAGCACAGTTCCTCAGTCCAACCAGGGGACACATGCTTGTCTGTAGTAAACTGACCACAATTACTCATAAACGTCCACCAGAGATATGGTCCAAGATGCAAGTATACTCGTAATTGAGAGATTCATTGTTGTAACACAAACCTTTGTACAGTATACATTTTCCCATAACAGGAAAACCACAAGCCTGGTGAATTAGAATTTCAACCATGCTCCCAGTATTTGGTTTCATTTTGATCTCATGACATTATTGTAAATATAGCGGCTGGCTGGCTAAAGCCAACTGCAGGGGGAAGTGGACAGAGGAAGCCAAGAGAGGGATTTGGAGGCAAGGCTGTCTATTCACAGTTACCCTGGTGCCTGGGCTAATTTGGAGAGACCTTTGGCTTCTCCCAAACCCATTTCCCATCAGTCACTGGGTGAGAGGAGCTATTTCTCCAGCAGCTCTGTTTCTGGCAGGAACTAGAACCCAATCTATGATGATGTGACAGTGGAACAGCATAGGTCAAAATACTGGAACAATTATGACCAGTCTGTTCCCTTACAACCAAGAGCAGGAATTTCATATGAATCACAGACATTGCTGTGCTCTCAAAACCACACCCCTTACTGGAGCCTTAAGGAAAAATGACTTAATGAACATGAACCATTAGGAGAGGCTTTAATATGTAGTGATAATGCACAAATTAATGAAGATAATCAAGCTTTTGCCATCTGTGTCATTGGTACAGAGAACCTTGTAACGATTAAACCGGTTAGACCGACTTTCTACTGTGACATCTCAAATGGAATTGGAATTGAATGGTCAATTCAAATCCAATTTATAACTGATAACATCTCTGTAGTGTGTTACAATGTAATCACTGTAATGCACTTTTTAGCACTATTGACACTATTGACAGTGCTGGAGTAAAGCTCATCTAGGCTCTGTCTGGCTGGAGTAAGACCACTGGGGGAAGGCCTGCTTACTGCTGTATAATAGATAATTCACTCACATTCTTCCCTCAACCACAGTACCCTATACGTTTCCTAAAACATTCATATACAGTACACAAAGCTTACTTCTTGTTGTGTTATGTTGAAGCGTACTGCACACTTTACTAGTTTGGAATGATATGGAAAAAATGCAGGTAAATAAAACAATGTCTAGTGCTTGTGCCTTGACACCAGTGGCTGTCTCTTGTGATCTCTCTCAAATCAAATTTTTACTTGTCACATGCGCCAAATACAACAGGTGTAGACATACCCATGAAATGTTTGCTTTACGAGTACAAATATCATCATAAAGATAGTAATACAAAGAGGAATAAAATACAAAAGAATGGAGCTATATACAGGGAGTATCAGTACCAGATAAATGTGGAGCTATATACAGCAAGTACAAGTACCAGATCAATGTGTCGCTATATAGCAGCAGCAGATTCCTGGATTCACCTGCTCAGTCTATGTCATGTGTAGTCTTGTGAGTGTGCATTGAGTCAGTGCAAGATCGGGTCAGTGCAAATAGTCCAGGTAACCATTTAATTAACTATTTAACAGTCTTATGGCTTGGGGTAGAAGCTGTCTCTTGGATCCTGTTCCGAGAGCCAACGCTCCAGTACCGTTTGCCAGTACGTCTCAGTGTACATATCTGTCTCAGTGTTTGTGTGGTAAGATTGTTCTGCTCACTGCAGCTGAGCTTAGAGCCTGGCTGGCAAGGCCTGCATGCCAGGAGAACAAACCAATCAATGGAGTTCTGCCCCAGCAACAAAGCTAGCGAGCTCACCCATCTCCCTTCCTTTTGTCTCCCTTCCCTCTCTTTCTCTCTCCGTCTCTGTTTTCCCTTCAGCAACCCCAATCAATTTCACATAGCCAATTCAATTTCAAACCACATTTTTGGGAATGACAAGAACATAGCCAATGCAGAGATATTACAGCAAAAAACGTTGATAGTCTCTCTCTCTATCTGTTCTATTTCTTTCCCCCTCTTGCTTGCACTTCTCTGCCTCACCTCTTTTTTCCTCCCTCACTTTCTGCCCATGCAGACAGTCTGAGTTAGAGCTATCGACCGAGCCCCAGCAGCCCTCCCCACCCACAAACTCCCTACGCTGTTTAACATTTAGAATGGATGGGATGGAGTATGTCAGAAAAAGACCGTAAATAGAAGAGGACTGGTCTATTAGACCAAAATCCACATAGAAACCAATCCTATGGAAAATGTTTAACGGCCAAATTATCTAAACATCTAATGAGTTCCATGGTGTTGTTAAACATATTCCTAATTTATTCCGAATAAATTGCAGAGACCGCTAATTTACATTCATAGCTAACCTCTCTTGTAAACAAAGCAAGTGCTGACTGCATTGACTTGGCTGGTAAATGGCTGTTTTAATCCTGTTAATACTATATATTTTAAGATAGACTTTCCTACAGCTTTAGCCTGAAGCTGGGTTATTGCTGAAATACACAGTAAACCTGCTCTGATTACACAAGGGAAAGTCCTTGCAGAATTACAGAGCCCTCAGTCAGCTTGGAGAGCATTCTTATTTTAATTCATTCGGAAAAAATTGCTGAGCATGAGAGAATCAGGGGCTGCAGTACCAGCTTTAATTTAATACAGCCATCCTTTTATGATCTGGAGCACTAAAGTGTCCTATATACCGTCTGATAGATAGAGGATGCGCAGAGGAGAGCTGAGCAGAGGACAGCCCTAAGTCATGTCTGTCAAACAACACGCACAGCTCTCAACCTGATAAACAGCCACGGCCCATTGTAAAACACAGACAGAAAGAGGACAGGGACTCGCAGGGGGACGCAAAAAGTGAGACGCAAGGACAGAGAAGGACGAAGGGAGAGAAAATGAGATGACAGGAAAAAGAAAAGTACAGTAGAGGTCAGGTTGTCTTCGAATAAATGTCAGATATTAATGGGAAAAGTCAGGCAGCTGAAATATATGTCAACAGTAAAGACGCATGCTACACAGCTGCAAAAATACAAAATTCCAGCTCCTCGGCTGGCCGGTCTAAGAATCCAGGAAAGGAGTGGGTTACAGTGAATGTCAGGCAGTCAGGCATTTGTGTGAAAATGGTGGGCTCTGATAATTGGACCAGCTGGCCTTTTCTTGTAGTAGATTGCAGCTTCCTGTAGTACTGGGTCTTTAAGGGGTGGGGGCGGCGTGACAGTAATAACACACAAGGCTTTCTGCTCAGGAGACTAGAGGAATAGCTACCAGCTTGGGGAAGGGTAAACACTTAGATAAAGGATAAAGTGTCTGCATATGTGTGTTTTTCCCCTAAGCATACACATTGCAGTGTTTCCCTAATATTAATTTAGCAGCGGTGGTGTGCCGCTTGCTCAATCTTATTGCATACTTTAAAAAAAAACTGAAATACCTTATTTACATAAATATTCAGACCCTTATTTTGCTATGAGCTCAGGTGCATCCTGTTTCCATTGATCATCCTTGAGATGTTTATACAACTTCATTGGGGTCCACCTGTGGTAAATTCAATTGATTGGACATGATTTGGTAAAGGCACACACCTGTCTATATAAGGTCCCCGATTGACAGGTCCCCAAGAACACAGAGGCCTCCATCATTGTTAAATGGAAGACATTTGGAACCACCAAGACTCTTCCTAGAGCTGGCCACCCGACAAAACTGAGCAATCGGAGGGTCTTGGTCTTTCAAATTAAAAAAGTTTTGTCATTTAGCAGAAACTCTTTTCCAGAGCAATTCATAGGAGATATTAAGGTTAAGCAACTTGCTCAAGGGCACATCAACAGATTTTTCACCTAGTTGGCTCGAGGACTAGAACCAGCAACCTTACGGTTACTGGCCCAACACTCTTAACTGCTAGGCTACCTGTCGGGAGTGTATGCCCACAGATCCCCCCAGCTAAGACGAAGAGCCATTAAACAACAATAGTGACTAGTCGTGAGCTTCAATAGCGCCAGAAAAGGCCTTGTTTGTATTGTGTGTAAAGAATAATAAAACTCGATTTTTCCTGCTTTTCCATAACCCACAATATAAAAACCAGATGCAAATGTCGTGTTCTTTTCAAGCTATTTTTGGACAGATTTCATAAACTTACTTATTAAAATATATATTTATTTAAAAGGTTTAAAACCACCCACAATCCCCTTTGGAATGGATATAAAGATCTCTCCCTAAATTTATAGCACATCATGTCATTTGTGAGGACCCGTGGAGCAGTGTGCACACAAAATCTTTCAGATTAAATAATTAATTATAAAACACACGCACACCTTACATATAGTCATATGATAACTTAGTGACACCATGCTCAAGTATCCCCGTATCGACAGGGCGGAACAGTGACTGTGTGGCAGCCTGTCTTGGCCTCCCCTTCCTGGGTGGGCGTCTGGGCGGCGCGGCCTGTTTGGCCTGTTTGTGTTGGAGTCAGCTACAGGAGTCTTACCACCACCACCACCACCTCCACCACCTGGACCCTCAACAGAGTGGAATTACCCCCAGGCAGGCAGGCTGTCCTTCACGCTCCCCTCTTTCTTCCATTCACAGCAGATTCCCTTTCAAATAGGCTTTTGGCTTGGCAACAATGTAGTATATCCATAACAAAATCTCACACTCTGTGGTGAGAAGCCTCGGCTAGTTTGCTGATCCCTTTCTGTACACTCTGTCTACAGTTTCCCGCTTGCTTCAAGTGGACTTTACTGGAATGACAATAATGCGAGCCAGAGAGTTGAATTGATGGCAAACAATAACATGTATCAGACCACAATGGTATGCTCTAGGAACAACTTCATGGACAGACCCTCCAAGGATGTTAATGTCTCACTTTCCTGCTGCTCTCTGTCTGTCTGCCCAGCTAGTTTTTTACATAAAGGACCAAAGCCTTGTTATTCTGTGTGGTCAATGATCATTTCACAGCTTGTGTGGCCAATGATCATTTCACAGCAGACTCACATACTGTTCACCAAGACAGTTAGTTACACTAATTCGGAAAGTATTCAGACCCCTTGACTTTTTCCACATTTTGTTACGTTACAGCCTTATTCTAAAATTGATTAAATAAAAACTGTTCCTCATCAATCTACACACAATACCCCATAATGACAAAGCAAAAACTGTTAGTTTTTTGGGGAAATGTATTACAAATAAAATATCAGCGCAAAAACCAAGCCATGAGGTAAAAGGAATTGTCCATAGAGTTCCGAGACAGGATTGTGTCAAGGCACATATCTAGGGAAGGGTACCAAAACATTTCAAATCAAATCAAATGTTATTGGTCACATACACTTGGTTAGAAGATGTTATTGAGGGTGTAGCGAAATGCTTGTGCTTCTAGCTCCGTCAGTGCAGTAATATCTAACAGTTTTACAACATATACCCAAATACACATAAATCTAAGTAAGGAATGCATTAAGAATATATACATACAGTATATGTCAGAGCGGCATTGTACTAAGATACAGTGGCATATTATAGTATACAGTATACATATGAGACGGATGATGCAATATGTAAACACGATTAAAGTGACTAAGATACCGTAGAATAGTATACCGTAGAGTTTAGACATATGAGATGAGTAGTGCAAGATACAAAAACATTATTAAAGTGACTAGTGTTTCATTCCTTAAAGTGGCCAGTGATTTTTAATTTATGTCTATAGGCAGCAGTTTCTGATGTGCTAGAGATGGCTGTTTAATGGTCAGTGGCGTAGTATAGAATACAATACAGTATATACATATGACATGGGTGATGCAATATGTAAACACAATTAGAGTGACTAAGATACCGTGGCTAGTGTTCTATTCCATAAAGTGTTTTATTTCGGCAGCATTGAAGGTCCCCAAGAACACAATGGCCTCCATCATTATTAAATAGAATAAGTTTGGAACCACCAAGACTCTTCCTAGAGCTGCCCCCTCCAGCCAAACTGAGCAATCAGGGGAGAAGGGCCTTGGTCAGGGAGGTGACCAAGAAACCGATGGTCACTCTGACAGAGCTCCAGAGTTCCTCTGTGGAGATGGGAGAACCTTCCAGAAGGACAATCATCTCTGCAGCACTCCACCAATCAGGCCTTTATGGTAGAGTGGCCAGACGGAATCACCCCTCAGTAAAAGGCACATGACAGCCCGCTTGGAATTTGCCAAAAGGCACATACTCAGGACTCTCAGACCATGAGAAACAAGATTCTCTGGTCTGATGAAACCAAGATTGAACTCTGGACTGAATGCTAAGCGTCACGTCTGGATGAAACCTGGCACCATCCCTACAGTGAAGCATGGTGGTGGCAGCATCATGCTGTGGGGATGTTTTTCAGCGGCAGGGACTGGGAGACTAATCAGGATCGAGGGAAATGTGAACGGACTAAAGTACAGACAGATCCTTGAGCACTCAGGAACTCAGACTGGGTTGAAGGCTCACCTTCCAACAGGACAACGACCCTAAGCACACAGCAAAGACAACTTAAGATAAAAAGATACTTAAGTAAATGTGATTTTTCCGTTTTTTTAATTTGTAATACATTTGCAAAAAATTCTAAAAACCGGTTTTTGCTTTGTCATTATGGGGTATTGTGTGTAGATTTAAAAAACAAAACAATTTAATCCATTTTAGTAAGACTGTAACGTAACAAAATGTAGAAAAAGTCAAGGGGTCTGAATACTTTCCATTACCATTTTAAAAACCTTTTGCAAGTAGCCCTGGCCTGGGTGGATGTCCACCTGTAACCACAGGGGGCAGTGTGGAGGCAAGTGGTGCCCTGAGAGGCTCAGATGCAGCACTCACTACTGATCCAGCATGCTTCAGCTTAGATGACCCAGCCATAGCCACTAACTACTACATTGCCGTACACTGCTCTGCTTGTGAGTATGGAAATGTCTAGCTGTCACATACACACATTCACAACTGCTGGCTTGTCGTTTTGTCCAGCCTTAACATAACAGTGTGCTTCATGGCAGCTGTCAAGAGGATGAGCCTGAATTGACTAGTTGTTTTCACAAACAGGCAATGGATCTTAGTCTACATTGCATCTACCGTAATACATTCAATTAAAGCACTAGTGTAATCAGTCACTATGGGACATTTCATTGGCAGATGCAGATGCTGTCATCCATCCTATTGGTGCAATAAGCAACACTGAAGTGAACCAGAGCCAGTGAAGTCAGGGAGGCTAATGAGAGTCAGACTGAGAGGTGGTCTGACACTCTGGCATGTTTACGCCACATGTGAGGGGTGAGCCAGCAGCGACCAGAAAGAGAAAGGGAGGTTGTTAAGCAACCAAGAAGTCGTTTTTCGTAACATTGTTTGTGTTCTTTCGACGAGACCTCACCACTGTCTGTCCACCACCACAACACAAATCTGTGAGCTGTCAAGTGCAGCCTGGCTACACTGAGAGAGAGAGAGAGAGAGAGAGAGAGAGAGAGAGAGAGAGGGGAGAGAGAGAGAGAGAGGGGGCGGGGTGGCAACCATGACAGATCTCTGTAGGTCTCATGTTTAGTTTAGATACAGGGATAATGCTCTGTCTAATATGCTGTTGGAGATTATTTGAAAGCAGTGGTGTAAAGTACTTAAGTACAAATACTCAGACTGGGGTGTACTACTTAAGTAGTTTTTTGGGGTATCTTTACTGTTTATATTTTTTACAACTTTTACTTCACTACATTCCTAAAGAAAATAATGTAAACTTTACTCCATACATTTTACCTCACACCCAAAAGCAGGACAGGAAAATGGTCTAATTCACACACTTATCAAAAAAAACAACCCTGGTCATCCCTACTGCCTCTGATCTGGCGGACTCACTAAACACATGCTTCGTTTGTAAATTATGTTGGAGTATGCCCCTGGCTATCTGTAAATTTAAAAAACAAGAAAATGTGGCCGTCGGCTTTGCTTAATATAAGGAATTTGAAATGATTTACACTTGTACTTTTACTTTTGATACTTAAGTATATTTAGAACCAAGTACTTTTAGACTAGTATTTTACTGGGTGACTTTCACTTTCACTTTTACTTGTGTCATTTTCTATTAAGGTATCTTTACTTATGACAATTGGGTACTTTTCCCACCACCGTTTAAAAGTATTGTCTTGAAAGTGAGACCCTTACTTAACAATCTCTCTGTTCACACCACTTATACTCTGAGTTGCTATTCACGTCATAAACAAATACAACGGCCACCGTGGGGGAAAACAATTGTGGTTCACCATCTCTGCCCATTCAACATAGCCTAGATTTACTTATTACTTCTCATAGGCTTACAATTATGTTTTGTTTATTCCTTGAACAGTCGCTAAGATTATATTTGGTTGTGATAGTTGTAGAATACATATTTTGGATACAGTAGTTGTTAGCTAGAATGCTAACACTCATTAATATAGGCTGTAGCAAAGCTAGCGAAAGAGATAGTTTAAGTGTTTTTTTGTATAATGCAGTGGATTTTCATTCATACAAGCCTTACAATCCAATTTAATACAAAAGTAGTGGGAAATGCACTCATAAGCAACATATACAGTGCCTTCAGAAAGTATTCATACCCCTTGACTTATTCCACATTTTGACGTGTTACAGCCTGAATTCTGAAATGGATTAAATAGATGTTTTTCTACACACAATACCCCATAATGACAAAGTGAAAACATGTTTATGAAATACAGAAATAACAAATTTACATACACCCCCGGTCAAAAGTTTGGAATATTACTCATTCAAGGGTTTTTCTTTACTTGCACTATTTTTTACAGTGAATACATCAAAACTATGACATAACACATATGGAATCATGTAGTAAACAAAAAAGTGTTAAACAAATCAAAATATATGTTATATTTGAGATTCTTCAAATAGCCACCCTTTGCCTTGAATTCTTAAAGCTCTGTCAAATTGGTTGTTGATCATTGCTAGACAACAATTTTCAGCTCTTGCCATAGATTTAAGTATATTTAAGTAAAAACTTTAACTCAGCCACCCAGGAACTTACTTGGTATGTAACTCCAGTGTATATTTAGCCTTGTGTTTTAGGTTATTGTCCTGCTGAAAGGTGAATTCATCTCCCAGTGTCTGGTGGAAAGCAGACTGAACCAGGTTTTCCTCTAGGATTTTGCCTGTGCTTAGCTCCCTTACGTTTATTTTTTTATCCTGAAAACCTCCCCAGCCCTTAACGATTACAAGCATGCCCATAACATGATGCAGCCACCACTATGCTTGAAAATATGAGAGTGGTACTCAGTGTTGTATTGGATTTGCCCCAAACATAACACTTTATATTCAGGACAAAAAATGAATTGGTTATTTGAAGTATTACTGTAGTGCCTTGTTGCAAACAGTATGAATGTCTTGGAATATTTTATTCGGTACAGGCTTCCTTCTTTTCACTCTGTCAATTAGGTTAGTATTGTGGAGTAACTACAATGTTGATCCATCCTCAGTTTTCTCCTATCACAGCCATTAAACTCTGTAACTGTTTTAAAGTCACCATTGGCCTCATGGTGAAATCCCTGAGCAGTTTCCTTCCTCTCTGGCAACTGGACGCCTGTATCTTTGTAGTGACTGGGTGTATTGATACCCCATCCAAAGTGTAATTAACAACGTCACCATGCTCAAAGGGATATTCAATGTCTGTTTTTTTTACCCATCTACCAATAGGTACCCTTCTTTGCAAGGCATTGGAAAACCTCCCTGGTCTTTGTGGGTGAATCTGAAACTGTTTGAAATTCACTGCTTGACTGAGAGACCAAATTGTATGTGTGGGGTCCAGAGATGAGGTTGTCATTAAAAAAGTCCATGCAACTTATTATGTGACTTTTCATAACAAAGGGGTTGAATACTTATTGACTCAAGACATTTCAGCTTTTCATTTTAATTAATGTGTAAACATTTATGGGGTATTGTGTGTAGGCCAATGACAAACACATTTCAATTTAATCCATTTCAAATTCAGGCTGAAACACAACAAAATGGGGAAAAAGTCAAGGGGTGTGAAATTTTGGCTTTTTTTGCTGGCGGTCAATGAGAACTCTCCCATGTTTTCCCCCAAGGTGGGGAAACAGCGTATGTCGAGAGAGCAGAGAGGCATCAACACAGGAGGTCATCTGAGGCAACCCTCCTCCCACAAACGGCTGGGTGCTTGCCTGGAACCTGCCTGGGTGATGCAATGTGTTGTATAGATGGATGGCTGCTCCAGTTGATGGACTGTGGCTTGGCACTGGTGCCCAAAGGCTTAACCTCAACTACAAGGCAAAAGGAATCCCTCTGGAGGGTAAATTGCCTTGTCAAAAGAGTATCTGCTAGAGCTGAGGTCTGGGGCTGACTAATATCTTGGGTGTTGATCATATAGACTTTGAGAGGTACAGTAGAACTACTGAGCATAGCTAAATACGTCTGGATTCAATCAATTCAATAAAGCGGTAGGAGGGAAAGGGGTGAGCGAGTACATTTCATAGGAATATCTTCATGATGCTTTATTAAAAGCACCACAAGACATGAGCACCACAAGACATGAGCACCACAAGACATGAGAAGATGACTGTGTCCGTGGTTCGGTTGGAGGGTAAAGGCAGTTACAGGATGACGGTTATCTAGCTATCTCTCCTCCTGTAGCTGTGATCCTGCCCCTGACATAGGCTACGCGGCGGTGCGCTTCACATCTCCCCAGTTTAGAGGGAGGGGTGATTATCTGCAATGGCAGAGGGCCTGTCCTGGGACTCTGCTCTGCCTGATTACACTGACGAGACGTTGGGCCTGATTACCATATGTGATTTAGTGGAATTAGGGGAACTAGGTTAGTATACAAATATACTAACCTAGCTAGATTCACCAAGATAATAAAGTGTGTTGTTTCTGTTTCTGAAACCCTACTCTGATTAAGACAGGAGAAATGGAATTAAATAACAGACGCTTGTCATTTATTTTGCATGGAAACTTAAAAACAACAGATTAATCAAGGCTGAGGCTCCCTCCATCTGTGTGGGATTATAAAACCTGCGATAGACGGTCATGGTTCTAATCTAAATTATGATGGAATCGATCACACATGCAATCCATGAGGTTGAAGGAGATAGAAAGTAACGTTTAAAAAGGTTCAGAGACTTGCTGTGTTGACATGCTGTGTTGACATCATTATATCACTAACTGGTGTGTTATTGTAACTTTAATATTATACTCTAACTAAGACTGACCGTCTCTGGCAAAACATTTGTTTCAAAGATATGATATTGCACTATGCAGTAACGGCTACTGGCAGAGAGAGAGAGAGCGAGAGAGAGAGCGATGGAGGGAGAAGGGAAAAGGGGATGGAGGAGAGATTGAGGGTGTGACGTGGCACTTGTCCTGAAATGCCCTTTCTTCAATATGTGACTGATATTCCCCTCCCCCGACTCTCTCTCTCCCTTCCCTCTCTTTATAGTTTTATTGTATGCTTTGTGCAACAATGCAGCAATGTGGCAAACATTAACATGAACCTCCAGCCATCTGGAATCATCGTTAGAAAGGGAGCTATGTCTACTTCTCTCTCACTCCCTCTCTCTTCTTGCTGCCTCTGTAATCTAGTTTGCTCATTTTCTGGCCCTCATCCAAGTAACAAAGGATAGAGAAGAAGTATGAATCAAACAAACATTTAGTAAAATGTCATTACTAAATTCAAAAAGGCTACTGAAAAAGTGAAATATTATTAAAAACAGTATACTTCAGTGTTCAACATTTACAGTGTTCAACATTTCTCCATGAGTGTCCCTATCTTGGAACTAACAAACTGTTACTATAATTTTACACGTGGTAATACAGTATACTGGCTCAGATGCTTGTCTTGATACATATACAGTAAAGAAAAAACTCAAAAGTAAACCATGACAGTAATATAAGTGCTTCTGGCTTCACTTTTCTTCAATGTCTTGTAGTTGAAAAGAATCATGACTGCTCTACAATAGCAGACAAGCCCTACTGCATGATAATCCATGAAACTAGGCCTGTGTTCCCATGGAGCCCTGTGCTGTGCTGAGTGCTCAGGGCCCCAGAGGGACTAAGAATAGCATGGAAACCCTGATCAATATGAAAGAGGCAGACAGAGAGAAACACAACCAGGAAATCCAATCTGCTAGCAGGCTCATCCAGTCACAGAGCGTGTGTCTGAGGCTGCCATCTTCAGGTATTCTGCTGATCGGGGCCGATCCAGATGGGAGCTGAGCTGCTGCCTGTGGCTGACACACACACACACACACAAACTCACCGCACCACAGAGCCACAATCCAGACCCCTTAATAAAAATACCAGAATGGCTGTGGTTGTGTGAGCATGTGTGTGTCAGAGCTGCAGTGGTACATTATAGACCAACATCCACTTTTGGCGAGTTGTTTTTGGATACTCGTTTACTCCCGTAGAGACGTTTACTCACTCAGAGATGTTTACGACCTGCATAAACTCTCTGTTTTAGGATGCCTTTGAATTATTGGTCAAATTTGGTCAGAAACCAGGTTCTAGTCTGTGTGTAAAATGTGCAATAATACTCAAAGCTGTTTCTCTGCCATCCCAGGCACAGGCCTATAAGCAGAAGACTTGAACATGAGTCAAAGGCATACTGCAAGGCCTTGCAAATAACTGATGGACGACTCTTTGATTCACAGCATAATTATATATGGTAACGCTACAAAATGCTCGAGACATCCAAATACTGTCCAAACAGCGTACTGTACAAAGCCAGTCATTCAAACGGACGATGCTGTCACCCACTTGGAGAACAGGAAATGTCCAATTGAGCCAATGGATTGCAGATCACGGCCTCAACAAATGAGGCCAGTCTTTTAAATCAAAACAGACTTTATTAGCCATCGATGCACACGCCATTAATCGTATGGATAAATGTTACATGTTCTAAGCAGATACTTGCAGCTGTAAATCTGCTGGAGGAAGTGACTTTTATGACCTGTAGTAGTATTAACACTAATGATACTTGAGCTTGTCTATTACAGTCAACTTGCATGTTCATAGTTTTCCCAGAGCCAGATCTCCACACCATCCATCCATCCATCCATCCATCCCTATCTATCTATCTATCTATCTATCTATCTATCTATCTATCTATCTATCTATCTATCTATCTATCTATCTATCTATCTATCTATCTATCTATCTATCTATCTATCTATCTATCTATCTATCTATCTATCTATCTATCTATCTATCTATCTATCTATCTATCTATCTATCTATCTATCTATCTATCTATCTATCTATCTATCTATCTATCTATCTATCTATCTATCTATCTATCTATCAGTCTATTGCAGGGATGGGGGTTTATGGAGGGAGGTGAGGGTCATGGGTGAATGCAGCTGTGTAACTCAAACCCCCTAAAAAGCCAGCTCTTTCTCTCTCGGAGTAATCTCTCACATGCTTTTTATTCCAAATAAACATGCCTATAAAATATGTTATATTTTTTGGGTGGGCTTAAGCATACAAGTATAAGTTTTCCTGTTCTCAATCAATTTAATAAGGGACAGGTTTGAGGCAGAAATAATCTGTTCAGTGAATAATTCTACCCCCTCCCACTAGGACCTTGAACATAAAATGTGATCTGGACAAAATAAGGGATAGCCATTTAACTTTTTTCCCAATCTCTCGACTAAGCAGCCGTTCCATACTAGGAACATTATCCAGAGCGCATCCTAACCCTGTACCTTTTTTGGAATTACACTGTCTTTTCCAACATAAACAATACAGATACTTTATCGCCTGTGTTTATGAAGCATTTATTCCACTGTCTACATCCTCTTACAACAGTTAAAATTAATACAATTGACAACTTAGTGAATTTACTTTGTTGTTTTTTAGGACAGTTCTTTAGGACCAAATCAGTAAAGGACCTAAAACATCTCCCTCTCTCCTAACCTGCCGACAGAGCGTAACACAGAACAAAGAAGGAGACACAAGAGGAGAGCCACAAAGAACCCCAGCCCACTATCTCCTGTTCAATATCCATCTCTGCTCTAACTGTCTTCCCTTACCCTCTCTCCTCCCCATCAGTTCCAGTCCAGCTGCTCTCTGTGCTGCCCCTGCCCTGCTGGTGCCAATGACCCATTGCTCTGTTTGCAGTCTAAACACACAAACACACGCAGTCAGCTGGCACATGGAAGGTTTGCCCAGGCCTGTCCCAAGTCCAGCAGCCCTGAGTCACATTCTAGTCATGTGCAAAAGAAATGTCTCTACTACCACACTTCAGCTCTAAGAAATGAAAACAGAGACAGTCATAACCAGACTGCAACTGTCCAACAAATAGTATTAAAATCCTGAAAAGAGCGGTCTGGCCAGATAAGGCTAGTCTGCAGGCCATCCAGTCTGGGGAGAGAATTCTAATTCGCAATCTAGCCTCAGATTAGTGGAAAGGTCATTTCTCTGGGTGAAACTGCGTTAATATTATTCTATTTTAGAATGTAGAACATACATTAGAGGTGAACAAAGGTGAACAATGATTTAAATGTGAGCCCCTAAAATGGACGCGAAAGACAGATTTCCATTTTTAAGGTAAACCGTTTTGAACTTGAAAAACCAAGTGAACTTTTACTAATCATTAACAATAGAACAGGTTAAACATGATTCATTCTCCACCAACAGGTCCTGAGGTAACAATAACATACTGCAGCTCCTGAGGCATAAACAGGACTGGGCCTTGGTAAAATAAACTGTTCATCTTCCAGCCCCTGGGGAGTGGAAGTGAGTTCAGAGGCTGAAAGGATCTGGGGAGGGGAGTCAGATATATTATTAAAACCTGCTTGCTGGCATATCAATCTATTTCCTCTCAGTCCTGACTGAAGATAGTCACTCAGACAGCCAGGCTACTGAGGCCACTCACTTTGTGCCTCTGTGCTGTGGTAGAGCTGGAGAATATATATTTGTTGGTTGACCAACAACACAACGAAAGGCTGTGTGAGATCTAATCACAGATTATCCAGATTTTGTATCCATTAAATTAATGACCATTCTTATTTTCCCATTGATGTGAAGATACATGGAAGATGTCCTGTATATTTTTATGAATCATTGAAAGGGATGGGGCAAACAGAGCATGCCATAAGGCCGTTGTCATTTCAAACACAGTAGGAATTGTTGCAGCCATAATGCTTATATCATAATGTTTTAAACTCTAGTTAGCACTGTCTTGGTACTGTGTGGTTTCATGCAGCCTGACGACACCAACAAAGCCTCGTGACTTACTGTCATAGACCACATACTTCCTCAATCATAAAGGCAATAAAGGCTGCCTCAGACGAAGCAGACAGTATTATCATTAAGCAGTAAAACACGAGGGAAGAAGAATAACACCCTGTGTAGCATATGGGTTGCAAAAGCACCAATCTAGCACGTTGTAATTAACGTGTGACACAAGGCAGCTGCCCCATTCTGCCAGATGTAGATTGTGGAGTGGAGAGGTTTTTAATCAAACCGTAATGAATGAGGAGGGGGAGGGGAGAGGGGGGGAGCTGAGTAAACCTAAACAACCATGTAATTGCCCCTTCTCTCTCTTTATTCCCTGTGTAGATCTGCTCCTGCTGCTTCTCCATCCCTCCATCCCTCCACCTCTTCATCTTCCTCTTGTTGCGGATGGGCAGCATGCCAAGCATGCCATCAGTGGCAGCGTCATTGTCTCAATGCCACCAGTGATACCAGCTGCCACTGTTGGCAGGGGCTCCACGCAGCCTATAGACAGCTGGTACTATGCTGGGAACACTGAGGAGAAGGAGGTTCTGGGGGGTTGTGAGATGGGATGGGATGGGAGGGACGCGGGTTGTGGGAAAATTAGGGTTGGGGGGACATTTTATCTGAAAGCCTGTGTTGAGTTAAAGACTAAATTAAGACAAGTGTATTTGCTCTCTTTTTTACTACAGAGACTCTGCTGAGACTCCAAAACAGTTTAGGCCTTGAACTGACATAATGCAGTGACCTTTGTCTTCTGCTGAATGAGGTAGGCCTACATCATCTGTTTAGACAGTGTGTAATGATATGATAAACAACAACACGACACCATCCAACCTGAAAACGTCCACCATCTCTGGCCTGCCTACCTTCCCTGAGGCTCCAGGTGTGTATTGGTTCATAGTGAACAGCTGCCACCAGTAACCCCACTCTGTGCCCTTAACCAGATGCCCAGCTGCCTGCCTTGTCGACTGGCTGTTATATTTCTTGTCTCTCTGTTGTTTGTTTGTTTGTCTCATTAATAGCAGGTGGTGCAGGATGCCCGGCAGGTGCTCACTATCAACGTCTCTTTAACTTTGATGAATAATTATTTAGGGTAATAAAGATAAAAACAAAATATGTCAAATTAGAAAGAAGTATAATACACACACACACACACACACACACAAAATTGGGTCTGTGACAAAAGGTATGCCCAAAAGATGTGCTATTCTGATCTCCAGAGAACCATGAACTCTAATACTCCCTGGCATTTAATCTCTGTCCCGTTTAAGCAAAACTCAAATAAAATTGTAGGAAGCCATACGCTTACAAGCAGAAGGGGGAATAACAATTATGAATCTGTTAAACAGGAAACACAATTTGAACATGTGGATCCTATGGGAGTTCAATGCAAATGCTGACAGCCCCCCTTTATTCAGTCTATTCAATGTGTTCACTGTGTTACGCACCAAATTAGGAATTAGAATACTAGAATGGACATGATTGTTCTTATGACAGTTTAAAAGGTCAGCCATTTTGGTCAGGGAGAGTAACTCAGACATGGTCAGCCAGTGCTTTGATAAGATACTGTAGTGTAAAGAATTAATTTGAAGATTATCTACACAGCATGTTTGTTAGGTACAGTCATGTGAAAAAGTAAGTACACCCCCTGGAAAGTTTCTTTTTTTTTGGATAAATGGATATATAATCTTCACTTCAACACTATTGACAGATTAAAGTTACCCAAATCACACAAAAAAAATGTTGAAAATGTTATGCAATTAAAATTAACAAAAATGCCTTTTCCTTATGGGGAAAAAATTACACATAAAATGGCTAAAATTAGAACTAGGTACCAAAACAAGTGCAAATGATTAGAAAACATTAGCGAGAAACATAGGAGGGTCCAGCCTTCCATAAAGATAACAAAAGAGACTGCACAAACTTGGTCTACATGGGAGGTCAGGAAGGAAGAAGGCTCTGCTCTCAAAAAAGAATATCAAGACACAATTTACTTTTGCCAGGCAACACCTGGGTAAAGTCAGTTGTGTCTTGATATTATTTTTTGAGAGCAGAGGATTCTTCCTTCCTGACCTCCCATGTAGGCCAAGTTTGTGCAGTCTCTTTCTGACAGTGCGCCCTGCAATTCGACATTGATTGTGGCAAGAGAGGCCTGTAGATCCCTTGATGTTACCCTGGGGTTCTTAGAGACTTCTATGAGCATCTTTCGGTCAGCTCCCTCCCAGACTCATGGGCATCAATAATCTTTCTTCTGAGGGCCTCGGGTAGGTATTTTGATCTTTGAATGATGTGTTACCACACATCCATATGGTTAAGACCAAACCAGACACAGTTTCTCTCTAATGTTTTCTAATCATTTGCACTTGTTTTGGTAATTCTAGCCATTTTATGTGATGGTAAAGGTAGGGGTGTACTAACTTTTTCCCCATAAGGAAAAGGCATTTTTGTTTATTTGACATAACATTTTCAAAGTTTTTTTTTGTGTGTGTGTGATTTGTTAAATTGGGTAACCTTTATCTGTCAATAGTGAAGATTAGATATCCATCTGTCCAAATATGTAACAAAAAAATAGAGAACTTTCCAGGGTTGTACTTACTTTTTCACATGACTGTAGCTAGCAAGCCAGTTTAAGTGGAATGATTGCAAAACAAATTCAAATTAACTGCATATATGCCAACATTCCATGTATACTGGCTGAAATCAGTTGATGATAAGACTTACACAGGTTGTAAATGCAACAAGTAATGATATTGTATGATATTATAACACACACCTTTCCAAGAAAACAAACATGAATACATTTATGGCCTGTTTACATATATTTTAGAGGCTATGTATACATAAACTTGGTATATAACCTGTATAAACTGTGAATTAGAATTGTATTACAATATTTTAGGTATCATTTCTGGTATATCACATACCTTACTTGTATTTTCCTGCATAATTAAAAGCAGGAAATGCATTACCTGTGCCTCTACTGCTATTCATTCCAATTAGACTGGTTTGGATTTCTCCCTGACCACAATGGCTGCCATTTTCATACCATTCTGGAACTTTGAGGGTTTATGACACATCCCCTCTAGTATCTGTATGGTGTTCAGTGTGAGAGATAATAGAGACTGCCATGAAGTGCAGAACACACACCCTTCTCAATCTTTGGACCCTCCTGTTCCACTCTTTAATGCCAGGGGGTGACAGGTAGAAGGCAGTGGAGACACCCCTTCCCTCCCCACTTCCCCCACCAAGAACACTTCATCCACAGTCCTCCTCTCAGCTTAACCCTAAAAGATGTTTATTTATACCGACTGGTAAAGTGAAAATATGTGACATTTACTGTAGATGTGTTACTCATTCCAATCAAACAGTTGAACCATGTCTGTTCATGTTGGTACTGTAGACCAAGGCATATCACTACAAAGGTTAACCCTACTTCAAAGTACTGTACAGCAGCATCTACATGTGTTGCTACAGTATTTATTTATAATTGTGGAACTGTAAAAATATCAGAACTGTGCATATCGAGCATTGTGACTTTAATGAGCCTTATAATACAAATAAAGTTCAGCATGGCTGATGCAATAAATATTGTATATTAATGTGACCACCATGCCTCTGCAACAATATTTTCTCGGTTTCCCGTTATTTTTGTTTAACTTTTGCACCCTACTTTTATCCATTCTTTTAAAATCAATATTGACAATGTATCGCATACTGGCAGTGAAAAATAAACCATGGAACAATGAAAACCACAAACACGCTCAGCCAAACAGTTCGACCACATTCCTCCTGGGTACAGATATAGGGAGATAGAGAAAAAGAGGCCAAGTTATGTTGAGTAGCTGATGTAGGTGAAAAGAAACAGAGGTTACTCATACATATACAGCGCAAGGAAATAAGTACAAGGACGAGTTTTAAATTCCCTTTACTCTGTGTATTTTAAAGAGCTGAAAAAGTCCTTCAGGACGTAACTCACTATAACTCACTATTAAACACTTCTCTCCATTCCATGATATGCAGTAGGTACATTACATTATGTGGATGCCTTTACTGCCTTGATCATGTCCCTCTGCAGTAAAATAAATCAATCATCTCACACACACAATGGCGACGTGAAAAAGTTTGACATCCTTCAAAGTGTCACTTGTTTATTCTTCAAGGAAGAAGCCAGCCTTCTTCCGAACACTCAAACAAGTATCAAGTTTTGTTGCTTTATATGTTACCATTGATTAAATATGTTATCCATTACTCTGTGAATGTTTAAACATGAATTAACTTACAGAAAATCAAAGTTGACAGATAATGTATTCCTTGCACATAGAAAAATATAAATAAATACTGATCCAAGCACTAGCTTTGTTGTGTATCGCTGGAAAACGGTTTGAGCTATACCATGATGTCAACTGAGGTTAACTTACTGCAGCCCAAGCCTGCTGTGGCTCATATGAGAGCTCTTATGGAGAAAACAGAATTCTTCAGATGTAGACAGTGAATTAGGCTGACAGCAAAAAGGAATCTATAGATATGGACCAGATAAACCAGGCTGAAGCTAAAGCGTTTGACTTTCTGTCCCTCTCCCTTTTCTCAGCTTATGGAGAGAAAAAGATACTGGGTTTGTAAAATGTGTTAAACGCAACATAGCACTCTTTCCAATTGTTTAGGGGTGAGCTGGCAAGGCCCAATATATCATAACCAAATGTAATTTCAGAAATGTTGAGTTTAAAGGTCCAATGCAGCCAAAACGCCATCCCACCAAAACAGGCAGAAATTTCAGGCGCTTTCAAACAGCTCTTTCACTAAAAGGGCATTATCGTAATTTTCAAAATTTCACAGTATTATTCCAATCTCATAGTGTACAAAACATTAAGAACACCTTAGAGCGCAACTCAATTTGATATTGAGTTGCGCTCTACAAGGTGTCGAATGCGTTCCACAGGGATGCTGGCCCATGTTGACTCCAATGCTTCCCACAGTTGTGTCAAGTTGGTTGGATGTCCTTTGGGTGGTGGACCATTCTTGATACACATGGCAAACTGGTCAGCGTGAAAAACCCAGCAGCGTTGCAGTTCTTGACACAAACCGGTGTGCCTGGCACCTACTACCATAGCCCGTTCAAAGGCACTTAAATATTTTGTCTTGCCCATTCTCCCTCTGAATGGCACACATACACAATCCACTTCTCAATTGTCTCAAGGCTTAAAAATAATTTTTTTACCTGTCTCCTCCCCTCCATCTAGACTGATTGAAGTGGAATAAAGGATAAAATCTTTGACCTTGATTCACCTGGTCAGTCTATGTCATGTAAAGAGCAGGTGTCCTTAAGGCTTTGTAAACTCAGTGTATATATAAAACACCGGAAAATTTGACTGCAGTGGGCCTTTAGCAGCCAGGTTTCCCTTTGTTGGTTTTAGTGAACATCTACCATAGAGGGACTGACCACATCACTCTGACTGTGCACATGTTGTCTGTTTTGTCATATGCATCATGTGTAACATCAGCGGGTTTGGCTCAACCCTACAGATGAAGTCACACACATACTGTAGGCTAGAGCGAGAGATTGAGAACTGGAAAGACAGATGGGGAGAAGGAGAAAAGCGAGATAGAAAGAGGAGGAGGAAGACAGGACTGATTGCCGCCAGCTGTGTAGTCCTGAGAAGAAACCTCTGGAGCCTAGCTATTACAATCCCACATGAATTTGTCAGCGCCTATTTAGTCCATTACGTAACATACTCTAAGATCATATGGTTTGAGAGAAAGAAGAAACCCCCCTGATTCACAGACTGTAAATTAGAACTCATACTGTACATTTGCACTAAAGATACTTTTTTTTTTAGAAATGGTCAAACTGTAAACTACTCGCCCCCAAGACACACTTGACTTTCCAAGTGACCATACTAAGCTTCCAGTTTTAAAACATCTCATAAAACATAAATTAAAACATAAAACATCCAGGAGAGTTGCAGCCGCATTCTCAGAGCAATGTTACTAAAATATTAAGTTAATATTCAGTTTCAGTTGATTTACTTTTCTCTTTAAAGTAGTTCAGCCTTTTAACCTCCACTAAATTCCTATCCTGCTATTTCCAACAGCAGTCCCTCTGCAAAACAACCACTTATGGTTCATTTGGCCGTCAAAGTAGTCTGCAATCTCCCTGTTTAACTGCAGAGATTTAAGGAAGGGTCTTAATTGCTTCCTTTGAGGGCAGAAAGGATTAGATCAGGGGAGATGAGGCCAACAAGAAACTAGGCCAAGGCGCAGGGTCTCATAGGATTCTCCCGCCAAATGAATAAATACGGGCATTTACAGGCTGTAAGCACATTAATTGGTTCTAGGTAGGACTTTTACAGGAATTTAGAGTGTACTAATTAGACATGCTGGCATGTTAGAGAGTAAATAGCTTGCCTTAAATGTATCATATCTGTCCAAATTTAGACTATCAGATGATATACTAAAGACTTCATCGTACTCACAGAAAGTCAAACTATCGGATATCTAGGGGAAGTCAAGTTTCCAACATTTTCCACTGTCCTCCATTGACAAGCATATTGCATTTCTCCACCAACAAAAACAAGAGGGAACATTTGAGCACTGCAACTTTATTTTGAACTATACTGTGATCAATATACTCTACTTAGTTTTTATACCGTACTACTGTCAAAGTGGCGTGAACGCAGGGCAGCAAAACTGTCAATGCTTTCAATCTCTGCCAAGGAAGCCTGACAAATTTGCAAAAAGCCAACACCCACAGCAGCACAGACAATAGCTGAGGAACAAACTGTAATCTTGCATGCTGTTCCACTACCATGCTTTGAGTTGTTGTTATTAAGGGTGCAAATCTCATGGATGTGTCTCCTGTTCCTCTCCATGGATGGACACTACATCTTATATATATTGTGTAGCATGGGTATCTGGACGCTCCTCTGTGACTCCCCTGAGTGTGTGCGTGCGCACGTGTACGTGCATGCGTCTGTGTCTGCTGTGTGTGAGATGCTGCTCCCCGAGCATTGAAAGGAGGCCAGAATGTAGGCTAGGTCTCAGTGAGTGGGAGATCCTGCCAAGTCTCTCTCTGGGAGGACCTGTGCTCCATCTCTCCATCTGGGAGGAACAGCAGCACTCCTTCATGTCTGCCTTTCATCTGTCACTTCTATCCTTCAGCGCTTTGATCAGCTCCAACGCTACCAACACTGCAGCCTGGAGGGCCGCTCCTAGCCATCCCCTACAACAGGCTTCAAAGAGGCTCAGAGGTCTCATCATCCATCTACAACAACGTATGGATGCAGATACATCATTGGCCTCTGAAAAGTGTCTTCTCATGAGTCATTTCACCAACTTATGCTCCGTAAAACAGAAACCTCAGTCAAGTTTTGGAGTCCCATAGTTGTGTCTGTGTGAAGTTTCACTCTGTGTATGAGTGTTTTGTTTACTGTACACATACAGTGTGATGCCAGAAATGACAGAGAGCTTTAGGTTACAGTCCCTCTACTATATGAATATACTGTGCAAAGTTGGAAACAACGTGACTCTGTGTGTCAAATTGTCACTACTATGTACTCAAGATGGGAAATGTTTTAAGTGTAACTTTCCATTAGTGAGGAGGATAATGTACATGTACTGAAAATAACACTGTCTGAGAATGAGATGTGTTTTACATTGAAGTCTCATTAATGTAAGCCTTTAGGACCCAGGCCTAAGGAAAATAAATGTCCCTCCTGCTCCAGTACGGTGCTGGTGCTTGGCTGGGGCATGACTCACTAAGGAAACCAATCAGAGCACTGGGGTTTGGGGAGGCTGTTGGATTGGCCAGGTGCTCCGTGGCTACACTAAGGTCCTGGAGGTTTTAAATAGTTTTTATTAGAAACATCAACAGTGGGAGAAGCAGGGCGGCCAGCTGAATTAGCTTGTTTCAAACCATGATTAATGGAATCAGGTGGTTTACTGAGTGACTGGAATGAGAGTATAAACAACAGCTCCAGCTCGAGGACTGGGGGCTTATTTTCCTCTCAGTGGGTCTCTTTTGTCTCTGATACACAGGCGTAACGTAACATGGCTCTGTGGATAGGATTCTGACGAGTGACGTCTGACGCCCTCCACCAGACCAAATAACAATCTGGCAGTGTCGGGAGAAGGGGAGTCAATGATGCTGTCTTTCTGCATGACAACAGCTGCACATCGATTCTGATGAAAATATTTTTATTGAGACTGATACCTCCTCACTCTCTCTCTCTGTCTGTCTGCCAAACTCCCCCGTCCTCCCTCCATCAAAAGCTTGCTCTCTCTCTTTTGTGAATAGCTGGGAGTTGGGAAAGAGATTCCCTCTCGTTGTTTGGCCTGAATAGAAGGACCTGGAGATAGGGCTGTGACGGTCATGGAATTTTGGATGCAGTAATTGGCCAGCCAAATGACTGCAGTCTCCGTAATAACCGTTCGAATACGCACATGTTCTCCTTTCCTGTGCCCCTAATTTCATGAGCTGCCATAGAAATAGAATGAATAGAACGGGCATCCCCATTCAAGTCAAAGATGTCATAATGGGTGGACTGGCAGCCAATGCGAGTGCACCTATAGGAGCAAAGCAGGAAGTGAACACATCACGTGATTTTTTTATTTAACTCAACTGAGATTACAAAAAATACATTCCATTGCATGAGCCACATCAGTTAACATCATTTGAATGAATTAACATTCTACATTACCATGGAAATTATTGCATTACAAAACCAGGCAGCCATTTCGAGTATACCCATGAGTTTACCAGTCAAATTGCCTGGGTTAGAGGTTCCAAGACCATTCTATTCATTGTTTGCAACAACAGCTTGTTTTAAAAAGTGGCAAAGTTTCATCATGTTGTTAAGAGTCCATGTTATCGCAGAAACGGACGAATGCCTGGGCCGTCCAGTCTTCAGTTAGCTGTTCATTCCAAAATCTAAATAAAATAATAAAATAAATGAAACGGTTATGATGTTTAATTTATTTTCATGACGGTCTTCAACCATAACCGTCGGTTACATGGCTATATGGTAATTATGCCAGCCCTACCTGGAGGAGAGGTAACCTCAGACTCCCAGAGAGACTGATGGCCTCATCGCCTACCCACAGGATCACTACTCAAATTCACTTATCCTCAGCTCCAATTAGCTGTGGTGGGGAGCCCTGCTCTGCTGTCTGCCAGGCCATGACCAGACCACTGGACCTGGGATAGACCAGGCAGGGAGGGAGTGAGCCTAATGTTAAGTCACTTATGTTCCAACCTTCTCAGCAATTAGGGAGCATATGAGCCTGCAGCTGGTCTGAAGCTGGAAAGCAGCAAGGAGAGGGAGGGTGTTAGCACTAGCAGTTCTGACTGCCAGGCATTAGGGCTGGTGAGCTCTTTATATTAAAACATACAATCTACCTGCAGTGAAGCCATTCAACATTTACTTAACATTCAGTCATCTAACAGACTCCCATCCAGAGCGACCCACAGGAGCAACAAGGGTCAAACGGTGAACCGAACCAGCGACCTATCGGCCACCGGCCCAAGCTCCCAAACGCCAGGCCACCAACCATCCAAGATCCCCCCACAGTTCCCCGAGAGCTGCCCCTCACCATCCGACACCCCCCGAAAAAAAACCTCTCCCACCATTCCCCATCCCCAAACTCCGTCCCCAATGCACTAACAATCAACAAAACAAACAAAAGAGAAAAACAAAGCAAAACAGAAAACAACAATGCAAAAACTACAAATCTAAACAGCAAGGCCAACTGTACAGTACAGGTATTTTATCAACCAGCACATTTGAGTTCAACCATAATATTTGTTTTCTCTTTTCAGTGGGATGAAATTGTAACCAGCTCTGCAATGCTTGTTTGAAAAATACAAGGTTTCATTTTCAATTAATTGAAAATGAGACATGGCAATCTGCAATAAAAAAAAATGGATGAGCTTTTCTTAGTAATCTACTTGAGAAACACTTTGGGTTCAAGTACAACTTTGGTATAAGTGAAGCTTTTAGAGAGAGGTTTAGTGATTTTATATTTAATCATCTCAACCCACCCAGTTCATATTCATTATATAGGTAGGCTCGCTTTATCTTGTCTGGTTTAGCATCCCAGATAAAGCGATATTTTTTTGCTCATATGATTTGAAAAACGAATCATCAGGGCTAGGTAGCGCCATAAGTGAGTAAACTGAGATATGACTAAGGAGTTAAGTTAAGTATAATTTTTCCATAAATAGGCAGGTATTTACCTCTCCATGGTTGCAGGATCTTGTCTATTTTTACTATTTTTCTATTGTGGAGAGCTAATTTATATCTTTTGTGATATGAATATGTCTACTTCAGCGTCAGACCATTTTATAAGTAAACTGCAGGGTAAAAGTGGTATTTCTTTAACGTAATATGGGTCACTTATCATAATTAGGTTTTAGTCCAGAGAGGCCAGAAAAGTGATCTAGATCTTCAATGAGACATTGCAGGGATCTAGCTTGTGGATTTTCATCGGTGAACTCTTTGTTAACTATAACGTTATAAGTAACATTGTGAGTTGGGTTACAGCAGCATAGAGGATGTGGTCTCATAATGGTTTGGTGGGGGTGTTAAATAGCACAGAGACAGGGACTCAGAGAGCAATGTGTCAAAGTGCTCTGCTTGAAAATCAACTTAAAGAATGTCAGATATAATTCTACCCCATTAGCCTATTCAACTATTATTAAGCTTGGTGAGTGAAAGAACATCAAAAAATGATGTTCTAAATATACACCTACTTCCTGTTTTGGCCTAAGTTCAAATGAAATTCATCACCAGTCACCAGTCATCGCTAGGCCTACTTTAAATGGCCCAATAACCAGTATAAGTATAGAGTTGTAATCTTACAAGAACCTGAAACGCATTATCTGAAAACAGCATCCGCATTTAATCTTCAAAAATTGGTAGACTATTTTAAGACAAGTAAACAAGTGTTCTCTTGGACGAGTTGCTAAATCCAAGTCCTCATTTAACGATCAGGGTTTGACAAGTCCAAATAAATAGATATTGATTTATGCCCAAGACCACTCGCTGTGCTAAAATTATACTTCTTATGCAAACGCTAACACCTAGAACATTATGGTAAAAAAAGCCAATAAATAACAAAACAACTTGCTTGTAGGACACAGCATACAGGCATATCTCTTATTGAGTCAGTCTGTGTTGTTTAGTGTTCCTAGTAATCAGGCACATTAGTATCCTCTCACACCCCGGCCAGCCTACCTATCTCGGTTCTCTCACATGTCCACTGACATATCTCCAACACAGAGCCCAGACTCAGCACAATGCCTGGGTCGTTCCAAGAATAGAGTACATTTTTGCGTCCCTTTGATATTTTAAGTAGAAATGTTGCACCAATATTGAATTTTAAAAGCCTTTTATATTAAATGAAGTGCCCTTTACAGTGCGACTGCCTTTAAAAAGCTACAAATTCCTTTGAAAACAGCCTATGTGGCATCAATATGAGTCAAACACAGTTATTTTACTGTCAAAATTGACTACAAAGTGTAGGCCTAAATAGGATCATTTTGGTCACAAATTCAGTCTCTTCTAAAACGGAGTTTGGCACATCAGTGTGCCACAATGAGTAAATGAAGGTTGGGTTTTGGTTTGACAATGTACATTTAACATGGGGTGAACAACTGCGGTAATTGATCTCTGTATAATAGCATAGACAGTGAGACAGACCTAACACCTTAGTTAGATGTAAAATTGCGCAACTAAAACATCCTCTGCAAAACCGTCAACATTATTTACAGATTTCTTGAGTTTCTAGATTCATTCAGGGGATTTTGAGGAAGTGAAATAGGCTCAAATCAGTCAGGAAACACCTCCAAGACTGAAATCTTGTTTTTCTAATGAGCAACAGAAAAACTCACGTGCCAATCGGCTCTTTAATATAGACCACATGGAACATTTTATAAATCAGATTTTTAATAAGAATAAAGACTTGCTAAAGTGCCAAACATCAGCACTCTTCATGCTTTTTCAACTTATAGGAAGATTTTAACCCACTTAAACCCAAAATATCGCCAAGTTTTCACCATCATTGTAAAGCCCTAGTTATGTTCTTGCTTTGACTGGTTTTTTTTGTTGTTGAAGAAATTAATCAATGTCGTGATTAGTGATCAATTTACTTCTGTCCCTCTTTTTAAGGTCAACACTGTTACGTGAACTTAAATATTTTTTTCAAAAGAAACATATAATAGTCAAATTATAGTGTAAAAGCAGGTGAGCTGGTTCTATTCTTTTTTGGGCCATTGTCTGGTGTTTTGTGATGGAAAACTGAGCGTGCCAAGCATAAAACGTCAACCATGTTACCCATTGATAGATAGCTTATACAAATGTTTCAACAAAAATGTGTGAAGCTTGTATTCAATTGCCCTTCCCTGTTGAACACAACAAGCATGTATTCCCCCTGGGGGAGTAATGGCTGATTTAAGATGAAAACCTCAACCCTGTTAAGGTCAATCCTGTTACTTTAATGGTGCTTTATTGGCACTTTTTTTAAGTTGAACATGTGCTCTTATGACAAAAAGTAAAAATTAGGTGAAATTATTATTTCTTTTTTTACCAGTTACACTACCCAAAATGTACTCTATTCGTGGAACGAACCGCCTGCATTCTGCCAGCACACTCCCAGCCCATCGATCTACTAGATTGATTACCTTAGCGCTGCAATGTCTTTGACTTTCACCCGTGACCTCCCTCTCCTTCTCTCGCATGCTATCTACTGTATTTGCTCACTCACGCTCTCTCCCTCGCTCTATTTATCTCTTGCTTGCCTTGCCTTTCTATCCATCTCCTCTCTCACAATGGCAGTATCTATGTGTGTGTAAGTGTAGAAGCCTCAGTGATAATAGTGAAAGATAGGGTTGTGAAGGTGACCACAGTGGAATCACAGCCACCAACTCCCTGCTCTACTTCATTTCATATTGACACACGCAGCCAAGCGCAGGCTGGAGCGGGGAGGGAGGGGGAAGGGGTCAGCCCCATAGATTTTCCAGCAGGCTGAAAGTGAGACTCCTGGCCAGGCTCAGGTCCAGGCTCATGCTTTATTTCTGTCCACTGGGAATGGGAGCCCTAAGGGCCAGAAGGGGTAGAGACAGAGAGGATACATAACTCTATTTACAGTAAACAAACGGCAAACTCATATTTGACAATATGGACTAATGTATTGTTTACCTTTAAACTTCTGTGTTTAAATATCATGCAGTAATTAACACCACAACCCAATTGATGAATTCCTATGTTGAACAATGTGGCCTACCTATGAATATAGCCTGGTTTCTTTCCATATCAGTCACACTACTGCACCTTCAAACTACTGGCAGTGATCTTTGATAATAACCAGAGGGGGCAAAGGCATGCAAAACATGGAGGCCAGCTCACAGTGTGCCATTTTTAGCCATCCAAGGTGATATAATTAGCTCAAGTGTCTATCACAGCTTGTTTCATTGGCTGTTAAAGGACTCCAGGTACTGGCACTTTAAAAGAGATAAGGCGAGAGCAAAACACCTCCCCCTATTGGAGGCAAACAACACTGCTGAACTTGACCTAAGGTGGCCCGCTCCTCCTCGCGCCCCTTCTAAATTTCCATTGCCAGAGCCGCGGAGCACATTCCTCTGTGGCTGTGTTGACTGAACATGCGTGTCTCTGAGCCGGAGGGTGATCTCTCTGAGGCTGAGCCTCTGCAGCAGCAGACAGCAGCCGCCACAGTGCAGGGTGCAGACTTACGGTATGCCGTTCAACAGTCACAGAGACAACTGTACTGTACAGTGTAGTAGTTTAGGTCCGTGTGAAATAACAGCACAATGTTACAGTGCACAAACATACACACACAACCACAATGTGTTTTTGTGCAGTGCTGTGGCTGCAGATGGAGGAGCCCGCAGATGGGTGGGGTTCACGGGCAGGTCGAGGCAGAGATACGGAGCTTGGCTTCTCAGTATGTGCTCACTTAGAACTTTGGCACTCTCTCCCCACAAGAGTGTTTTGTGAAATTGGTTAAACCACCGTACAATCTATTATGACAACTTTTATGCCATATTGAGTTGAATAATAAGTATTTGAACACAATATCTGGAAAATCCCATATGACACAATACAAGTTGAATGTGTTCAAAGAGTTGGCACAGTTGCATTGGGTAATATTTATTTTCGTTCTGCAATAAAAACCCAAACATCAAAGTTTAACCCAGCATCGTCCTTGCGGATCCAATGCTAGCAGGAGTACTGCACTCTGCTCAATTAGTAAAGATACCAAAACACAGGCCAGCAAATGAGTAGGGAACAACACACAGCCCAGCTGGTGTTGCTGTTTGATGACTTAACACTGCTAACACTGCTCACTCTGTCCAACTCAGAGATGAGAGCAGGGAGGAGGGATGGAGGAGGGGGAGAGAGAGATCTGATGAAGGAAGCGGAGCATAACATAGCCTTGAAACTGAAAGGCGGGTCTGTGCCTTTAAGAACAAATGCTGACTGGTTGCCTCTCTGCTCTCCCTCTCTCCCCCTCCCCTCTCCCGCCTCCTTCCTTTCCCTCTCTCAGCACTAGCCTCCTTCCTCCCTCCCTCCCTCTTTCTTTGGTCTGAGTGAAAGTGAAAAGCTGCAGCTCCTTATCTGAGTGTTTACAGCCAGGGGTTTGTAGGCTATTAGGCAGGTCAGGTGACAGGGAGGCCGAGCAGCACCGTGACCCAGACGTTTCAGGGTGAAGGTCAACTAAGGTGGGGGGAGGGGGGGGGGAGGGGGGGGGGCTGTAGATCAGTGGCAGAGACATGCAGCACACAGCTCAGGGACAGAAACAATTTCTAGCACTAGCTCGGCTATCAGGCCCCCCCCCCATCTTCCTTTTTTCGTTCACCTCAGCCATGTTTATTCAATCTAAACAAGTACAGCAGTTTGACCAGAACAGCAAGGCTTTCAGCTTTCCAGATACACTGTACAGTAGGCCAATCATATTCAGAGTGAAATGTGGAAAAAGATACCCAGAAAATACCAAGATATTAATAATTAAGAAGAAAAAAAACTAAGTTAACAAACTCGAAAACCTTTGCAAAGTTATTTCGGCTAAGAATATTCAGGGAAATTAAAGCAATTATTGATAATGTAGCGTACACAACACACACAAATCACACCAGGACAGTGTGCATAGCAGGGAACATCCACAGGGTGGACTGGGCTGGGCTGTATGGGGGAGTACTGTACAGTACAGTATGTACAATTGCATGATGATACATACACACCAGACACGCAGGTTAAAATATCAAAACAAACTCTGAACCAACTATACTAATTTGGGGACAGGTTGAAACAAATGAAACGTTCATGGACATTTAGCTAGCTAGCTTGCTGTTGCTAGCTAATTTGTCCTGGGATATAACCATTGGGTTGTTATTTTACCTGAAATGCACAAGGTCCTTTTTTTCTGGATCTTTGTCGAATTTTTACCCATTTTGAGTCACACAAAATTTGACTGGAGTGTGGACCTCAAATAGAACCAAGCCTAGCTACGCAGACGCTCGTTGACGCGCGCAAGCAGTTTGGATTAAATTAATAAGAGGTGTATTTATTTTGCAACACTTGCGGTGTGGTCAGCATGTTAGGAAGGTGTTCTTAATGTTTTGTACACAGTGTATGTGATCATATACAAATGTAAGCAATGTTTACTTTTTACCCCTTTATCCCGCTAAGCTTCTGCTTCTTGACACATGTTCGTACAGCTGGTGACCAAAGGCAGCGTGCATGTGCCCAGCCGCCACAAGGAGTCGCTAGAGCACGATGGGACAAGGACTCCCCTAATCCGGATGATGCTGGGCCAATTGTGTGCCGCCAAAATTGTCTCGCGGTTGAATCTAGTTGATGACGCCTGCTGTAGAGATCGGTAAGAAATGGCACTTCTGTAGCCATAAATCTTATTCATCAAATTGGTTTTGTTTTTAAGATTTAAATGAACTGTTATGATGATGCATTCATCAGTTATACAGTTTAAAGCCTTTATTTGTGTTTTTGCCAAGTCAAACATTGAAGTAACTGTCCAGTGTTTGCAGATTTCTATGAAATATGACTTAAAATGTATTATTACAATATGAGTGAAATAGTTTTCCTTCCAAAAATGTTTTATTACGTATATTAAAAATAAGCTTTTCTGTGTTGGAATGGTGTGGGCAAAACCCCAACAACAGAATGGTGTCGGTGTATTCAAGTCATAAAAAATATTCACGCATGTAGATCGCTGATTGGCCAGCTCATTCTCCTCAGGATGATGACATCATCCTCTATGAGGAAATAGCAAGCATTTGAGATACAAGTTTGAGTGTTTTTTTTTTCTTTCTATTTATGCTTTGGCCACAAATACGAGTATAGGATGAGTCAACAACATTATTTGGGTATGAGTTAACAGGATATTAACTTTTAAAAGTGACACTGAACAGTTACTTTAAAACTGCAACATTTTCTTTCAGCCTCATGGCAAAATGTGTAGAATCGCATTATAAAACTGCAAATTGTTCTCTGTGCCCCATGGCAAAATGTGTTGAAATGCAGGAAGTTAGCTGTTTTCTCCCCAAAAATCAGTTTTTTGGGGGAGGTCTTTCACTTATCCTTCCACTTATACGTTTTTTCTAAATACCCCTCCATATAGCTCTCAAAATACCCCTCAAGAGAAGCATCATACGTACTGTCAAACTGTGTAGAATTGTAAGAAATGCATTTTAATATCTACAGCACAAAATATCTACACCACAATTTCACCCTTGCCACACACACATATATACACACACATCACCCCCTCACACTCGCTCTCCATCATCCTGACCGCTCAAATGCACTCATAAACACACACTTCACTGCTCCCGCACACACACGCACACACTCCATGGAGAAGACCCTGTCTGTCTGCTGGGGTCAACTTACACACAGAGGGGCTGAGGAGGGTCTTCTGCAGTGCTGATTCCCAGTGTTTAATATTTAAAACAGCAAAACGATTATTTTAACTGCATATGGACACCAATTTCCCATAATATTCAAAAAACTGTTTGCATTTGATGACAGGCTGTGCTCCTCCCTGCTACTAAAGACGCATAATAGAACAGCCTATTCGCCTAATAGTGGGGACACAGGCCCATTGTGTGTCTATCCTACTGGTTGTGGGTTATGTGTGGTGGCCTAGCACGGCAGTGGCTAGGGTCCCATGGCAGTGGCCAGGGAAGAGCTTCCCCATCAGAGAGCCAAGTAGCAGAGAGAGGTCCTGGCTGATGTCTGCTGGCTCCAGCCCTGAGAGACAGCCCGCCCGCCCGCCTGTTGTGCATCAGCTGGCGCTCAGCTTTCCCCGCTAACTACCAGGCTACACCCTTTTATACAACACTGTAAATTTTAACACATCTCTGAGGCTGGCATTCGAAACCCATGCTCATTTAAAATGATTTACACTGTCAGGACTTTTTCTTTCTCTCTCTCTCTTCCTCTCGCTAACGGTCCGTCTCTCTCCTTCAAGACAAACCAACTTCTTGTTTAAAAGATCACAGAGCACGGTGCCAGGTCTACTGCTGCAGGATGTGTGTGTTTACACCACCACCCCTGGACAGGCCTGATCATCCACTGAGTTCTCACTATGACACAGCATCTACGTAGACTTCCTCCTACAGAGCCTTACTGCAGCACTGGCATGTAAGTGACACATACGGATACTTCCCTCCTATAGTCTGTTCCAAGTAAAACATTTATTGTTACTGTATGGGGGGAAAATATGAACTAAATGGTCAACAGTTGACTGACTTCTGTTATGATGATAAAGACTATATAGAGTCTGTGAGAATGTCTGTGTGTGTGTGTGTGTGTGTGTGTGTGTGTGTGTGTGTGTGTGTGTGTGTGTGTGTGTGTGTGTGTGAGTGTGAGTGTGAGTGCAGTGCAGTGCAGTGCATGTACCTCTCTCCTGTACGAAGTAGGCCAGGTAAAGGTCCAGCTCCTTGACAGAGACGCTGATGTGGTGTGGCTGGACACAGAGGATGGGGTTGTTGCACGGCCCCGCCTTGACCAGGCGCTCTCCGTCTGTGCTCTCCAGCGGGATTCCCTTGAACAGGATGACCATGACCAGGTCCAGCCTCCATACCTTGTCGGCTTGGCGCAGGCAGTCAATCCTCCTCATCTTGCCCTTCTGGTCAGGGTTGGAGAGGACGCAGCAGGGGGGCTTCTTCCCCGTGATGGACAGTACAAAGTCCTCACGGCACTCGGGCCGGATGTCCTTGCGAAGTTTGGCCAGCAGCCGCGACGCCCACTTCTGTTTGACCTCGGGCTTCTCGCCCAGCAGCTCGTCCTTCACTGCCCGCTCTTCCTCCTTGGTCATCCTCTTCTCGTGCTTCTTGAAGTACTTGCGTTTGCGCGCCTGCAGGTTGAACCAGGTGTAGGCGAAGGCACGCACATGCGGCAGTAGGGCCTCGATGAACGGATGAAACTCATCCTGGAGAAGGGGACAACAGAAGAAGTGGTGAGTCCTACTGTATACACAAATGTACCAGAAACGACCATGCTGTATGAACCGTAACCGTTAACAGCATATACAGTACGTGTGTATGGAACAAATGACCGTAAATAAAATAAAAGTTTAACCAAAGTGGTTCTTTGTCTCCACGCTCAGTGAAACACCAGCAACAGTAATCATTTATTCAATTATGCTTTGTTGACTGTTTTCCTTCTTTGTGGTCTGATTTTCAACAACCAGAATATACATCTGCGTGCCTTTGCTGTTTCGAACACAACCGTTGAGCAATGTCCTCTTGGTATCTCTAATTACTTCCACATTTTCACAGAACAGAAAGCCCATATATACCAGCCGGCCCTATGGAAACCATCCAGAGACAATTGGAATGTATAATATGCAAAACTATATGGTATTAAATATAGACATGGTGCCTGCGTGTATGTGTTTGCACGTGTGCAGGTTGAGCCAAACAATGTATAGGCAAAGGTTTGTTTGTGAGCACATAGGCTCTAAATGCATGTTAATGTATGTGTTTGCGCATGAAGGCCAAGGAATTTTGAGTGATTGTGTGCAAAGAGGTCATCCATGCAAATATAATAAAATGAAATTTGCACATATAAGCAGAGTTAAAGATGTATTGCGAGTACAGTGTTCAGATCAGTACAAGCCATTTGCCATGCTTCCCTTTTGGCTTTGTTTGTTTGCCCTCCTGTCTAAGAGGTTTAACCCTTTGTGGAATATAAATGTCACTATCAACTACCCAGTGATCATCATCTCTTTCATAAAAGAGTACAATTCCAAATAGAACATTCTAGAATCTCTTTCCTCAAAAAAGGTTAATATGTTGATTAATGGAGTCTCTATGGGCTGCTTGGTGTCCGCACACAGAGGTTGGAGCAGAGTGGAGTGTGAAGGTGCTTCAGAGAGCCTATACAGGCCCTAGGAGTCGGCCCAGGGAGGGTAATTGGACATGACTGTGGCACTCTGCAGATCTCGTGCAATAAACAGTCTGAAGCACTGCTCTCAGCAGCACAACATTTTAAAAGCTTCCAGCTGTCTCAACCATGGCTGCCTGCTCCAAGCAGACGACATCGGTTTCAGATAAATCTTTTTAAAAACCATCTCTCCCACACTGATGTTTCATCTGATCCAGGATGACCAATGTATTCTTCCCTTTCTTCTTGAAAAGTAACACTACTGTTTGCATTCAATAAAATATGCATTGTGTCCTTGAGGGCATTCTGTATGATAAGGTTTATGCGTTTTTAAATGTAATCGTATTAAAACATCTGTGGTGACATCCTTTATTCACGTTTATTCATTTTGGCTTCATTGTATTCCTATTCGGGACAGTAAAAAACAATATATTGAAAGCAGTGACTCTATTTTAAACAGTAACAGCAGGGCTGTTTTCATGTCCGCTTATGTCAACTTTATATCTGAACAGGCTTCAAAGAAAACAGTCAGCTGTAATTGTGGGGTTCAGAGTCCCTTGTCTTGTTGAATGCACAGCACACATACACATCTACAATCAGGGGCGGAAGAGGGATCATGGAGAAGTGATAGAGTTACGGTGTAAACGTTCCAAAGCTAACAAAGAGAGCAGAGAGAAAATCTCCTGAAAGAAACCAGAGGCCTGGAAACAAAATAGACAATCTGATGAGGGCTTTATGAATTTCCAAAAAGAGAAGGCAATTCAACACTGCCACGGGTACAACAATCTCTCAGTACGTCTATATAACGTCTACATAACGTTTGTTTTTTTAACTGAACGTTTAAAGTAGAGCTGCAGCTCTCCAGTCAAAATCAAGAGAGGTTAGTTTCCATTTCAGGCATTCATAAATCATATGTGTTTTAGCCAAATGATAACACCACAAAACGTTTATGGGGAAAGCCTGACGATATTGTAACAGTTTGAGGCCAAGGCCAAGTCCATTTTCAATGTGTGCTATACTTCTCAATTGGGGGCCTATTTAACAGTCTAGCCCAGACATACAAGACTCCTAACCATAGATGTTCCCCTGCCTGGCCCATGTAGAGTTGCTCTCATTAAACAAATTCAGCTGGAATCTCCATAAACCTCTCCTGCGGGAGTGGCGCAGCGGTCTAAGGCACTGCATCTCAGTGCTAGAAGTGTCACTACAGACCCTGGTTTGATCCTGGGTTGTATCACAACCGGCTGTGATAGGGCGGCACACAATTGTCTGGGTTAGGAGAGGGCTTATGGCTGGCGTAGGCCGTCATTGTAAATAAGAATTTGTTCTTTACTGACTTGCCCAGTTAAATAAAAAATCTAATAACATAAACACTAATTAGGCTTTCACTGAGGTTAGTACATATTTTGGAAATATTTCCATGACGTTTAGAGTGAACTCCAAACATGTTAACTGGAGTTAAAGGGGTCCCTCTTTTCCACTTATCCCTGCCTCCACTTTTATGATGTCCTTATGTTTTCTTAGCTCCTTCCATCCACATACCCCCTAGCTATAGCCTCCATCTGTGCAAACCAGACTTTTACAGGCCCCTAATTGCAGTCTCTAGCCACACAAACCTATCCCTCTTTCACCTGTGCTCTAGCGTCTCTCCAGCCCAACCTCACCCCAATACACAGGTGAATAGAGGACTGAGACCAAACAGACGCCTTCATTTAAAATGTACCCATTAACCTAGCCGCGAAACAAGTGTTGCCTTATGGTGTGTTGACTACAGTAACACAAGGATGAAAAAGCTGTGCAGAGGAAAGGAGTTGAGAAGCAGGCCCTCCCTCTCCTCTTGTCTCCCTCTCCTCTTGCCTTTCCATATTAGGCCTGGACCCGCTCCAATGGAATGCTCTGATTTTCCTACAATCAAAATCAAAAGGTTGCCTTGACTTCAGATCTGTTTACAGTCTGACGATGAGAATGTTATTAATAAACAGAAGTGATGAATGAGTTCCCTATGGCAAACCAACTACAGATCTTTGATCAGAGCCTGGATCTGATGGCAGCTCAGCGCAGAGGTCTGCTGAGATATCTGCCCTGTGCACCTAGCTCAGTCTGGCCATTCAATGGTATCCCTTGAAAAAAAAAATACATGTAGAAAATCAGATGTGAACACGTGTCAACAAATCACATCTGAATAATTTCACATGAACGCCTTTGTATTTTTTTATTCACAAGCCAGACACGTGGTTTTCAGTTTCACATGTTAATTTTTCACGTGACGTGTATTTTTTACACATTTACTAAGATTTTTGTTCTCGACTTCAGAAGTTTTGCTTGATATTAATGGCGCAAAATTAACTCACTCACTAAAGGATTGCACCATATAATAACCATTACTCTATTAAAAGGTATTTAAAACGGCAATCCTTAATTGAACCATTAACAAAGTAACCTCCCCGCCAAAGTTTCAGTAAAAAGCTGAGGGATGGGGCTTGAGAAATGCAACCACTCTCAAATCCATAGACTATGCTATGGATGCAAGGACTGACTATCCATGATAACAAAATGATAGTTTTAACCATGTTTTCAGGATATACAGTTGTTATTTACACTTACTTTGTTTACAAACATTGGAGTAAAACAAGCTTCTATTTTGAGTTCTGATGGGGTATGACAGTTCAACCTGGTCTCAGAGCATTTCGTATAATTCTGTATGAATTAATGAATACATTTTTTATTTCTGTGTCAAATCGCCAGTTGGCAACCCATCCCTCATGGGATTAATTGATAGATTAACAAACATTACAATAATTCACTGTGATAATTCATAGATAATTCTTCTTCCGGTTTTCTCTGCAGTGCACATCACATAAAGAGTGAAAAAATGTAAGATAAAAATCAATACATAATAGTAAATAAGGTTATCCAAACAATAATTATATCCCTAGAGCAGTGCAAAAATACATACATACATACATACATACATACATACATACATACATACATACATACATACATACATACATACATACATACATACATACATACATACATACATACATACATACATACATACATACATACATACATACATACATACATACATAGTATATATACACATGCAGAACATTCGGAAGTATTCAGAACCCTTGACTTTTTCTACATTTTGTTACGTTACTGCCTTATTCTAAAATGTATTAAATAGATTTTTTCCCTCATCAATCTACACACAATATCCCATAATGATAAAGCAAAAACAGGTTTTTAGAAATGTTTGCAAATGTACATTAAAAAATATGACATTTACATAAGTATTCAGACCCTTTACTCAGTACTTTGTTAAAGCACCTTTGGCAGCGATTACAGCCTAGAGTCTTCTTGGGTATGACGCTACAAGCCTGGCACACCTGTATTTGGGGTGTTTCTCCCATTCTTCTCTGCAGATCCTCTCAAGCTCTGTCAGGTTGGATGGGGAGCGTCACTGCAGTTATTTTCAGGTCTCTCCAGAGATGTTCGATCGGGTTCAAATCCGGACTCTGGCTGGGCCACTCAAGGACATTCAGAGACTTGTCTCGAAGCCACTCCTGAATAGTTTTGGCTGTGTGCTTAGGGTCGTTGTCCTGTTGGAAGGTGAATCTTTGCACTGGAGCAGGTTTTCATCAAGGATCTCTCTGTACTTTGCTCTATTCATCTTTGCCTCGATCCTGATTAGTCTCCCAGTCCCTGCCGCTGAAAAACATCCCCACAGCATGATGATGCAAAGACCATGCTTTACCGTAAGGATGGTGCCAGGTTTACTCCAGACATGACGCTTGACATTCAGTCCCAAGAGTACAATCTTGGTTTCATCAGACCAGAGACTCTTGTTTCTCATGATCTGAGAGTCCTTTAGGTGACTTTTGGCAAACTCCAAGTAGGCTGTCATGTGCCTTTTAGTGAGGAGTGGCTTCTGTCTGGTCTCTCTACCATAAAGGCCTGATTGGTGGAGTGCTGCAGAGATGGTTGTCCTCCTGGAAGGTTCTCCCATCTCCACAGAGGAACTCTGGAGCTCTGTCAGAGTGACCATCGGGTTCTTGGTCACCTTCCTGACCAAGGCCCTTCTCCCCCGATTGCTCAGTTTGGCCGGGCGGCCAGCTCTAGGAAGAGTCTTGGTGGTTCCAAACTTCTTCCATTTAACAATGATGGAGGCCACCGTGTTCTTGGGGACTTTCAATAATGCAAAAAAAATGTTATACCCTTCCCCAGATCTGTGCCTCGACACAATCCTGTCTCGGAGCTCTACGGACAATTCCTTCGACCTCATGGCTTGGTTTTTGTTCTGACATGCACTGTCAACTGTGGGACCTTATATAGACAGGTGTGTGCCTTTCCAAATCATGTCCAATCAACTGAATTTACGACAGGTGGACTCAAGTTGTAGAAACATCTCAAGCATGATCAATGGAAACAGGATGCGCCTGAACTCAATTTCGAGTCTCATAGCAAAGGGTCTGAATACTTATGTAAATACATTTGCTAAAATTTCAAAAAAACCTTTGCTTCGTCATTATGGAGTATTGTGTGTAGATTGATGAGGATTTTTATTTTTATTTAATACGTTTTAGAATAAGGCTGTAATGTAACAAAATGTGGGAAAAGTAAAGGGGTCTGAATAGTTTCCGAAGGCACTGTATATATCGTGAATCATCTAGAAGTTTGAAAAAAATGTAGATATAAGTTGTAGGCCATATCGCCCAGCCCAATGTGAAAATGCAAAAAAAAGGGATATACTGGTGGCTACTGGAGTCAGAGTGGCCAGAAATAACTTGAGTCATGAGCCCTGCGCACAGAGAGGAAAGACATGGCCTTCACAGCTGTATTTATGCAGTAATTGAATAATTTTGTTATTGCAGAGCCCAGGGAGAAGTGCTTTTATTCCTGCTCGTTGCTCGGATACCATTTTTATTATGTCTTAAACAGAAAATGTCATTTCTTTGCCAATATTTTTTCAAGGAGAGAGGATTTGGGAGGGGTTTGGGGGTTGGTCTAGCGGATGAGAGAATGGTGGAGTTGTGGTCAGATACACAATGTCACCTTGGTCACACTTTGTGCCAAGCACGTGTCCCAACCCAAGCAAACAACGAGAGGGGAAAGAGTGTTCTTACAGTTAATGAAATAAATCTAAGTGGTGGAATTTTCAAATGACTTCTACAGAATCTATCAAATTTGCCATCAGGAAGGTTGGTATAGACTTATTCTATTTCACCTTGTGAATATTGTTGGTACGGTATTATGACATAAATGTAAACTGAAGAGATGTTTATCCTTCATATTCTCTTTATACAGGCAAGTGCGATGGAGAAGTTATTAAGCTCTGAATTTATGCCTTTCTAAGCTTTCATGACAATAATCCCTCCCTCCCTCCCTCCCCACCCCATCCTGCACTGTAACTGCAGCAATCGCCAGAGGCTCTGGATTAAAATTGAACAAAATCTCTCTCCTTCCCTCTCTCTGCCCCTCCCCTTTTCACTCTCGTTTCAATGCTAATGGTAGTAAAATACTAAAACAGCTGAAAAATGCTCTCTGCTAGTACCAAAAAGGCCTTCCAACCACAGGTCCAGCCAACTCCACCTACCAAGAGGCACAATACTGGAGAGAAGGGAACCAGATTTATGAAAGCGATGTCTGTCTCCTCCAGACCATAAACTCAATTCCACTAGTTTCACAGGCATTCCTTATTATGATGTTAAAAGATATCATTCCCCTCAAGACTGCACCACTCTCACACTTCTCTATTACAGGAATGTGCCTGTGTGATTCTGAATGTCAATAACTGTTGGCTCCATTACTGAGTAATAACAGAGCTAGTTAGGGAAAGAGTGTTGGTGTGTTTCCTGCAGGGCCCTGGAAGGTAGGGCTGTGCATGTTAAATGGGTCAAAGAGGATATGGTGTTGACTTCCAGCAGTGAGTCATCCTGCCTCGTCGCTGCACAATTGCTGAGTCAGCCACCAGCCATGCACAATGACATTAGTGAGGCAGTGGGTAAGAGAGGCAGCAAGCTACAGAGGGAAGATTCTCTGTAATATTTGGCTTAGCTCCTTGTGCTGGCTCTGTCCATCTCCCTTGTGGAGGCTTAAACTTTGTGAGGATCTGACAGCTATGGAGGTGCTCCGTCAACTGAAAGGAAACCCTCTGACCATTGACATGATGATCTAACAAACTGAGTGTTGTGATGTGTTGGTACGAGTTTTGCCACAATCACATATTAATATGACTCAGTTCAATACTGGGAGAAACCCATCTGCAATTTCCTCTTCAAAGTTGTTTATTACTGTTGTTGAACAGATCACCCAACGGATAATGTTCATTCTCTACCACAGGGGATTGATACGAAGGGCCATTGTCCATGGCACTTCTTCTTAGAAAAGTCTGAAAGTCTGAAGCTGAATGAGAAAACAACATTAAATCAATCTCAGTGAGAGTAGTGTGGGTGCATCATTCTTTGCTATTAATTGTAAAGAAATGGCAAATAAACCATTAACTCCACTGCATGCCATTAACAATACGTGCTTTATGTTGACGGGTATATTCCCTGCCTCTGCTTTGGGTTCAAGCAGCAAAAGCAGTCGTGCGTCTGGGCTGCTTTGAGACGGCCCTATGTCTGAAAGATAAGGGAGCCATAGGGGCCCTCTGTGTGCCTTCAACACATCCCAAGAGAGCCCTTAACGTGGGAAAGAGGCTGAAGTAATGACCATGTCTGCATGTCTGTGTGTACATAGGATGGTTGAACATGTGCGAGTCTGGCTTGGCAAAGGACTGTTCAGTAACAGACATCATGAGAGAGTAACTGATAATGTTGTCTTGCCTCATCTTCAAAACATCACAGAAAGTCCTTTCAACGTTAAAAAGCATAATTTAGGAGTGTGGGAGTTATGGGGGTAGGTTTTCTAATTGCAAAAAATAGCAAGATTCCTGAACCATTCAAGAAATCACAGCATCTTAACCGTTCCAGTAGTCCTGTAAACTGTGACATTGGGATCGAATGAAAATGTATAGGCTATTTCAGTTTATATTTCATGAATAAATCTGTGATATTTTTGTTTGTTTGTGGGGGGGAGTTGTGATCATTTAGTCTGCCATGCATATGTTTCAGATCCATGGATGACTGGAGCAACCCATGTCATGACGAAAGATTCATAATGTGCAAATCCAGATTCATAATGACACAGTTTAAAGCGACGATACAGACATATCTCTCCTCCTCCGTCAGTGCCAGAATGATGAACACAGGCTGAAAATACTGAGCGGATTCAAAGTGAAACCCCTGATAAGCTTACTTTCCTGTAAATGCAATACGACATTTTATTTCAGTCCATGTCTCACTTCAAAGAATGTACTTTTAATCTGTCCTCTCCCCCCCTCCCCTGCCTTGCTCATACTTAGAAAGAGAGAGAGGTGAGCAGGCTAGGAATTCCCTGGTTTGCACCCATGCTGACAGACTGACTGAGGATTGAAAGTCATGTGTTGCAAGCAGGCTGAGGCGCCGACACTGCAGCTGAGACCACCACTAGGCAAGTCAGTTAAGAACAAATTCTGACTGCCTACAAAAAATACAAATAAATAAAATATAAATATAGGACCAAACACACAAAACAACACTACCAAAAGAGATACCTAAGACAACAACATAGCAAGGCAGCAACGCATGACAACACAGCATGATAGCAACGTAACATGACAACAACATGGTAGCAACACAACATGGTAGCAGCACAAAACATGGTACAAACATTATTGGGCACAGACAACAGCACAAAGGGCAAGAAGGTAGAGATGACAATACATCACGCAAAGCAGCCACAACTGTCACTAAGAGTGTCCATGATTGAGTCTTTGAATGAAGAGATAAAACTGTCCAGTTTGAGTGTATGTTGCAGCTCGTTCCAGTCGCTAGCTGCAGCGAACTGAAAATACGAGCGACCCAGGGATGTGTGTGCTTTGGGGTCCTTTAACAGAATGTGACTGGCAGAACGGGTGTTGTATGTGGAGGATGAGGGCTGCAGTAGATATCTCAGATAGGGGGGAGTGAGGCCTAAGAGTGTTTTATAAATAAGCATCAACCAATGGGTCTTGCGACGGGTATACAGAGATGACCAGTTTACAGATCAGTATAGAGTGCCGTGATGTGTCCTATAAGGAGCATTGGTGGCAAATCTGATGGCCGAATGGTAAAGAACATCTAGCCGCTCAAGAACACGTTGCCTGCCGATCTATAAATTATGTCTCCGTAATCTAGCATGGGTAGGATGGTCATCTGAATCAGGGTTAGTTGGCAGCTGGGGTGAAAGAGGAGTGATTACGATAGAGGAAACCAAGTCTAGATTTAACTTTAGCCTGCAGCTTTGATATGTGCTGAGAGAAGGACAGTGTACCGTCTAGCCATACTCCCAAGTACTTGTATTAGGTGACTACCTCAAGCTCTAAACCCTCAGAGGTAGTAATCACACATGTGGGGAGAGGGGCATTCTTCTTACCAAACCACATGACCTTTGTTTTGGAGGTGTTCAGAACAAGGTTAATGGTAGAGAAAGCTTGTTGGACACTAAGAAAGCTTTGTTGTAGAGCATTTAACACAAAATCGGGGGAGGGGCCAGCTGAATATAAGACTGTATCATCTGCATATAAATGGATGAGAGAGCTTCCTGCGGCCTGAGCTATGTTGTTGATGTAAATTGAGAAGAGGGTGGGGCCCAGGATTGAGCCTTGGGGTACTCCCTTGGTGACAGACAGTGGCTGAGACAGTAGATTTTCTGACTTGATACACTGCACTCTTTGAGAGAGGTAGTTAGCAAACCAGACCAAATACCCCTCAGAGACACCAATACTCCTTAGCTGGCCCACAAGAATGGAATGGTCTACCGTATCAAAAGCGTTGGCCAAGTCAATAAAAATAGCAACACAACATTACTTAGAATCAAGGGCAGTGGTGACATCATTGAGGACCTTTAAGGTTGCAGTGGCACATCCATAACCTGAGCGGAAACCAGATTGCATACCAGAGAGAATACTATAGACAACAAGAAAGCCAGTCAGTTGATTATTGACAAGTTTTTCCAACAGTTTTGATAAACAGGGCAAAATAGAAATAGGCCTATAACAGTTAGGATCAGTTTGATCTCCCCCTTTAAATAAAGGACTAACTGTGGCTGCCTTCCAAGTAATGGAGAGAGACAGCTTAAAAAGTTTGTCTCTAAACCATCTGACCCAGATGGTTTTTTGGGGTCAAGTTTCAGGAACTCCTTTAGAACCTCGGACTCAGTAACTGCCTCCAGGGAAAAACTTTGTAGCGGGGCAGGGGAAAAAGAGGGCGGAGCATCTGGGATAGTTGCATTAGAAGGGGAGGCAGATGAGGAAATATTGGACAGGCAAGGAGGCATGGCTGAGTCAAATAGGAATCCTGACTTAATGAAGTGTTGATTAAAGAGCTCAGCCATGTGCTTCTTGTCAGTAACAACATCATCAACTTTAAGGGACATGGGCAGCTGTAAGGAGGTCTATCCAGGTCTTTAACCGTTTTCCAGAGTTTCTTGGCGTTAGACCCACAGAGAGAGAACTTTTCCTTAAAGTAACTAACTTTGGCCTTCCGGATAGCCTGAGTGCACTTATTTCTCATTTGCCTGAATGAGAGCCAGTCAGCGTATGAGTATGCGTGTGCCGGGCCTTTCGCCAAATGCAATTCTTGAGGTGGAGTAACTCTGCAAGATCACGGTCGAACCAGGGGCTGAACCTGTTTTTAATTCTCATTTTCTTTATGGGGGCGTGTTTGTTAACAATACCGCTGAAAATATCAAAAAAGAAGGTCCAAGAGTTTTCGACAGAGGGTATCAAGCTGATTCTATTCCATTTTACAGAAGCCAGTTCATGAAGGAAGGCTTGCTCATTAATGTTTTTAGCAAGTGTTTATGACAAATCAGGACAGGTCGTTTCACTGAGCAGCCATTACGAACACAGGCTGTAAAACAGTGATCATTAAGGTCATTACAGAAAACACCAGACTGATTCCTCTCAGGATTATTTGTGAGGATAACATCAAGAAGAGTAGCCCTTCTGGGTGTTTGGAGACATACCTTGTGGGATTGCTAATAATCTGAGAAAGATGTAGGGAGTCCCATTGCTTTAGGACTTGGTCAGGGGGTTTAAGCATGTCCCAGTTTAGGTCACCTAGCAGGACAAATTCAAGACCTTAGGGCAGAGAGAGCTTAGGGCAGGTAGGGTACAGGCAGGTGCTGATGGAGGACGATAGCACCCAGCAACAGTGAACAAAGAGTTATTTGAAAGTTTAATACTTAAAACCAGCAAATAAAATTTATTTGGGACAGACTTGGTGGAGACAACCGAGGATTTTTGGAAAAAATTGCCACTCCCCCACCTTTGGAAGATCTGTCTTGCCGAAAAAGGTTATAACCAGAAAGGTTAACATCAGTATTAAAAAAACTCTTCCTTAACCACGTCTCAGTAATGACCAACACACCTGGATTGGAGCTGTGAACCCACACTTTCAATTGATCCATTTTAGGTAATAAGCTTCTAGTGTTAACGTAAGAAATCAGTGAAGCAGATATCAGAGCACAAGTCAGAATTGGGGCTAGCAACAGTAGCAACAGTAGACCGCCAGCGTGGGAACAAGACCAATGCTGCAGCCTGACATTGAAACTGACAACTCTGCCAGCCCGGCTCTGATCGCAGGCGTGCTAGTAGGGCTCTTTGAAACAAAGACAGGCAGTCGTACATTAGCTACATTGATTGGTGCCGCATAACAGAAAATGACACAGGGGAGTCACGTCTCAAAATCAATAGCGTTTCAACACCTTCTGCTCTCTCTCCCTCTCTCCCTCCCAGATCTATCTCTCGCTGTCAGACAGTGTGTTTATCTCTGTTTGTTGTCTAGGCTACAGAGTAGACTACATATGCTACAAACTATGACTACAAAGACACTATCTGATCAATGATCCATTTGTTGTTCTTCATTAAATAGGATCATAGACTGTAATGATTGTGTCGCCACATGGCTCAGAACAGCATGATTTGTCAGGTGTCCTCAGTCATGCATTGCTATGTAGCAATGCTACATATTGCACAAACGCTTGAGTTCTGACCTTGTTAAGCACAAGACAATGGGCCTTCGATTTATAGGATCAAAGTGCCCAAGCCCCCTTGACCCTGAGAATACGTGCCCATAGTCTCCTATTGACTCTACAGTCCCAGGCCTGAGAGACACTGACCTCCACACTGAGCTCTGCTTAAGCCCAGCTCATGGCTCAGCCCAAACTCAATGGCCAGGTCAGACAGGACATGACCTCGGGACTAAAAGGATTTGAGGCCATGCACACTGACAATGAGACAGCATCGCCAGGGGCCACTCCACATTATGACAGGGCTGACATGAACAAGTTTAGAGTTTTATTAATATTAGTCGTATGTATGGGATACACATGGTATACACCATCTAACGTAATGCTTACTTGCAGGTTCCTTCTAGACAATGCAACAACAATAAGAAATAATCAAAGATAAGAATATGAAAATAAAGTAAATGGCTCAGTAGAATCAGTATAATACAGGAAGGCAACATTTATAGTACAATATTTACACTTGTTTTGGGGAAGGGGGAATGGGGGGCAAGTGTTTATGTTGTGTGCAGCATGAATGTGTGTGTGTGTGTGTGTGTGTGTGTGTGTGTGTGTGTGTGTGTGTGTGTGTGTAGATCAGTGTATATCTGTGTATGTATACTTTTGGTCATGTAGTGTATATAGGCATAGTGTAAAAGCTGCTTGTGTTAATTAATTTTAAAACTCAACTGGCCTGCTATTTAATCTGGTATCTTCAGAAAACTATTCTTATTAGCTAGAGTGACCTGTTGTAGTAGCTGTATGGTTTATAGTTTTCAATCATGTTGATAGCGTGGAGCTGGTAAGCAACACAGTATGATGGTGAGATCATTTAACTGTCATCTCATCCTAATCTCATCCCAATCCAAACACATACAAGGAAAGTCTATGAATAATATTTCCATTCCAGCTGTTTCTACATTACAATAGTCTTAATTTAAGTGGACAGATTACAAAAGTGACAGTATTTTTAATGGCATTCTGACGTCCTTTTGAGAACTGCCCCATTTCCAAGCATTCCCACCTGTGAGATAAAGAAACAATGCCATTTTGTAAACTAGACAATTATTTTTTTAGGCTACACTCAACAGTCTGAGTTGTAGTTTTCAGGTTTTTACATCTGAAGGTGCACCATTCATTGGCTCATTGTACAGTGAAAGTACAGTATGCAATAGACAGAACACAGGTCCCATAGACTTCATGCAAATACAAAGGAACATATCTATACAATATTGATGTCACTATTACGGTACACTGTGTATGAAAAGTAGAACATGGAGTCTTGGAGAGGCATCTGCGAAATGGCATAAAGCTCACCTCTGTGAACCCTGTGGAGAACTACTCATGGCTGGATTAATAATGTATGTTTATCATGCTACTAAACAAGACAAAACAATTTGGGAAAGCAGACAACAGCTTTTAAAACCCGCCTGAGTAATGAGCCAATGAAGGCTCAGACAACACTATGCCCAGAACGGTCCTCCTCCCAGCTCGACGGAGAATAACCCAAACAAGACAGCGAAATAAACTGACTGTGGTGAAGAGCAGACCACAGATGAACAGGTGACAGATCTTCCTGTTTCTACAGAAGATGTTGATTTATTGTGGGGTCATAAAGAAATTATATTTGATACTATGTAAGGTGATTCATGATTAGCATGAGGAGAAAACAGGTGATTTGACTGGACCCAGGATGATTATGCCTGAGGAGTGAGGGGCTTCAGTAGCCTTCCTGGTCTGCGGTTGACTGGTCTGTGGACAGGCGGAGTCCCTGTCTCTTCTCCACCCCTGTCCTCTACTCTGCACTTCTTTAATCACATTCATTGAATTTGGGTTCAGCTCTCTACTGTGATAGCACAGTTCTAATCCTGGAGAATCCTGGGAAAATGAACTAGGCCTCTTGCTCTCTTCCTTCCCACTCTATGTCTTTCTCTCCACTCCTCTATGTCAGGGGAACCGCAGATCCGAGAGAGAGAGAGAGAGAGAGAGAGAGAGAGAGAGAGAGAGAGAGAGAGAGAGAGAGAGAGAGAGAGAGAGAGAGAGAGAGAGAGAGAGAGAGAGAGAGAGAGAGAGAGAGAGAGAGAGAGAGAGAGAGAGAGAGAGAGAGAGAGAGAGAGAGAGAGACCCAAATCAAATTAAATCTACTTTCAAATGGGATGAATAATTGAACAGTCAAAAAGAGGAGGATATGAAGCCTTTCAATAATTTAAAGTCAGAAGTTAATTTCAGGACCGGCTGACAGTTATCCGTCCCAGTTTGAAGCTCTCCTTATCAAGATCGGTTAAGGCATAGGTTTTTAGAAGCGAGTGTGGGAGTTTTACTCAAGATCTAACAAAATGAGATGCTGTCAAGAGAATGTAGTTCTCTTCCATGAGTGCTAGCTACACCTGCAGCCTCTGTGCTGTAAATCTGGTTGAGGAGCAGGTATAATGTATTTAACATTTACGTCATTTAGCAGACGCTCTTACCCAGAGCAACTTACAGTAGTGAATGCATATATTTTCATACTTTTTTCATACTGGTCCTCAATGGAAATCGAACACACAACCCTGGCATTGCAAGAGCCATGTTCTACCAACTGAGCCTCACGGGACACTTAATAACATCTTTACTTTGCTAACATCTCCAATGAGAAAAATGGAATGAATGGCTAAGCTGTTGGTGCCAGAAGCACAACCGTTTAGCCTCTTTAAAAGTAGGTCTGTACTAATATTCAGTAAACATATGAGAACTTGCATAGGTGGATCGATGTCTTGAACAACCAGCTATCCTAAGTTGCCCTGACCTCTTTTACCCTCTTAACAGGCAGGATGTTGTGGCCAGAAGCCTCAAGGCATAACATAAATAGAGTGACATAGAGAATTACACTAGTTTTACTATGCTTTTCTATTGAATTAAAGCAAATAAAAGCAGTGGTGTAAAGTACTTAAGCAAAAATACTTTAAAGTACTACTTAAGTAATTTTTTGGGGTATCTGTACTTTACTTTAAAATTTATATTTTTTGACAACTTTTACTTCACTACATTCCTAAAGAAAATAATTTTTACTCCATACATTTTACCTGACACCCAAAAGTACTCGTTACATTTCGAATGCTTAGCAGAACAGGAAAATTGTCAAACTCACACACTTATCAAGAAAACATCCCTGGTCATCCCTACTGCCTCTGATCTGCCGGACTCACTAAACACAAATGCTTCGTTGGTAAATTATGCCTGAGTGTTGTAGTGTGGCCCTGGCGATCTTTAAACAAAAAAATGAAAGTTAAATTATTTATACTTTTACTTTTACTTTTGATAAGTATATTTTAGCAATTAAAAAAAAAACTTTTGATACTTAAGAATATTTAAAAACAAATACTTTCAGACTTTTACTCAAGTAGTATTTTGCTAGGTGACTATCACTTTTACTTAAGTCATTTTCTATTAAGGTATGACAATTGGGTACGTTTTCCACCACTGCATAAAAGTACATTGCTGTTTTCCATACTGGTCATTGAATGATGCAAATAGAGAAATGTTGGAGGTTTACGTGGCTGATAAAAAAATATGACAATTTGTGTCTATTCATAAAAATTGATTGAATAGATAAACATGGTTCTATATCTCAGAGGGCATAACAGAAGGATCAGCTTAAAAACCAAATATCATTAAGACCAGCTTGGCAATAGATACATTTCTGTTGACTTTCCGCTAAATGTTTTCCAGATTAAACTAACTCTGACCCAGATTGGAAGAGCTTTTCGTCTGCCGCGCCATTCTAGGTAAAATAACTGAGTGACCTGATCATGGTGGGCCAACAGCCAATCCCCTATCTCTGTCTCTTTCTCCCTCTCTCTATCTCTCTCTCTCTCTCTTCCTCTTTCTTTCTCTCTCACTCGCTTCATCTCTTTCCGTCTCAGTCTTCTCTCTCTGTGTCTCTCCCTCGCTCTGTGTCTGTGGCTGGGTGATTTCTCAAGCAGCAGTAAATCCCGACAGTGATGTCCCTAGCGCTTCTCTCCCTAATAGTTACATTCAATTACATAACATACTAGCGGGCTAATCTCCCTAATCCCTGTCGTGCCACAACAGGGCACCGCTCTGAGCCTTGAACAAAGCCTGTTCTTTAAACTCCCTTCCTCCTCCCTAAGTGTTTTGAGGAAGAAAGACCTGCCCTGAGAGCTGTGCTGGAGCCATCAAGCCTTGTGCTGCCACTCAGTGAGATGTGGGCTGACTGCTCTTTGAAGATCAGTCCACTGAGCCTCACTGTGGCTAAATCGTACTCTGGTAATGAGGTTTGCTTTTATTGAGTCTTCCAATTGGCCTGCTTGTTCCCTGGTCTCAAGTATCATTTTGTAACTGGAATCACCCAGCGATATTGAAACGGCAGGGTCGGGGGATGGGGAAGCATCCTTTCTGTAACAAACGTTCATAATCATAATATACAAACTTAAAAAATTACTAAAAAAATGCACACCATTTCGCTAAGGAAGTGAGTGAGCTAAATGCTTTTTTTCAATATAAATGTTAAATATGTAGTATTTTTCCTGCAAACTGAGTGATGTCAGAACAGCTCAAATGAAACAGTTTACTGTGCTTCACCAACGTTTCATTGATAAAACCTTCAAAGGAGGTTATTCCTTTACATCCTTTACTTAACCAGGTTGCAGTATTTTTTTCCCACAATTAGACAGCCTCCTCTACAGCTTCCAACAACCTTGAAAATGTTAATCAATAAACATCACACCGCCTCTGAGTGCAGTTATCTGGCAACCATCAGGGCTGAAGTAAAAGGAAATTCTCATGTGCAATATTGCCTGTTGAGATAAGACTGGGTGAGAGCGATATTCTTGCAATACTTCTGCCACAGAACAGTGCTGGAGTCATATTAGGTCATAGCAGAATGGCCAAATGTTGACGTGTCCTCCTGGTTCCCAGATCGTTGCCAAGCCACCTAATTCACAGGGAGCCTTGTCTGGGCTTGTGACACACACACCTCTGAAGAAGCCTGCAGGCTTTCTGCTCTCTCTCTCTCGCTCCCCTTCTCTAGGGCTCTATTCAATCTGTTTTATTTTTTTTTCTAAAATTCAGTTTTTTCTTAAATTCAGTTTTGTTTTTCCAGATTTTTCCAGGGGTCACTCTCAAAATCACACTTATTTAATAGAAAAAGAACAAAATGATGTGTTTTGAGTCCACAACAATGCTTAATCCACATCAGGAGACCACTTTTGAGGTCTGGGATAAATCTAAGAAATGTGTATCTTTAGATGTAGATACCCTCTAATTCAGTGCGCACCAGCAAGAAACTTGTTTGGTTAGCGTTTTTTTTGTAGCACACATGTGACTGCAGAGTTTGCTAAACAAATCGCCACTGGATTGATACAAATAATCATGATACAACTTTGCCAGGCAAGCATAGGCTACTTTGTTAACATTTAATTGAGAAGGTTTTTAGGCAAGCCTTTCCCTCTACCAGAAGTTATCATTATTAGCGTCATCACTAACGGCTACACAAATTGGTAGACAAACACGCACACACAGACAGAGGCATTCCCACATTGCCTCTATAGAAAGCTGAAGGAAAATACGAATCACTGATGCAGAGAATGTTCATGTCTTATGATAATCTTATGCAAATTAATTAATTAATAACAAGTAGATTTCCTACTTGGTTCAATGCATTTAATAGATTTCCTACTTGGTTCAATACATTTTGTAGATTTCCTACTTGGTTCAATACATTTTTGAATATTGTTGAATTCTATTTTAATGTCTGTATTCCGTGATTCTGTCCACATTCTCTGCATCGCGGATTTTATAGGGCCCTCTCCCTCTCTCACCCTCTCTCTCCCTTGAATGTAATTTCTGACACCTCTTTAGCCCGCCGATACATGCTGCACAGTGTGAGAGCGCCGGGAAGACGAGAAAGACACTCACAGTGTCATCTAGAGTGAAGAAGTGAGCAGGATGCTCTTAAACCCTTTCAATAAAGAGACCCAGCATGAATAGATGCACTGTGCTCTGTCCTTAGGCTTTCTACTCTCCTCTGCTTGGTGGGGGAGGGGTTATAAGTGAACTGAGCAGCAAAAAAATTAAGTCAACAAAAAAGAAGGAGAACAGAAAACTTGCTGAACATGGTTTATCCCCAGCAGCTTTGCAATAGAGATCCACTCAGGCACAGGGTTAAACCCCCTATTCTATCACAACCTCTTGTCAGCCCAGGCCCAAGCACTCTTCTCTAGGTATACTAGCCCACCCTCCTCTTCCCCCCACTATAAGCATGGCACACCGGATGAAAGGGCGAACTTATTTCCCACACAAAGAAATCCCTCTCGAAACAGTCGTCTACAAAGGGACAATGACAAACATGAGTATCATAGATTGCCTCATTAGGTCAACTGGCATTGAAATGTTGACATTCACTTAACTATAACATCAACAAAAATATCCTTTCATCCAAAATTCAGATCAGTAACACCATCATCAGATCTTCTGAAACATCAATATCATACAATTCCCTCAAGAATTGACTTTGGTTTGCCCTAATTTTGGAGAGGAGTTTCCTAAATGAATTCAACTCATGTCTGGGACCAGTGCCCTGTGGCGTATGTGAGCCAAGAAGAGTTAAAGTCCATCAGCCAGCTAGCGGTAGTCCCATAGGACTGTCTCTACCTCCGTACTTCTGCAAATCACTACAATGAGAGCAGCATCTGCTTTGACAGTGATATATGATGTGATACATCATAGCCTAAATACTTGCACACCGTCTGCATTCACTGCCACAATAAAGTTGTTGCTGCTGAATGGATCTTTGTGAGTTATTCTTATTCTTATGCATGGCGTGACCCTTACTGACAATGACAAGAGCCCAAAGCTGCATCTCTAAAGGCAGACAAGAGATTATAACACATCTGTAATAAACATATTCTCAAAATAGCGTACATTATGCAATTAAGTCAACCCTGTGTGAGTAGGAAACCCTGTTTTGCTTGAGTGAAACTAAAACAAGGCAGTAAATCCTGCAAATAATTAAACAGAAGGGATCTGTCACTCCATTCTAAATGCCACCTTTACGTCAAAGTAACAATGAACAATGCGTGTGGTTTCGAACCTGCAGAACCGTGTCCGTTTCCTTTACGGTAAATGTTTTATGCTTCTGATTCTGCTAAAGAAATCAGAAGGAATTACTGTTGCTCTGGTTATTACAGGCTGCCTATTAAACAGTGGGAAACTGTACCTCTGTGCACTGGGCTCCTTAAAGCTCTTCCCCCTACTGTAATGGAATCACCAATGACCTGCAACAATGATGGAATATGAGAACTGAGCATCTCAATAGAGGGCAGAATATTTCCTTGTCACTTGTCCAACAGGAACACAATAGATGCAAGAGAGAATGCTGCAGAGGGCACCACCATACAATACAACACAACACATATCCCATCAGCACTGTACTGTAAGTCTGCTGGTGGACTGGGAGAAACCCACAGAGCCCACTGGGCTCCTGCTGCAGCAGTACTAGTACCTGCTGTGCCCCTGACCTGGATGAGATGAGGGGCTATGGATCAGCCTTTAAGAGGGGCTATTCTACTGTATGCATTAGTCAGTCAGGGATAGAGCTGAACCCAGATAGGAGAGATGGAGGGACGGAGAACAAGCCTGTTTTCCACTAGTGTTTCAATTGAGTATGTTCTTAGAGGAATGCGTTTTGAAATATGCCAACAAACGATGTTGCATTCATTAATACCTCGAAAGGCTATTAAACGGCATTTCTAAGCCACGTAATTTCAGATGGTAATAAAGTACCCATATTAATATTAAGGATATAAACAAAGTGGCGGACAAGTCAAATGTGGCTGGAAGTCTCACTGTCCAAACCTGAGCCAAGATATTTGAATTTCAGCTCCAGGAAGAAAAAAAACTCCAGCCGTAAAAGAATAGGTATGAAACACCTCCTGAGAGCACCTGCAGCAGAGCAGTGAGCAGGAGGAATGTTTGGTCTCCCTCAGCGGCAGTTGTGCATGACTGGGTCCCAATCACAGAATACAGCTTTATCTCCTCGCTTACCCTTCCTCTCTACAGCCATAAACAACAGTCCCATCTCCACACACTGCTACAGCACTTGCCATGTATGCCGTTATTTTATATTACAGTACACAGGAGAAGAGATGTTAAAGGTTAAAGGGGTCATGACCGCCCTGCCACCCCCCACCAGCACCTCTACCACCACACACACACACACACACACACACACACCATTATCAAAGGCAAACAGAGCCAAGATCCTGAACGCCCTCTCTATCCCTCTGTGTTGAGCCTTTAAAAAAATAACTTGTCAAGTGCCAGAGTATTCATGATGAACAATGAATATTACTGTCGGATCAATATACACTATGTGGCGTTCAGCCTCACACAAAGACAACCTGAAGCTATGATGAGTTGAGCAAAATCCTTAAGAAACTAGTCACATTTTACTCACTCCATGGTACAATAAAAAATAAAGTTTGTGGACATTAGAAAGAAAGATGAATTGAACGGTTAAAACCAAGGAATTCAGTTTGGTGCATAACAAGGCTACATTGGCACCAGCAGTGGACCAAGGTTAGATTCACAGATATTTGAAATAAACACAGCGCTGTGCCACGACAGCAGTATATTTTTGATAGCCCTCCAGTTGGACCATTTCAAAAAGCCTCTCCAGCAGCACTCTGTTTGTGTTCCCAAGAACGGGGGTTCTGAGCATCAAACCCCGTAACTCTGAAACAAACTGCCTGCCTTCACATGCTTTCATCTACTTCCAAACCAAAACACATACAACTTCCAAAACATATACACAGATAGTAAAGACAATAAAGACCATGTCTATCTAACTTTGCTCATGTGGGTACACAATAATAGATATTATATATATTTGAACCAAATACAAATAACAACTGAAGAAGAATAAGGCTCACAGAGCTGAAGTGTAGCCTATTTGTTTGTGTGTGTAATTCCTTCTATCTAATAGCACTTCAGAGACTAGCCTAGATGCAGTTGTTGTAACTGGCTCCTGTAGGCCAGTTATGGGCCAGGGCTTTGCAGGCCAAGGCATCCACTATAAGCATCATTCCACAAGAGAGACATTGCCAACTTGGCTAATCTGTCACAGAGCGCTAGCAACACCCTGGTCTGGCCAATGTGACAAGTGAAAAGCCCAGAAAGCTTCCTCAGTTCTAATCTCCCTTGGCTGCCGGTAAGAGGAGGTTGCATATTCAGATGGAATTCAAACAAGGCATCATACTGTAAATATTTTAAAATGCTCCTCACCATGCTCCCTGCCGAGGAACCTGGGTGTGATATGAAATGCAGCCAACCTTCCACAGACATCTGCAGCGACGGACACATGGAGTCCCAGCCTCTATGCCAAGAGCCCCAAGGTTTTATAACTGCGGGCACTTTTTAGGGCCCCCACCCTCTCACTTCCCCTAGTGACAATCAGGCAGTCACCGGGATCAACACATGAAGGCAGCTGCTCCACTTAAGATCCGGCCCATTTTTCCACGTCCTGACATGAATAATTAAAAGTTGAAGACCACCCCAACACTCTGGAGAGGCCAATAATCAAAATAAACTTCATTAGCATGTTGATTGGCACACGCAGGCAGAGAGCGTCCATCATTAGATGCAGTGCATCTAATGAGCAGTGCAGAGGGACAGCATGTCAGGGACTGCCACTCACAGAAGAAAATTGGGGCAAGAATTTCTGCTCCGAAAGAACTCTCCCCACCCCCACTCTAGCGATGATGGCTTCAGAGAGGACCAGTATCTACCCAGCAGGGGTTCTTTTGGAAACTGTGGGGTTTGAGAGAGCAGCAAGCGGCACTCAAAACACAATGTGTCCAACCATGGAGAACATTTCAGCATTAATTAAAGAAGGGCCTGCTCTGTCTACTAGCCCCAGAACAACTTGTTGAGACTGGGCCCAAAAATTATTGGGGGGGGGGGACCTACATTTAGTTGCTTAAGCAACGCATGCCATGATCGCACAAAAGCAAAACTATTATGGGGGTGGATGAATGGAAACAACTTTGCAAACTACAAGTACAGTAGGGACAAAAATAAAGTCCTGTGCTGAGAAAAAGAACAATATCAATCATGAGATTTAGATTTCACATCCATTACAACAAAACACAGGGCAAGTGAGTGAACTCTGGGTGCATTTTAATATGGTGAAATGGTTTGAATGTGTAGTGGCCAGCTCAGGCTTGGATTGGCCCGACGCTGGGCTCTCTTGTGGGCACTAATTGCAGCTCTAATGGAATGAATCGATGAGAAATGGGGGCAGGAGAGCACACTTCCAGCACAGTGGGATTTGAGATCTCCAGCAGACACCAGAGTGTGTTGGCAAACATGCCCCAAACTATGTCTGCTCAGGTTTACAAAGCGGCACCATCTCACTAACAAATTAAAATAATCAGATTGATAGACAATATAAACTGACATGCTTCAAAGTACTCTATCTGAAAATGTATGCCTTTAAAAACCAAAAGGTGGGTCATAATTGCATGTTATTCGTGATATTATGATTTAGCATAATATGTTTAGTAAATATCTACATTTGTCCAAAAAAAATTGAAAAATTGTCATCCATGAATTCCACATACATCCTAACAAGCATTAAGCTCTACTCCCTCTTAAAATATCTATTTTACCCTACATATGTTTTTTAAATGCAGCTGTAGGAATACCCTGGTGGGGTTATGCCCCTTAAACCCACTACCACAAGCAGGGAAACCTGCTGAAAATAATTAGCTAAACACAGTGGTTTAGGGGTCAACAAAAACTATGTCAGGCCTTAAAGGAGAATCACTTATGATTTAAAGGAAATTAAAATCTTCTTCATGGAAAAGGTAGAAGAACGTTTGAATCTAGCTTTCTGCATTTCACAGCTACAGAGAGGAGAAGCAGTAAAGGAGTAATGTGTAATAACTTGTGTTGAGCGTTAGCAGTGCCACAACCATTCAGTTTGCCAGCAGAGCCGCAGCAGCATTGTCTGGCACACCCTGCCTCCCTCCCTCCCTCCCTCTCTCTCTCCCTGCCTACCCTCTCACTCCCTGCCTCAGACAGCCAGCAGACCAAAGGCCTCATGCAAGCCTGGTCCGGCCCTTCACCTCCCGCCTGCCTGCCTAGCTGGTTGGCCTGCTACAGCTACAGTACAGTACAGTACACTGTGGAGCTCGGCCTGGCTCACTCTGCTATCCAACACTCTCATTATCCACACCAGGAAAAGGTGCAACTTGAGCTGGGCACAAGAGCTGCTCGCCTTTCCTCAGGTGGAGTCTCATGGCTTAGAAACTAGTATGGCAAGTGCCTCAACTCCAACTTTAGAAAACTATAGCAGAGTGCTTTTTTGTAAACAAAGATTTCTTCCCCTCATTTAGAACAGGGCTACTAGTCTTCAGAATACAGAAGTCGCAGGTGTTAACAAATTAAAATACACAGGAATGTATTAATTAGTAGTGCATTCCAACTCAATGAAAGGAGCCTATCTCTGCTGTTTTAAAAGGAACTATTTTGCTTTATTAACGTTAATCTAAATATTACAAACAGCACTGATATTCTACTACCATAAAACTTTAAAGATATGCATATGAGCAATTCAACAAACCAGCTGGCTGCATAAATTAGGAGTTAAAACTACTAATCCTCCAAAATTACTAAACTTTAAACTTCATTTGGATAATCTCAATGAATAAACCATACATGCATCGGCTAATTTTAACCAATCATAATTATATACTGGACATTTCAGTAAAAATATAATGTCACTATCTGAGACATCAATAAAGTTTTATAAAAAAGAAAAACAGGCAAAGGTCAAATGCATTATTTAGTTTGAACTGCTACAATTCATATAAGGCAACTCCAAAAGCACACTAATAATACAACTGTCACCAGTATTATTACAATGTTAAGTTACAATACTATTGAAATACGCATTCAGTAAAACATACGGAACCTGTTGCATACAGCAACATGAGTAATTTTTGTCTAATATTCTTTCCTCTACCGGATTAAAAACCTTCCTTCAGAATATGCAACAATATGTCTGTTTATTTTTGAAGAAAATTACAATTTCCTCAGTAATTAAAACAAATCTTGAACAGGGCTATAAAATCCATTAAAGTTCCCAAAGCCAAAGTAAATACGGCAATTGTGTCCATCTGAAATGCCATATCAAGTCTCATATGTCAATATACAGTAGGCTGCCTTTTACTGAAAATCGACCTTAAACACCCTTAGTCCTTACTTGAGTTCTGCCAACTGGCAAGAAAACCAAAGCTCTTCCCTGGATTCCTCTCGCAGTGCATTTATTAACAGAAACTAAAGCACTATTTATGTCTTCAGCTATTAAAACAAGGTATATTGATTTATTATCCTGTGACTTTATGTGAATTAAGTTAAGCGTAATTCCATTTGAAAATTAACAACCCATTAGAATTTTACTGGTGAACTACATAGGTCTATATGAAGACTATGGCTATGCTTTATTGTGTGTAAAAGGCATCTAAAGGCTATTAATAAATAGAAGAGTGTTTTCTCATATTTAGGTGGTTTTAACCAAGTGAAACACATCCACCTACTGATTGAAACAGGCTCCTCAAATCAAGCCATGGACGATCATAGGCCTACCTTGCAATACAAAGGTCATAGGATAGGTGGTTACTCTCATATAGGTCAGGCAGTCCCTTTCTTTAAATATTGCTTCTCTCTAAGTTTTACAAGTGTATGCAATATTATCTCCTCAATTACAACTAAATGAAATGTTAATTGATGCATACTAGATCAAAAAATGTCTACATGTCCAAAAACGTGCGTCAACCTGACTCAAAATAGGCCAAATCCTAATGTAGCACAGATACAATAAGAAAGAATCCTCAACTTCAGGTAAGAAATGTGCCTCTTACTTGTTCAATCATAAATATTATAAATAAATATCCTGATAGCAGACTGTGATAGTTGTTCTAAATAAACAGATTGACTATTTCGATACACAACTTGCCGCAATCGAAACTGCCGCAAAACGCTCTAAGTGCAAACTACTCCATGACACAGGTAAAGAACAGACACACTTTGTAAATAGAATATATACTTATATATATATATATATATCCCCCCTTAACTCAAAAGAGAGTGGAATAGTTCGTGGAGAACTCTCCTATACACAGGGTTGATAGCCTAACTTTTGCTGATACTTTAAGATGAAAAATTCACATAGTACTTCTGTACAGCTTGCCATCATGCGCATTCATCGGTCACAGCTAATTAATGTAATTTTTTTTTAGCCTTATACTTCTCCAAGGTGAACAAACTTAATGAAAAGCTGGGACAAAAAATATATACTTTAAACATGAGTCAGCATAATGATATTGAGTAAACTATAGCAATGATAGCAAAAAGTCAGAAGTTAATATAGGCTGAGAGACTCATGTTTCCACGTCTCCTTACGGACTGTGCCAACACTCATCCCGCCCTTTTCTAAACTGAAATATCATCTGCATTTCATAGCCACGTTCATTCAGTCAACACAGAAGCTCATGCATAATAACTCCCCAAAAAGTAAGCAAAAGTAATAATTTACCTGAGTAAGACAGAGAGGAGAGTACATCATGATGAAAATGAACTTATAATGACTTGTCAGGTAGCAAAAGACAGACAAGTTAGTGAATCATTATTTCACAGATCATCATCATCATCATCCTCATCATAAACACCTCCACCATCGCCTCAATTTACTTGCAGTTTACGTCCACTAAGGTGTAAAGCCCTCCAGAAACGATGACACAGAAGAAAAGTTCAACTTAAAAATCCTGAAAAATAAAAAGTGTAACTTTGAATAAAAATTGTGAAAGCTAGGAAATGAAAAGGCTCGGGCAATCTGTTCCATTTAGGAAATGGGGGGAGGGAAAGAATCAAAGAATGACAAAATGAAAAAGAGGGAGGAATGAAATGACGTTATGAAAATAGCCCATCCCCCCAAAATAACTTAAAGAAGCAGTAACCCTGATTTCCTGTGTCCAGCAATTCCCGTTAAATCCACGAAAAACAAAGTAATGCGTTTAGATCAGGAGCAAGGCTTGTACGGATGGTTAGCAACAAAAATTGCAGAGGACTTTCTCTCGCCCAAGCAAGAGCGTACACTCCCTCCCTCGTGTAGCCTATGACAGCATTGAGGACAGCGATGTTGCATGTGCGCTTGTGCGGTTTATTCAAAACGGGTCGTTGGCAATTTGATGCGTAATATCCTACAAATGAACCATTGGAGTGCGTTGATGGCAGTCTTGCATCACAGACACAATAGCCTGCACTCCCAAGTGGCCTCTCACGACTAACCTACAACATGAACTACACTTCATTGAGCTGTTATTACTGTAAATTTAACAGCTTTTCAAAATGATCAGAATCGATAAGCTTCTGATAACGTGGATATCCTATTCATGCAACACCAATTCAAAAAACCAAGCTGCTGAATTCATCATTCGTTATCAACTGTGTTCTATAACCATGTCACACATACATCTATACACACTAATAATAAGCTATACACGTCTGTGCGTAAAAGTGGTGAGCATACTGTTACTTTTCATTGAATTCAGACTTAACCTAATTGTATCAATTTCTACAGTATTGTATTTATTATCAGATGTGACTTGACCACAAAACATGTGGTAGGTGTAATGACAATAATATTTGGAGAACAATCAAGAAAGATTACCACATTCTCTCTTTCAACTATATGGACACATTCTGCTTTTGTAACTAAGCACACTAAAAGTTCAAAACTAAATGATAGTAAGGGGCCTATAAAGTGTAAGTATATCACCATGTCATTGCGCACAAGAGTAGGCCTATACATGGACTCTCCATAAGGGCAGACCAGAGAACTCACTCAGAGTAGACCAGGTTATCTCCGGCAAAGCTAAGAAAACTACTCTGAGATCAGTCTGAAGGGACAATGTTGTCTGCATTAATATTGTTATCACCTTGATCTAGCAATACCGTAAAGTAATAAATGCATCCAATTCATTAGTACACGTTTGTCTATAGCAGTTCGCTGGTGGTGGGTAAAGTTCAGACAAAATAGGCCATTTTGTTATCTATGACATCCAAAAATGTAACATCCTGAATATAAGGCCAGAGAAATTATATTATTTTCACAAAAACTCTAAATATGCCAGTTGAGTGCACTTTCAAAACACACAGATTGCAACTCGGCGAGTTTGTGTTATAACTGCACTAGGACTATAATGCTTCCAGGGACGGAGCGCCTCTGTCGGTCTATGGTTCAAATTCAAGCCGGCGCGCCTGCTTCTCCGACTGCGGCCATTTTCTGCTGAACAAACTAAACCCGGCAGTCTATTGGCTTTGAACTTCAACTTGGCCTTCGAAGTCCCTAAGTGAATATGCGCTGCCCCACTCAAACTGGCAAAACACTAATACATTTCACTGCGGGAGAAGTGCCAAAACGCATTGTAATCTTAATCATTACGCGCCGGTGTAACAAATATACAGTATGTCTGCATTTCTAGCCTTTCCCACAAAACGCTCCGCTTGGCTGAAAACGAGTAGCCCAATTGCTGAAAAACAAAGGAGCAGAACACCAAAATACAGCTCTACGCGATTATCTTAATTTGATTTTACAGAGTGCACACAACTCGTGATCATTCTCGCCTTGCGTCTGTTGGAACGTGGACAAATAATTATTAAATTGATTTGTAAACGTACCATTTCAAAGCGAAACTGCCAACCCCCCCAGAAAAGTTATAGTTTATGCAGCCCCGCGGTTCAACGCCTGGTCATCTCGTCGACGGGTTTTTATTATTATTCCATATCCATTTATCCGCGAACAGAGGTAATCCGTGGACTTCGGAGGGGAGAATACCCCGCACAGAGATCAATCAGAAACGTCCCACGCGAAGTCTGCAGCTTCAACCCCAGTAGAATCCTCGCTACAAGGTACAATAGAACAAAATAAAGATTTGACTATAATATTATAGCTACGGGCTGCACGATTTAGGGCAGAATCTACTAACTGTAAACTGCTTGATGGTGTCGTAATGTATCGTGCTGTTGATGGTTGTATATCTTTAAATTACAGAACTGATTCTTCGGTCTCATTGCTTTGCAGCATTGTACACATAGACGTCCTTAGTTATGATTGTATCAATGCTTCGTCTGATCATGAATGTCCTTAAAGACGGCCCGAACGATGGGCTTATAGGAGATCAGTCGTCTCGGAGAAAGAATAGATGACACGAAAGTGGTGTGTGTGTCTGTGCGCGGGGGTGTGTGTGCGAGAGGAAGTCTGTGTGGCTTGGGGCATTCTATTAGTGTGGCACATGATGGCGTAGTTCATAAAAGCAAAAATACAACTATTTATCCACCGTGAGACGCTATTACAAAACATGTCATCTCAGATAGATATACAATGAACTTGTTCTTAATCTCACTGTTCTAAAGCAAGTTTCAAGTTTGGAATGTAGCTATACTTCACAGTGTGTGTGTGTGTGTGTGTGTGTGTGTGTGTGTGTTATTTCAGAATTACACCCCCAGCTCTGTATTACACTGTTGATTACACCTGCACAATTCAATTCAAATTATTTCCTGGGAGGGAACTTCATGGTTTTAAGAGCTGTCAAAGTTTCAGGTGTTGTCAAATCTGCCATTGCCTTTAACCCCACTGCTCACACACTTTCAAAAGAGCAGCAGGGAACTTGACCACAGCCGGTTGTACGTCAATCCTCAAGGAAAATACATAAAGGTTGCTATAGTCTAGTATTATCCTAACATTCAAAACAAATAATTAATTAATGAATTAGTAGCCTATTCATAATTAATTCACAGGCTTTCATAAATGTATTCTTATAACTTTACTTTTCCACAGAATTAACCCAGAGCCTCCAACTGGTTTCTGCAGCTTTATATTGGAAACGTTAAAAAAGTTTACCAATATTTTTCAAAACTCACAAAGGTATGTGGCCTATGTCATGTTACAACTGAAAACATTTAGGAATGTCATACTTGAGTTTATAAGTGTGACATTCCCAAATAATTAACCCAGTGTGTTCAACTGCTTTCTACGTTTCAGTTCATTAGGCCTAAAGTGCTTGAAAACTGTAGGCCATGAGCACATTATTTGAAAAAAATGATAAAACAGCATATATTATTACATAATTCTAGAACTCATTACAGTGGTAATTGACCTAGTCTTTAGTGTAATTATAGGATTTGGTTTTAAGAGATGGTCTCTCGCATGCAAGCTACAGCTTTTTGTCGCTACCTATCTTAACCTGAACTAACCTGATTTTTTTACATCCCCAATGTATAGACAATTACTGGATTATTCTTCTCTTTCGATTTAACTTCACTGTTTAACGCCAAATGTCAACTGGCCCTGTTCATTAGAATCGTAATATAACAATTTGATGAAGAATATTAAGGTCTTATCTAGGGTAGGAACTTGATTATGAAATGGATAATACACCTGTTTGAATTGAAGTCTCAGGTTTGCATTTTAAACAGTCAAACTAATCATGCAAAATCCATACAGGATTATTTAATATGAGACAGCAATGACATAATCCATTCAATAGTGAGTGTGCGATTATGTTTTCTGATTCTTATTGCACTTTTTATTTGCTAATGGTGCAATAGCCTAATGTTTGATAGTTAGATCTAGACCTAGGCCTACTTGTCATTATGTTCTGTTTATAGAAAATGTAAGTTTATGCAATTGAAAGCATTATTTTTTAATAAACATCTACTCATGGAAGATCTTCAAATGCTAAAACAAATGTTTTACTTGTTGCTCACTTCTTTGGCGTTAATCTAAAAATATAGATTGGGGTGCATGCATTGTGTATTTCACCACAGTGACTGGGTAGGTCTGTTTGCATTGAATATGGCTATTTGTAATTGATGGTTCCAGCATGCATTGTACAAGACATTCATGGATTTGATTATCAATAACCATAAATGTATCATTTGAAGACTAACTTCAAACCTTTTTGCTTAAACTGGTGATATGAGAGGTAAAACAAATGAGTAGGCTATTTATATGAAACAAACAATAATATTTCTAAAATGTCACATTACTTTGACAATAAAGCTCAATTTCAATGTCTTTTAATAACATTTTGAAGAAGTCTAATTTGTATTTCTCCTGTCATGGATTTAAAATACTAAATAATTTCCAGGTTACCAATAATTATGAGATAAATTGTGTTTTGTTTTTGTTTATTTGTGGTTGGTTGTTGATACTTTTTAGTTCTGAAGTCCAGTAATTGTTTTTTCTAAGCCCCTTAGCAGGAGTATTGGAAATGCTATAAAATGTTTATGATAGTTTTGGACAGGATCACAAGAACAACATTTATTATACAGTAAACAAACAGTAAACTAAATTAGAAATGCAATTATCTGGCCAAACGAATTGTCTTGCTTTGAAGAGTTTGTTAAACTCTCGCCTACAGTATATGGAATGAAATCAGAATAACAAATACAACAGGCTTTGGCTATAGCTGCTTGTCAAAATGTCTAATTAACCATCGGGAAACATTCACTGATCCATGGATGCACAACTCAAAAGGAGACAAAGAGAAAGTACAACACTGAAATCTCTAATTAAAAGTTATTTTAACCTCAGCAGAAATACTTGGGATTGGTCACTCTTTTGTTCATTTTACCTTGGACCTCTTAAAAAAACGGATGTCCAGTATTTCTTATTTTAAGATCTCTAATCTGTGGCCTAATTTAAAATTAAATTATTAGGAAATCAAAATCTCCCACCATTAGGCTATTTGTGCACCATAAAGTTGGTTTTAAAATGTAAATGATTGATTTCATAAAGTAGTCCTTGTCAGACTAATTTAGAACTACACTATCTTCTCATAGTGTAGGCCTGATATAGACTCAATTGTGTGGCTAGTAGGTCTACATTAATATAGCCTAAGATATCATAAATACTTGATTTGAACATCCTAAAGTATATTTCCTTTATTATACAAATATGTATGCTACTGAAATCAAATCTCAGATTAGGATATGGCCCATCAGGAGACGTTATACAGATTTATACTTTTTTATTTATACTTTTTTTATCATGAAAAGGGAAGAAGAAATACATGGTCTTAAAATGCAGAGTGTGGGTCTGTGGGACCACTCACAGTAAAAGACTATGGGTTGGACCAACACATATTGGTGCTGTTAAAAGTGAACATGTATGCTATATATACTGAAAATATAAACGCAACATGTAAAGTGTTGGTCCCAGGTTTCACGAGCTGAAATAAAAGATCCCCGAATTTTTCCATACACACAAAAAGCTTATTTTTCTAAAGTTTTGCGCACAAATTTGTTTACATCCCTGTTAGTGAACATTTCTCCTTTGCCAAGATAATGTGCAGTTGTGTCACACAACACAATGCCACAGATGTCTCAAGTTTTGAGGGAGCGTGTAATTGGCATGTTGACTGCAGGAATGCCCACCAGAGCTGTTGCCAGATAATTTAATATACATTTCTCTACCATAAGCCACCTCCAACGTCCTTTTAGAGAATTTGGTAGTACGTCCAACCGGCCTCATAACCTCAGACCACGTGTGTAACCACGCCAGCCCAGGAACACATCCGGCTTCTTCACCTGCAAGATCGTCTGAGACCAGCCACCCGGACAGCTGATGAAACTGAAGACTATTTCTGTCTGTAATAAAGCCCTTTTGTGGGGAAAAACAAATTCTGATTGGCTGAGCCTGGCTCCCCAGTGGGTGGGCCTATGCCCTCCCAGGCTCACCCATGGCTGCGCCCCTGCACAGTCATGTGAAATCCATTAGGGCATAATGAATTTATTTCAATTGACTGATTTCCTTATATGAACTATAACTCAGTAAAATCTTTGAAATTGCTGCATGTTGCATGTATATTTTTGTTCAGTATACATGTCATGTTCTGCAACAGATATTGATATTGGACTTGACAATGTACCACCTGTAAAATAGGACTTGACAATGTACCACCTGTAAAATATGACTTGACAATGTACCACCTGTAAAATATGACTTGACAATGTACCACCTGTAAAATATGACTTGACAATGTACCACCTGTAAAATAGGACTTGACAATGTACCACCTGTAAAATATGACTTGACAATGTACCACCTGTACAATAGGACTTGACAATGTACCACCTGTAAAATAGGACTTGACAATGTACCACCTGTAAAATAGGACTTGACAATGTACCACCTGTAAAATAGGACTTGACAATGTACCACCTGTAAAATAGGACTTGACAATGTACCACCTGTAAAATAGGACTTGACAATGTACCACCTGTACAATAGGACTTGACAATGTACCACCTGTACAATAGGACTTGACAATGTCAAGCATAAATGTGGTAATAAACTCTATTTACAAGATGCAGAGGAAATAAATTAAATGAGAGCAAAACCCCAACTGGATTAAATACTACATACATTACTCAGTCAAAACCCACCTATGTTATCACTTGCTTACACAATGCAATTCCTGAGATTCATTCACTTATGGTAAAATAAACTTGCAGATTCATTATGTGTCTAACCCGCCTTTGGTTATCTGCTCTTCTCATCCATAGGCCACTGAGTTTGGTGGAGTAAGCGGTCTTGGCATGACATCTGACCTTACCACAGGAAGGCTGAGCTGGAGCGAGCGGTAGAGACATGATCCAACCGTTCAATGTGAATAGAAGGGTTCCTGTAAAAATCTACAGCTACAAAGGTTTATTTCCTAAAGACAGAGGAGTGAGAGCCATGATATGAACTGACAAACCTTATAAAACTATGACAAGGGCCTTGCATGTCATCTTTACGCAAGTGAACAGGATGCATGCAAAGCATACAGATATGCTGAACTCAATCGAACAGTGAGTGAAGTGTAATGTTTGACATGAATAAAGGTCTCCTGAAGAGGGCAGTACCAGAGTGTGTTTCATGGAGTTGCCTGGTAGTCAGCATTCTCTCTTACTGCTTTATGAACCTTACAGTGATGTTCACTTTGCAATGGTGAAATTCTAAATGCTACACATCAAAATGACAAGGAACTATACTGCATGACCAAAAGTATGTGGACACCTGCTCGTCGAACATCTCATTCCAAAATCATGGGCATTAATGTGGAGTTGGTCCCCCCCTTTGCTGCTATAACAACCTCCACTCTTCTGGGAAGGCTTTCAACCAGATGTTGGAACATTTCTGCTGGGGCTTCCATTCAGCCACAAGAGCATTAGTGAGGTCAGGCACTGATGTTGGGTGATTAGGCCTGGCTAGCAGTCGGCCTTCCAATACATCCCAAAGGTGTTTGATGGGGTTGAGGTCAGGTCTCTGTGCAGGCCTGTCATGTTCTTCCACACCGATCACAACAAACCATTTCTGTATGGACCTCGCTTTGTGCACGGGGGAATTGTCATGCTGAAACAGGAAAGGGCCTTCCCCAAATCGTCTAGAATGTAATTGTATGCTGTAGCGTTAAGATTTCCCTTCACTGGAACTAAGGGGCCTAGCCCAAACCATGAAAAACAGCCCCAGACCATTATTCCTCCTCCACCAAACTTTACAGTTGGCACTATGCATTCGAGCAGGTAGCGTTCTCCTGGCATCCGCCAAACCCAGATTTCTCCGTCGGACTGACAGATGGTGAAGCGTGATTCATTACCCCTGAGAACGCCGTTCCACTGCTCAAGAGTCCAATGGCGGCGAGCTTTACACCACTCCAGACGACGCTTGGCATTGTGCATGGTGATCTTAGGCGTGTGTGCGGCTGCTCCTCCATGGAAACCCATTTCATGAAGCTCCCGACGAACAGCTCTTGTGCTGACGTTGCTTCCAGAGGCAGTTTGGAACTCTGTAGTGAGTGTTGCAACTGAGGACAGACGATGTTTACGTGCTACGCACTTCAACACTCGACGGCCCCGTTCTGTGAGCTTGTGTGGCCTACCCCTTCACGGCTGAGCCGTTGTTGCTCCTAGACGTTTCCACTTCACAATAACAGCACTTACAGTTGACCGGGGCAGCTCTAGCAGGGCAGAAATTTTACGAACTGACTTGTTGGAAAGGTGGCATCCTATGACGGTGCAACATTGAAAGTCACTGAACTCTTCAGTAAGGCCATTCTACTGCCAATGTTTGTCTTTGGAGATTGCATGGCATTGTGCTCGGTCAGCAACGGGTGTGGCTGAAATAGCCAAAACCACTAATTTGTAGGGGTGTCCACATCATTTTCAATAGATAGTGTAAGTATATGGGTTTATGTCAACAGTGTTAGAGATATACTTTATAGTATTTCTAAGTGGAATCTAACAGCATTGTTCTTGTATCTGTGAGTGATATGTTTAAGTATTTATTTGCATACAAAAAACTAAAACTGTTGCAGAACTTTTACTGTGCTTCATAGTGAACTACTCCAGATGCTGGCAAGCTGAGGTACTACAACAGCTGAGGTACTACAACAGCTGAGGTACTACAACAGCAGAGGTACTACAACAGCAGAGGTACTACAACAGCTGATGTACTACAACAGCAGAGGTACTACAACAGCAGAGGTACTACAACAGCTGAGGTACTACAACAGCTGAGGTACTACAACAGCTGAGGTACTACAACAGCTGAGGTACTACAACAGCTGAGGTACTACAACAGCTGTAAAACAAATGACGTTGCCCTTTTTCCCCGGGGATGGACAGGAAAAGACATCAGACCGGTTATTGCCTAAGGCAGTCAAAGTATACTACACAGCATTCAGTTTGACACTTATGCCACTTGACAGGTGGCTTAGTGTAGGGTACTCAGGTGGCTCATGAGTGAGAATACATGTCAGTGGGTCTATGTGTCATAGAACTGTAGAGCAACACTCACAGTAGAAGAAGGCTTTCTGTTACTTACCTGTTACTGTCTCGAATGCAAAACTCTGAAGAATGAGATTCGCCTCGCTTTCCAAAACATAAGCTAGATGAAAGTGGAAAAAAGGGAAAAGTTCTGGAAAGTCTCTCCAAATTGGACCGATACTTGCCAAGATGCAGAGTGCCAAGACCTCTCTCCTTTTCAGTGAAAGTTACTTTTTTACTAGAGCAAATTGCGAGTAATTTTCCAATTTTAGACCATTTGTGGCACATTGCAGTCACCTTCAGTGAGCCCAAACATTCCATTAAAAACAAAATGGTTCAAGTTAAGCAGCTTTGCTTTCAATCAGTTTCATTTATATATTAATTTATTTGATTCTGCAACCCCACAGTAACTTTTTTCAGACAAGGTGGGTGCAGAGGGTCAGTAACGGTCATATGTACTCATTGCACAAAAAAACATATTCCTTCCTGCTTGGGAAGCATGACAGACAGTGGTGTATAGATGCTCTAAGTACTTATATATGCAACTTGAGGAATGTGGGAGAAGATTCTGTCAGATTTAGAAGGACTAAAACAACTGACACAGTGTTGGAAGTCCGTCCTGGATATACAGTGTCTAACTGGTGTTGGGTCAGGAGGAAATACAGTGGACAAGCCTGAGATGCTCCAAACCAGACAGATGTGGATGGGAGGCCATCAATGGAGGGGAACCTCAGACCTGCTGCCGGCAGGGAGATGCATTACATCATCCACTGGTGACGTCCCAGTATTGACAAGAACCAACGTAAACAACCAGAACTTCAGAGAAATGGGAGTATGTCCAACTAGGAAAACACGATGCAAAAAAAATCTGCCATTAACCAGGTTTCCATCCAACTATTTCATGCAGATGAATTACCTGCCGCATAAACCTAAGAAAAAAGACAGGGCTGACGGAAACACAAAATCTCTGTACAATTTCATGAATGTCGACAGACAATTTGTTAGCTCGACATGGCAGGATCTTTTTGTGTCTGTAAAATTAACTATGTAAGAAAGGTCAGTGGAATCATATTTTTGCGCAAATATTAATATATTGAAGTAAACTTGTAGTCACGCGATGATATGTTAGGTTGTAGGCCTACCACCACGACATTGAGAAGCATGAAAGGTTTATAGGCAGATATAAATAAGATATTAACTTCAAATGATAGTTAAGTGCACGGTGATCATGCAAATTTCCAATAGGCTAAATATCGAGGGTAGGCTATTTGACAGCTGGTGACATGATGATCAGTGCTTGGCTGCCAATTGTCAAATGAAATGATCATGCTCTTGTCCATATCTCATCATATAACCAACGCCCTGTCCACTTTATCAGCAAACTCTTTTCTAGAGAGCATGCGCCAAAACCATATTGGGCAAGTTTGCTCTTTATCGCAACAGTTTTTGTGACAAAACCATTTGTAGAGTTGAAAATGCGATGGAAACCCATTTACTTATATTTTCTATTCGGTACTCGGGAACTCAGTTTTCTGGAAACACACATCTGGTGGGAAAATGTACATATTGTTTTTATGCACATTTTCTAGAATATCTGCATGAGAATCTGTCGCCTATTGGATGAAAAGATAGCTTTGGTCAGTAGAGTGAAAGTGTTCTGGATTGAACTGGAACACTAGGATACCTTTGGAGAGGGAGCTGTCAACATTGTCTTCTAAAAAAGCTGACAAATCACTTCAAAGAGTGAAAAAGTTACACAACCTACAGTCTTGAAGTGATGATCTCTGACTGGCTGAGGTAGAAGTGTGGCACAAAAGCTGAGGGGACAGATCCAAATAGCTATACAGAGCATGAGCCAAAAGCATAAAAGCTTGACAATTTGAAAAAACAATGAACTGTCCCATGAGGTGCTCTAACCCTGACCAAGGAAACTACTGGGCCAGATAAAACTATCTATCCTGCAAGAGGGTTGGAAGCAGCTGCAACTGACCTGATAAAGGTACAGTAAGTGTATCTACAGAACAAGGTTAAGATGAGTATGTATAATAAGCCTGACTCACGTTAAAATACCTTGAGTGTAAACACATAGTGCTCAAAACGACCCTCTTTAGAGGCTGAAGGAATCTTTCAAACAGTATCAGCAAAAATGTAAATGACAATGAAAAGAGCAGCATCAACCCTCCTTGTGATAACAATAAGAGAGGCTTGGTGCAAAATCGGAGTGCTTTTAATTTAATAATATATGCCATTTATGCATGCACATTAAACATATGTGTGGTCCCGGGGATTAAACCCACTGTCCTGGCGATGCTCTACCAACTGAGCTACAAAGGACCACAAAGTAGGCATATTCAGCTCCATTTCCCAGAATCACAACACATCAATTTGCATAATGTAGAGGTTTAATTTATCATGGTCCAAATCCCCTTGGATACAAAACTAATGGCTATTAGAAAATTATTACTCTGCAGTAATTCGGCACTCATTATGCTGTAATAAGCTAATGTACGTATTAGGCACAACCGATCCGAGGGTTTTCATTAGGTACTGATATGTTAGCTCATGTCAAGGCCTGTTATTACACAATCGTAAATCTATAGTTCAAACCTTTGCTTACTGCACACAAATACAAGAAAGGACAAAATGAGTAACTATTGTACTACTGACAGAGTAATTAGAAATATTGATGACTTTGAAAAGAATTCTACTTTTAGAGAGAACAATGGGAGATAAAGGTATTTATGTCAAGTAGGCTGTGAGTTATTTCACAAGACAGCTTTTGAAGCATTATATCATTATTCTCCTGCCAATGACCTGTAAGGTTATATGGGGCCATACAGTACATTATAAACTGGGTGGTTCGAGCCCCGAATGCTGATTGGATGACAACCATGGTATATCAGACAGTATACCACGGGTATGACAAAACATTTATTTGTACTGCTCTAATTACATTGGTAACCAGTTTATGATCGCAATAAGGCACCTTGGGGGTTTGTGATATATGGCCAATTTACCAGGGCTAAGGGCTGTATCCAGGCACTCTGCGTTGCATCGTACTTAAGAACAGCCCTTAGCCGTGGTATATTGGCCATATACCACACCTCCTTGGGCCTTATTGCTTAAGTATACACAAGCAGGTCTGGCTCTATGAGTTGGAGCCAAAGTGCAAGTGCTGACAAGCCTGGAATACTCACACAGCAGTATCACAACACACAAGGCTGGTCTTGTTTCTGTACATATGTTGTCATTATTTTTTCCATTTCACCAGAACTGGGCATTTCTCACAAATCTGTGAACAAAAGTGATGGTCCCGTAATCAAATAGTTAGATTATCATGCAAACTCGTGATAGGTCATAGGACACCTTTCTACCTTTTAACTGGCTTTCGGATTTCATTCTATATTCCACATGAATTAATGCTATATTCTTCTCTCATCTAATGCTTATATATAAATGTTTAGGTTGTTTCAGTTTAAATATTTAAGGTGGCTGGTTAAATAGCTGCTCTGTAAAAAAAAAAATATATATATATAAATTGTCAAGTCCTGACCGTAGGGAGGACTCCGGCTTCCCTATGTTATCACGGTCAGTGCCTGACAGTAGAGTTCCATTGAACTAATTTTGTGTTTGGTTAGAGGCAGCTAATTGGGGAGAGAGGACACGTCAGTACCACTCTCCTTGTGGGGTTTAGCTGAGCCAGAGTACCTTTGGGGGGCGAAATCAAAGGAGGAGGAGCAATACCTGGCGGGATATTACGAGGGCATAACGGAGGAATTCAGGCAGCAAGGGGAGGAGGTCGAAGAGGAGAAACCGGATTCTGAGTTTATGGTGCCTGCAGTGCGCATCCCCAGTCCGGTACGTCCAGTACCAGCCTCCAGCGCCGGACCTCCAGTGCACACCTTCAGTCCGGCACGGCCAGTACCAGGTTCCCGCATCAGGTCTCCAGTGCATGTGCCCTGCCCGGTACGTCCTGTGCCGGCTCCCCGCACCCGACCTCCAGTGCGTGTCACCAGTCCAGTGCCCAGGCGGGACGGCCTCCAGTCCAGCTTCCGGGCTGGAGCCCTCTGCTGCGCCGGTGTCCTGTCCAGGCACGGCGTCCAGCCAAGAGTCTTCAACTGCGCCGGTGCCCAATCCGGGACCGGCATCCAGCCCAGCTCCATGGACGGAGCCTTCCTCTGCGCTGGTGCCCAGTCGTGACCCGAAGGCAGAGCCCCAAACCCAGTGCTCCATTCTGCTCCCAGGTGGGAGCCGCCACCTGATGGGGGGCCTGCCAGTAGAGTTCCATCGAGCTCTATGTTGCTAATTTTTTGTTTGTTTTCTATTTAAGTTGTATTGTTTCCTACCTGTGTTGTGGGAAATTGTAATGTTTTTGTTCACGTTGAGCACGCACTCACGTTACGGTAGTGTTACCTTCATTGTTTGTTGTTCGCATTAAATAAAGTGTGTCAAACTACTATAGTGCTGCGTCTTGGTCGATCCACACACACCAACGTGACATAAATTCAGATTTCAGTCATGTCACCATGCCAAGAAACAAAATGCAATAAATCAGACAAATGTGCAATTGACGTTTTGTGCTCTCTTCCAATGTCAAAGGCTGAAAGTTAAAGTGCAGGACATGAATATGTAAAATCTACAGTGGGACCGACCAGTTACTACATGAAAAACATAAAGTCTATAGGTCTGGGACATAGCAGAACTGAGAGTTCATACCATTCTATCAGTAGATAACAAAAAAGTGCACAATAATAAACCAAAAGCAAATTCTATATTTTGGGAGCAAGTAGTCATGAAATTAGTCTACCAAGAAGTAAACAAACTGTCATTCAAAAATGTCTTAAAAGAGATTCAGTGACTATCTAGTGACACCTACTGTTTCCACTTCAGACTCAGAAATATGATCAGAAACCAAAAAGAGGTACATTACCACCCTCTACTGGTGATGAAAAGAGCATGTATCTAATTGCAACGTCCTCGTCCACACATTATTGCAACTAGTGGGATTCAACAGGTTAGTTTACCTGCCCTCAGCATAAAAAAAAGCAGTGACCTTTCAAAACCGACTGAAGGTATCCTCTCTCTACACACATTCAAATAAACTTGTACTTCAAGGTTAAGGCCCTAAAGCCAGGTAATATGTAAGCCTCTTCAGATAGGTGAACCATAACTTTCACTCTGTAAACACTTAAGACACCTTGTCTACATGTTCAAACTTTTCTAAAGTGCAAAGAAAGTCCCACACAAATCCGGCAAGTAATCCAAAAACTTAATCAAGCTAAATGCACAATTTCCAAAAAGGAGAATTACACTAACACCCAATTTAATCTAATGAAAGCTGGGATGGAATAGAAAATTGCTGAGGAAGGCCAAAATTGAACAGGCAAGTGTCCCTAAACTTTAAACCTCCCTTATTCAATCTAGTTGGGATTATGTCAATGTAAAGCAGCAAGTGCCACTCACTCCCTTATTTAACAAATAACCCAGTTTGCTTCTGAATCGGTACCCAACCGTTGCTCACTTCAACACATGTAACTTGTAAAACGGTACAAAGAGCACCAGTGAGTACTGAGTAGCCCTATTCTATCCATATGAAAGGACTGTTTATAAAGCTCTGTATGATGAAAATCATTGTTATCTATTATGTTTTAAATATCCTTTTATGACTTGGTTTATTTGTCTAGGAAGGTTGACATGATCATCTGACTGATCATCTGAGTGAACCAGCTGAATAGAATGCCCTTTCCCATTATTTGTTATCATAATACTAATAATAAGCAAATAACCAGTAATGGCTTATTGAACAAAGATGAAATAATGCAATTTCTCTTTCCAATGAATACAGTAGATATAGATTACACCGAATGTAAAATATTGTGTGTGTCATTATCAAAGCAATTGAATGCAACCAAATAAAGTATTTTGTTTGTACAGTATGTCCTGAAATAGAGCTGGGACGATAAACTGAACATTTTCGACACCAACGATTTATCGAGGACATTTAGCAGATATCGATAATCACGATAAGTAGCTTATACTAGAGAAATGTGAAGTTTGAAATTAAATAAGTCTGCTAATATGGGCCATCGGTAAAGGTAGGCATACAATTGATAGTTACAACATTCAAAGTAATAGTTCTACGGGTATGGTAATACACAAAAGTAGGTTAACTGGTGCACATTAAAGTTATAAACGTATCGTTCTTTTTATCGTTATCGGGATAATTCAGTTAATTTATCATATGGATATTTGTCCATATCGCCCAGCTCTATCCTGAAAGTATGTACAACTTCTGTTTTACAGACACCATGATACCACTGCGTTTCTAAACCCAGAGTCGCAACATCGCAAGACTTCCGGGAAGACTTGCGAAACAGACCAAGCAGACCAGGGAGGGGTTTGAGAAGTCAATAAGAGAAGTGAAACAATCTTCCTTAGTTATTTTACCTTTATTTAACTAGGCAAGTCAGTTAAGAACATTCTTACTTACAATGACGGCCTACAGGTGAACAGTGGGTTACCTGCCCTAACTACTAGGCTACCTGCCGCCTGGTCTGCTTGGTCTGTTTCGCAAGTATTCTCAGAAGTCTTGCGATGTTGCGTCTCTGGGTTTAGAAACGCTGTGGTATCATGGTGTCTGTAAGACAGAATTTTCTCGAAATCTAAAGGCACAACCCAGAATCGAGCCAATGTCTTAAGTAGTTGAACATGTCATTACTCCAACCTCGTGAAAGTGACAAACTGACACGTTTTTCTTTTCTTCAAAAACAACCTTATATAGTAGGAGTGCCTTTGACGGACTGCACATGCGCTGTTCGGCCCGAGACAAATTCAAAGACAGAGCTACGGATGCAAGGACTGACATCTATGATATCGAAATTATAGTTTTAACCATGTTTTAAGGCTAATATGTATCGTGTACCTCTCTTTTGTGTATTTTCGTTCTGGCATTTTGCACCTGCCCTATGTTTTTTCGTAGCTGCTTGACGAAGAAATTTCCCCTCGGGGATCAATAAAGTATCTATCTATCTATCTATCTATCTATCTATCTATCTATCTATCTATCTATCTATCTATCTATCTATCTATCTATCTATCTATCTATCTATCTATCTATCTATCTATCTATCTATCTATCTATATATCTATCTATCTATCTAAGGTTTGTTTACATTTACTTTGTTTACAAACATTGGAGTAAAACAAACCTATATTTTGGGTTCTGATGGATGTAGCAACTGCAGATTGCCCCTTTAATGAATAATATCTTGGGCCAAGTGAAGTAAAGACAGACCAGAGGAAAAAGGATAACATGGGATATAGTGTACAGTAACTAGGAAGGATTGCCACAACATTGCGTGCATTCCTTAAGATCTGATAGCACAGATGGTGTGAGGATTATACTGGCCGATTTGCTGAGAAACTGAAAACCAAATGTTTTGGCCTCTTTAAAGAGAGGGATAATCTGTAGTTTGGAGATGGCCCTTTCTGTGCTTATCCAGGGCTGTTAATTATGAGTTGGTCAAGAAAAGAGTGGATCCTCATCCAGCATCTTCTCGTCATTCAAAGAGGATGTCAGGAAAGTTTCTTTTTTTTTTAAGTGTCTGATGAGTTTTGTTAAGGTAAAACAATTAAAAGATGAATAGAGAGAGCAAGTAACAATATCTTATTTGTCATGCCAGCTCCTGACTATTACCATTTTCTCGAATAACCATTATTTTCTCCTAATTTTAGCCTTGTTGAAGTAGCCTCTGGTTCTCAGAATAATTCACGTCAGTTTCCAGACGTCTGATGTCATGGCCTGGAACCACAATCCCAGGGCTGACTCGCTATTGCCCCAGAGGATAGGAGAAGTGCTGTGGAAGGAGATCCACCAGCATAGGGATACATTTTACTGCCCTCTGTGGTGAACGGCAACATCCAGCGGAAGCTTTAATGAGGTCGAGCTGTAAAAAACTAGGCACATATGGTAGCAGAGGCATTACGCACATTGTTCTAAATTCACACTGTACCGCTGGACAATGATGCAAGCAAAACAATGCGTGTCAGCTGTGTCATGCTGGGGGGTTGGTTGCAGAGCGACACACTGTGTACAGACACTTGTCTGCTAAGGCAGTCAACAGGGAAAGGCTCTCTCTCTCTCCAGACTTCCTGATAAAAGCCAGTGAAGGCAATGTGGTGTACCTCTTAGGACCTCCTTCATGATATATCACCCAGCAAGCTGCACTGTGCATTATTGGATAATAAATGCACATTTGTCTCATATAAACATCCAGCATTTGAAAGCGCTGACTGGACAATATGCACATAGACTTCAGAGTATTATTATATATTATTTAATCAAGCTAAACGTACAGCTGAGTTACAGTACAAGAGCTCTTTCATGTTGCCATTCATTATTCAATCATCACTGAGTAATTCCTCAATACAAACCCTTGTACTAAACGACATACAGTACAGGCCTTGAGAATAAACTGTCATTAACACGTCTTTATGTTAGATGCAAAGACCTTAAAAGAAGTAAACTGTCATTAACATGTTTATACATTTCCTGTCAGAGTGATAAGGAACTTGGAGGGATTCCTCCAGAGTGACACAGTGGGGGTCTTAAATCCCAGCCCAAATTCGGATTTTCACTGAGCTGCAACTATAGCGTAATGCTGCACGAGCCTGAAGTCCACCAAACTTTTGGTAATGTAAATGTTGGTACTTATTTTCCCAAACCCATTAGACATTACAGCCAACACTAATCCCCTCCCACCATTTGGCCCCTACTTTTGGAAATCCTCAATTCTGAAGGATGTTTCTTTGATTAAGGATTTTTATTTGGTTCCCTTAAGCATGGTGTAGATCAGATTTGACTAAATCAAACATTTAAACATTGGTACTCAGGCCATGTCTACATTATGAAACACAGAGGCAAGAGACTTTGGCAATTGGTCTATCAAGTATTCGTCAACTGAAATGTATTAGTACTTTGATTTCAAAGTAAATCAAAGCCAATTTGGAATATCACTGTAGTCCTCCGACTCTATATAAAAATGCATGTGCAGTAAACAGTGATATAATGTTTGCTCTGAATGAAAATATGAAGGTGAGGATGGAACATCCTCTCACATCCCTATTTTTGAAATGTATCCAAATGCCTTTTGCTGGGTCTCCCCTTTTGGAAGGTAAACTTATTTTTCTGTCTTGTACTGCCTTTTACACAAAACCACAACCCAGTCTAACATGTGTCACCCACTGCTAATGATCCTGGCCAAAGGTTTGCATGGGGGGGACAGGAAGCTCCAGTAGTACACAGACATGCATTCAACTGGGCATAATGGCTGTTTGGGCATGAGTATGTTATTCAGAAGTAAAGAAACAGGCCATTAGGGCAGGACAGTGGTTTGTGCTCAGCCTCAGCTAGAGATGGCTGTTGACTGAGACCATTCAACCAACCTTAACCCTTGTCATTCTTTATCATTATGTTTATTGCAACTCAGAAAGTATTCACAACCCTTGACTTTTCCCACATTCTGTTGAGGTTTTGTGTCTCTGGCCTACACACAAATGATCTACACACAAATGATCTACACACAAAACCCCATAATGTCAAAGTGGAAATATGTTTTTAGAAAAGTTAACAAATTAATAAAAAATGAAAAGCTGAAATGCCTTTGAGTCAATAAGTATTCAACCCCTTTGTTACATAATAAGTTGCATGGACTCACTCTGTGTGCAATAATAGTGTTTAAAATGATTTTTGAATGACTATCTCATCTCTGTAACCCACACATACAATTATCTCTAAGGTCCCTCAGTCGAGCAGTGAATTTCGAACACAGATTCAACCACAAAGACCAGGGAGGTTTTCCAATGCCTCGCAAAGAAGGGCACCTATTGTTAGATGGGTCAAAATGTAAAAAGAAGACATTGAATATCCATTTAAGCATGGTGAAGTTATTAATTACACTTTGGATGGTGTATCAATACACCCAGTCACTACAAAGAACAGGCGTCCTTCCAAACAGTTGCCGGAGAGGAAGGAAACCGCTCAGGGATTTCACCATGCGGCCAATGGTGACATTAAAACAGTTGCAGAGTTTAATGGCTGTGATAGGAGAAAACTGCGGATGGATCAACAACTGTAGTTACTCTACAATACTAACTTAAATGACAGAGTGAAAAGAAGGAAGCTGGTACAGAATAAAAATATTCCAAAACATGCATCCTGTTTTCAACAAGGAATTAAAGAAAAACTGCAAAAAATGTTGCAAAACCATGAACTTTATGTCCTGAATACAAAGCGTTATGTTTAGGGCAAATCCAACACAACACATCACTGAGTACCACTCTTCATATTTCAAGCATGGTGGTGGCTGCATATTGTTATGGGTATGCTTGTCATCGGAAAGGACTATTGAGTTTTTTTAGGATAAAAACCTGGTTCATCAGTCTGCTTTCCAACAGACACTGGGAGACACATTTATCTTTCAGCAGGACAATAACCTAAAACACAAGGCCAAATATACACTGGAGTTGCTTACCAAGAAGACAGTGAATATTCCTGAGTGGCCTAATTACAGTTTTGACAATGCCAGTATGAAAATCTATAGCAAGACTTGAAAATGGCTGTCTAGCAATGATCAAAAGCCAACTTGACAGAATTGTTTTTAAAGAATAATGGGCAAATATTGTACAATCCAGGTATGCAAAGCTCTTAGAGATTTAGTCAGAAAGACTCACAGCTGTAATTGCTGCAAAAGGTTATTCTTACATGTATTGACTCAGGTGTGTGAATACGTATGTAAATTAGATATTTATGCATTTCATTTTCAATACATTTGCATTTCAATACATAGATTTAATCGATTTTGAATTCAGGCTGTAATACAACAAAATGTGGAATAAGTCAAGTGGTATGAATACTTTCTGAAGGCACTGTAGGCTTTTATGGAATGAAGATAATTCATCATATAGTCTAGATTCATATTCAGAGAGAAGGACTAAACTACTCATAAGCTCTCAAGGCTTTTAATATATGCAATAGAAAAAAACAACAACTGATGAATTGAATGAATTGAGTAACAAGGCACGCAATTTTAATGTTTTCCATAAGGGTACTTCCAGGGTGATGGCACCAAAACGGCTCTGCACACATACAGGCAGGATCAAAAGGTAACTCAAGCAGCTAATGTTGACAAAGGAGAACATGTGTGAAACACCAGCTAGTGAGACAGCTCATTTCTCATAGTGGGTCTGACAAACAATCAAAGAGCAGCATTTTGATTAGTTATTAGTTAGGCCTCGTAGCAAGTCTTAATTGCCAAGCTGATTTAAACAAAAGTGTGGGTGGCTAATGCAGAAAGAGAGAACGAGCGGGAGTATAGCAATCACCTTTGTTATAATATGGGAGAAAAAACACAATTTATTACAGATGAATAAATAAGCAAAACTGGGAACTTGGACATTAAGCAAATACAGACTATTCCAAAGGAAACTGGCTGAGAGAAGAAAGGAGCGGGCCAGACATTAGTATACAGTGTAGGAACTGATGCCTAGTCCCTTTATTTCTAGTTATATGTACATATCTACCTCAGTTACCTTGTACCCCTGCACATTGACAGTACTGGTACCCTGTGTATACAGCCAAGCTATAGTTACTCATTGTGTATTTCTTATTCATTTTCTATTATTTATCTATGTTCTTTCTCTCTGCATTGCTGGGAAGTAAGCATTTCCCTATTAGTGTACACCTGTTGTTTACGAAGCATGTGACAATTAAAATAAAAACTAATATATACAGTGATATACAGTAGAATGTATGAATGCTGTGCAGTGTATACGCATAAAACAGTGCAGTGCATATGCATAGCACAGTAGGAATGGTATAGACTCAGCATAATGATAACACCCAAAACATTTTTTGAGAACTTGATTATTTACATAACTACTGATATTGTACATCACTACCAAATTGTGACCGGTTCACATAGCTGCAGTTAGGATGTAGTCCGCTCTTACTGAAACTGAACACGAGACGTGAGTTTTCGTGTACAGCTTAAAAGTATGTTTATCTTTTTATGTTGTCCTTTCTCCAACGTTTTGGTGCCAGAAAATAAAGTGTTCAACTGCATTTGACAGTGTAATTCAATATAGACTCAACACAGATTTGTCACAATTGAGCTAACGCAACAACATAACATGAGGAATGTGTGAATGTGTGCATGAGAGTGGTTTCGAGAATCAGCTTGACAGTACTTATGATCTAGATGATAGTATAAGCAAACAGATCATTTTTAGCTGATCAGTTGTAAGATCATATGCTGTCTCGAGTTTCTCACAAAGAGAGATGTCATGCATTTATGTCAACAGAAAGACATTGACCTGGTTAATTCTGCATCTGTGAACAAAAGAGTGATGAAACAAACTCAATGTCAATTGTTTTCCCCTCAACATAAACTAAAATATAGATTTTAGTTCATATTTTGTACACATGTTGCGTGATTATGATGCACCAGTAATCAACTGATGAACTACAGTGCAACTATTGTCTCTATAGGGTGAATGTATACTGTATTTTTGTGTGTGGTGATGCAGCATGTAATATCTCTGAAGACATCAGGGGACACCTGCTGCCCACATGGTTTGTGCACATTCATCAACATACCAACTTTCATCCTATTTACCAAGAAATATAGAAAATAAACTATCATGCAATTTATTCAGCATGGGCTAGAAATTATGGTGATGGTGGCCCACAAGTTTTGATGCAAACAAAACATTTGCAAAGCACAAAGTTCTGTATATTGGCGCAGGACAACACAGTGACATTCACAATGCTAATATAGGCATTCACTGTTGCTTTGTCCACTTGTATGAAATTAGCATCCCAAAATTAAGTTGAAGTATAAACAATTAGCCTAGGCCTAACCATTTTTGAATTCATGCATGTTCAAACTTTGCATTTTGGAATAATATTAACACCAAACAAGGATATTACAAATTATGGGTATTTCTACGGTCATTTTTGTTCAAACTAACACATCTGTAAACTACAAAGCAACTGAAACACATCTGGACGCACACAAATATTCAGTGAGATATCAGATAGTATAACATCCAAATTCAAACCAAAAGTAGTTTTAACAAAAGCAGTGGATAAAGGCAATATAAATTATGATTTCAGGAATACTTAAAACAATTACCATACAAGATAAATACCTCAAATTAGTTTTAATTTGAACTCACCATCCACCAGGTCTTGGCCGTCATGTCATAGCACAGCTGCCATTTGATAGCGTTGTCTGCTGCCTTGCCACCCATATGTGTGATGTTGGGGAGCTCCATGGAGAGAGACAGATGTAACGGTACAGTGAAGCACGGACGATCAGCACAACTCCAGTCACACAGTCAGGCAGGAGTCACTGACACACAGCTAGCAGCCCTCTCCGGCATCTCCCTCTCTCATCCTTCCTTACCTCCCTGCGAGGTTCTCAGAGAGATTGGGTAAGACCAGGAGGATTAGGACACCAGCAGCCAACTGCAGCCATACACACACACACACTCACTCCAGACCATATAGACACCACCACCACAGTCTGCTAGACAGCCTACCAAATTCCAGCTGTACTAACCCACACACAGACACACAGAGACACACACACATTCACGTTTGAATAGTATATCAAGCACACGTTTGGAAAAAACATACGATTGGGAAGATATTCAAAGAAAATCAACGGTGCAGAACATATTAAAATGTTGACTATCCTAAAAAGACATATAAGCTAACCTTTGTTGAACAGAAAGTACAAAACGACCCATGTTCAAACGACCCATTCCTAAAAACAATCACCCCCAAGTTAAAAGAAGTGGACCCAACGAGGCAATCCTACTTCAAACAAGCAAGAGTCTGTGCTTTAAACTTCGCAATCCTCTTTCTATATGGCTTTGAGTGAGCTTATGATACAGGGGCATCCGGTACGAGTGGCTTTTCTCTCCCCCCCAGCCAAGGGAAGCCATCAGGGAGAGAAGCTTCTCACCCATAATAACCACACAGCTGGAGTCAGTTAACAAGGCTGTCTTCCAAGATTTTCCTTCTTTTTGGACTTTAAATGGAGAGAAACTCGTTACATGCTTTCATCGGTTTGTAGTCAATGACCAAAGAATATATTGTTGTATGTTTCATGTTTTTAAAATTGTGCCAAAAAAAGAACAAAAAATCAAGAACCACACATAAGCCTAACATATCCATTATAACATACGTAGATCTAAGACTAATGTCTAATTTGCACAGTTCTGGACAATTCAGACTTCTTTCTCATAATCTAAAACTGCATTTCTGAACTATCACTTTGTTTTTGACAACCCTAAGTGTTGTGATGAAAAATACAAGTGAGCATAAACCAGGCAATGGCATCAGTCCAACCACAGTGTCTCAGACCATGATGTTGGGTCAGACACTTCAGTTAGCATCTTCTCAGTCAAAAACAGAAGGTCTGCATGAACCACTGTATGAACGAACCACATGCTTACTCTCTGACTTTATGCACAAGCATGACCATTGAAAAAGGGCAAACCTCAGATGAGGATGACATTTTACCAACTTTCTTTGGGACAATTGGCTGAGACAGACAGACTCAATGTTTTAAAATTATATTTCAGGCTTGAAAAGGGTAAAAAGCTGGCATTGTTCAAACATAAAAACACAACTACACTGGCGCTCCGCAAATAAAACCAGAGTCATTTGAAATGTCCTCATGAGGTGATATCCAACTTCTAATGGCTGGTGAAAGCTCTTTCAGGGTAAAAAACCCCCCCTCCTATATACAGTGGTTGCTCGTTTAAAAGTTACGTCATACTGCAGCATGGCTTGCAAGATGCTGCGGTATGGAACAGCACAGTATTTTACTGTCGGACATTTTTGCCGTTAATGCTGTTAATGCTCGTTGAAACCACCAGAGGACATCTTTGAGGGCGTCTTTATGAAGCTTGTTGGAGCTTGCTTTCTTTCCCAAATAATCCTATAGTACAGATGTCCATGCAGGCCAGACGTTTTGATTGCTATACACTATCTGAAAGAGCATTACAAGTTAATTAATTTTGTTGACATGAAGCAAATAAAGGTTAAATAAAACCATAGCCTCAGCTACTATAGCACAGAGAAATACATCTTAAAACATGTTTTTCTGTTATTTTGAAAGAAAATGGTTTTTTATGACCTTCCTAAACAAAATATTTATGGATGTCTTTGTGATTGTGTGTATTAAATTGATTTATTATACTGGCGGCTATTGGTAGGCTACTTGTTGAGTCCTGGTTATTCTACTGTTAATATGCATACCACACATCAGACCTTCATGGCGTTTTGAGGATGAAATGCTCAGTAAGTTTTTGTCTTTCATGTAGGCTGTTGTTGGATCACACATGCTGTTTATTTATTTAACCAGGCAAGTCAGTTAAGAACAAGTTCTTATTTACAATGGGGGCCTACCTACAGGGTCAGCCCCTGGAGCAAATTAGGGTTAAGTGCCTTGCCCAAGGACACATCAACAGGTTTTTCACCTTGTCAGCTCAGGTATTCGAAACAGCAACCTTTTGGTTACTGGCCGAACGCTCTAACTGCTAGGCTACCTGCCGCCCTGTTGTAAGTTCAGTTGAAGTCTGAATTTTACATACACCTTAGCCTGTCACGTTCGGGTGTGTAGAGAGACCAAGGCGCAGCGTAACGATAGTTTGACATGTTTATTTAACTAAATGACGAACCATACAAAATAACAAATGATAATAATAAATGAAAGGAACACACGTAGCACGACACGAGACAACATAACAATGAACCACGCCAACGGAGTGGAACACAGACATATAAGTAAGATCCCTAATTAGAGGTAATGCATAGCAGCTGCCTCTAATTAGGGATCCCACACACACAACACCACACAGACGTAGAAATAATAGATCTGCCAGACTCTGACCATAGAAATATAGAGAAGCAAAGCTTCTCTATGGCCAGAGCCTGACAGTACCCCCCCCCAAAGGCGCGGACTCCCGACCGCAAGAAAAACAAACACATAAACATGAGGGAAGGGTCAGGGAGGGAAAAACATCAACCATAAACCATCGCCGGTGGCGGTTCCGGCCCTGGCGAAGTGGATGTCCTCCTCCTTATTTCTACTGGGCCCGGACTGGGCCCCAGTGTGGCTGGCGATTCAGGCCATTTAGAGGGGCAACCCACCGGTCCTGGAAATGACCATGGTGGGGCAAAAGGCTCAGGCCATGGAGCGGGGCAAATAACCGGGCCAGAACTGGGCACCGGTGTGGCAGGCGACTCCGGCCATATAAAGGGGCAACCCACCGGTCCTGGTAACAACAATGGTGGGGAAAAAATCTCAGGCCATGGAGCGGGGCAAATAACCGGGCCAGGACTGAGCACCGGTGTGGCAGGCGACTCCGGCCATATAAAGGGGCAACCCACCGGTCCTTTAAATAACAATGGTGGGGAAAAAAGTTCAGGCCATGGAGCGGGGCAAATAACCGGGCCAGGACTGAGCACCGGTGTGGCAGGCGACTCCGGCCATATAATTATCACGGGAGGCTCCGGGCTGTCGAGCGTCACGGGAGGCTCCGGGCTGTCGAGCGTCACGGGAGGCTCCGGGCTGTCGAGCGTCACGGGAGGCTCCGGGCTGTCGAGCGTCACGGGAGGCTCCGGGCTGTCGAGCGTCACGGGAGGCTCCGGGCTGTCGAGCGTCACGGGAGGCTCCGGGCTGTCGAGCGTCACGGGAGGCTCCGGGCTGTCGAGCGTCACGGGAGGCTCCGGGCTGTCGAGCGTCACGGGAGGCTCCGGGCTGTCGACCATCACGGGAGGCTCCGGGCTGTCGACCATCACGGGAGGCTCCGGGCTGTCGACCATCACGGGAGGCTCCGGGCTGTCGACCATCACGGGAGGCTCCGGGCTGTCGACCATCACGGGAGGCTCCGGGCTGTCGACCATCACGGGAGGCTCCGGGCTGTCGACCATCACGGGAGGCTCCGGGCTGTCGACCATCACGGGAGGCTCCGGGCTGTCGACCATCACGGGAGGCTCCGGGCTGTCGACCATCACGGGAGGCTCCGGGTTGTCGACCATCACGGGAGGCTCCGGGCTGTCGACCATCACAGGAGTCTCCGGGCTGTCGACTATCACGGGAGTCTCCGGGCTGATGAGGCGCACCGACGGTCTGGTGCGTGTAGCCGGCACTGGAGGTACCTGGCTGGGCACACGCACTGGAGGTCGAGTGCGGGGAGTCGGCACGGGACGTACCAGACTGGAGAGGCGCACTGGAGGCTTGGTGCGTGGAGCCGGTACTGGAGGAACCTGGCTGGGCACACGCACTGGAGGTCGAGTGCGGGGAGTCGGCACGGGACGTACCGGACTGGAGAAGCGCACTGGAGGCCTGGTGCGTGGAGCCGGCACTGGAGGAACCTGGCTGGGTACACACACTGGAGGTCGAGTGCGGGGAGTCGGCACGGGACGTACCAGACTGGAGAGGCGCACTGGAGGCCTGGTGCGTGGAGCCGGTACTGGAGGAACCTGGCTGGGCACACGCACTGGAGGTCGAGTGCGGGGAGTCGGCACGGGACGTACCGGACTAGAGACGCGCACTGGAAGCCTGATGCGTGGAGTCGGCACATGTGGCACAGGACTAATAACACGCACCTCAGGGCTAGTGCGGGGAACAGGCACAGGACGTACCTGACTGGAGACGCGCACTGGTAGCCTGGTGCGTGGAGTCGGCTCATGTGGCACAGGACTAATAACACGCACCTCAGGGCTAGTGCGGGGAACAGGCACAGGACGTACCTGACTGGAGACGCGCACTGGAAGCCTGGTGCGTGGAGTCGGCACATGTGGCACAGGACTAATAACACGCACCTCAGGGCTAGTGCGAGGAGCAGGCACATTACGTACCGGACTGGAGAGGCGTACTGGAGGCCTGGTGCGTGGAGTCGGCACTGATGGCACCGGACTGGTGACACGCACCCCAGGGCGAGTGCGAGGAGCAGGCACATGACGTACCGGACTGGAGAGGCGCACTGGAGTATAGCAGACGGCCGGACCCAGACTGGGCACCGGTGGAGCGGACTGCTCTGGCACTGGAGTAGAGCAGACGGCCGGACCCCGACTGGGCACCGGTAAAGCGGACTGCTCTTTCATGGGAGTGGAGTAGGCGACTGGACACGGATTATTCAGCTCCGACATTTCCCGTTCAACTTCCTCCGCTATCTCCCACATCTCCTCCAAAACGTCTCCAAAATGTCTCTCCAAATACTCCTCCTCTTCTTCACTTTGCGCCCCCCATTTATATTTAGGGCACAGTGTATTCCACATGGAAAATGGTACTGGCGCGTCCTCTTCTTTGCCAGACCACCCCCATAGCCCCCCCCCGAAATTTTCCTGGGGTTGACTACGGCCTCCTTTACCTCCGTATCCACGATTACGCCGCTGTCTTCTTTTTTTCTCCTTTGCTCCAGAATATCGCTGCTTGGTCGGGTGGTGGTTCATTCTGTCACGTTCGGGTGTGTAGAGAGACCAAGGCGCAGCGTAACGATAGTTCGACATGTTTATTTAACTAAATGACGAACCATACAAAATAACAAATGATAATAATAAATGAAAGGAACACACGTAGCACGACACGAGACAACATAACAATGAACCACGCCAACGGAGTGGAACACAGACATATAAGTAAGATCCCTAATTAGAGGTAATGCATAGCAGCTGCCTCTAATTAGGGATCCCACACACACAACACCACACAGACGTAGAAATAATAGATCTGCCAGACTCTGACCATAGAAATATAGAGAAGCTATGGCCAGAGCCTGACATAGCCAAATACATTTAAACTCAGTTTTTCACAATTCCTGACATTTAATCCTAGTAATATTAGGTCAGTTAGGATCACCACTTTATTTTAAGAATGTGAAATGTCAGAATAATAGCAGAGAGAATGATTTCTTTCAGCTTTTATTTCTTTCATCACATTTCCAGTGGGTCAGAAGTTTACATACACTCAATTTGTATTTGGTAGCATTGCCTTTAAATTGTTTAACTTGGGTCAAACGTTTCGGGTATCCTTCCACAAGCTTCCCACAATAAGTTGGGTGAATTTTAGCCCATTCCTCCTGACAGAACTGGTGTAACTGAGTCAGGTTTTGTAGGCCTCCTTGCTTGCACACTCATTATCAGTTCTGCCCACAAACTTTCTATAGGATTGAGGTCAGGGCTTTGTGATGGCCACTCCAATACCTTGACTTTGTTGTCCTTAAGCCCATTTGCGACCAAGCTTTAACTTCCTGACTGATGTCTTGAGATGTTGCTTCAATATATCCACATAATTTTCCTTCCTCAGAATGCCATCTATTTTGTGAAGTGCACCAGTCCCTCCTGCAGCAAAGCACCCCCACAACATGATGCTGCCACCCCCGTGCTTCACGGTTGGGATGGTGTTCTTCGGCTTGCAAGCCTCCCCCCGTTTTCCTCCAAACATAACGATGGTCATTGTGGCCAAAAAGTTATATTTTTGTTTCATCAGACCAGAGGACATTTCTCCAAAAAGTACAATCTTTGTCCCCATGTGCAGTTGCAAACCGTAGTCTGTCTTTTTTTATTGCGGTTTTGGAGCAGTGGCTTCTTCCTTGCTGAGCGGCCTTTCAGGTTATGTCAATGTAGGACTCGTTTTACTGTGGATATAGACACTTTTGTTCTGGGATTGATTTTCTGGTGTTTGGAAATTGCTCCCAAGGATGAACAAGATTTATTTTGATTTTCCCATGATGTCAAGCAAAGAGGCACTGAGTTTGAAGGTAGGCCTTGAAATACATCCACAGGTACACCTCCAATTGACTCAAATGTAATTTTCTGGAATTTTCCTAGCTGTTTAAAGGCACAGTCAACGTAGTGTATGTAAACTTCTGACCCACTGGAATTGTGATATAGTGAATTATAAGTTAAATAATCTGTCTGTAAACAATTGTTGGAAGAATTACTTGTGTCATGCACAAAGTAGATGTCCTAACCGACATGCCAAAACTATAGTTTGTTAACATGAAATCTGTGGAGTGGTTGAAAAATGAGTTTTAATGACTTCAGCCTAAGTGTATGTAAACTTCCAACGTCAACTGTATGTATGCTGGAGTAATGAGATTGTAGTAAATGTGACTGTTTGAATTCCAGATCCAGCAGGTCTGATCTGGACTTTTGCTGGCTGAGTTGGCATCATAACTCATGTACATTCTTTGGCCATCCGCAATGAATCATGACCTATCCTTACTCTGAAAATAATGACACACTGCGACAGTAACCTTTTCCCTCCTCTAATTCTCTCCTTTCTCAAAACTTCTCAGAGTTTCATCAGGACATTGTGGTGATTTTGTGGCAACACTCTTCCATACCATAAAGAGATTTTTCCCCAACCATAAAATAATAATAGTTTCAAAAGGAAGGCTAAAAGTTGAGAAATTGTACCCACCAAAAAGGCATCATTCCATTACTCACAAATGTAACCGTTGTAACCCCATTCAATCAAGCACTCAACAAACAACCTCCATAACTCACCAGAAAATACATATTATTGTCCAGCAGTGCTTAGACATCAATAGACCCCACAGTAGTCTTCAAGTGTAAAGAAAACACAAAACCAGTATCTGAGTCAACATAGGCCGGTCTAAGGCACTGCATCTCAGTGCTAGAGGCGTCAATGTAGACCTTGGTTCGATCCCGGGCTGTATCACAACTGGCCGTGATTGGGAGTACCATAGGGTGGTGCACAATTGGCCCAGCATCGTTAGGGGAGGCTGGGATAGGCCGTCATTGTAAATAAGAATTTGTTCTTAACTGACTTGCCTAGTTAAATAAAGATGAAATAAAATAAGCAGCAAATAACAGTTAGCTAGCTAGCTAGAACTTCTGCAGCCTTCACCACCTTTTTTGTGTACTTATTTTGGTTACTTAGCTAGTTTGAAACAAATACATTTTCCAGTAAACACAAGGTGAAATAGCGTTTCCTCTAAACGTTGAGTGAACACTGATTAATTTATTTGTATGCAAAATGTTAGCAATGTTCTTGTCAATGACTGGCAAATAGTAGACTACTTTATCTTCATGGCTAGCTAACTATCTCACCTGTGTATGCCTACAGTCGACTTTCAAGTTGGCGGGAGTTTCGTGATGTTCTATATTCAATCAAATGAGCAAGTGCTCTATCTGGTTGGTTGGGCCATGCAATGCATTTGAGCCGTCAATCATCCACATTTTGACTGCAGCTCCTGACCTGAGTGCCTTGTTGCAACCATCACACCACTAATGGGTTAACTTAAGCATTGTCTTCCTGTTTCTATGTAAAATATAAAAAGTATATAATAAAAATAAAAATACATGCCAGTTTATTAGGTACACGAAAATGGATCTCTCCCACAGACAATGAGTCAAGTGGCCGTGGTTTGCTATATAAAGCAGGCAAACAGGCATCAAGGCATTCAGTTACTGTTCGATTGAACGTTAGAATGGGAAAAACTAATGACCTAAGTAACTTTGAGCGTGGTATCTCAGAAAGGTCACGACCTCCTGGGGTTTATCGAGAATGGTGCGACAAACAAAAAACATCAGCGGCAGTCCGGTGGGCAAACACAGCTCGTTGGTGAGAGAGGTCAAAAGAGAATGGAAAGAATGGTGCAAGCAAACAGACAAATAACTGCACAGTACATCAGTGGTGCAGAACGGCATCTCGGAATGCACAACTCATCGATCCTTGTCACAGATGGGCTATTGCAGAATACGACCACACCGGGTTCCACTGCTATCAGCTAAAAACAAGAAGAAGCGGCTCCAGTGGGCACGAGATCACCAACACTGGACAGTTGAGGAGTGGAAAACATCGCCTGGAACATGACAGTGTAATTCAGTGGCCTACGAAGTCCCCAGACCTCAAATACAGCATAGTCAGAGTAAAAAATAAAAACATAATTTCAATAATTAACATGCTTTAATGAAATCAAGTCAGATTACAGTAACTAAGAATTTGGTCAAAAATCTTTGCTCTGTTATAATGGCCAGGAATATAATCGGATTAATGTGGTATTTAGTTTTCTGATGCAAGAACAAGCCAGTCGATCAGAATATGTCATGTGGTAGCCTACCCGGAAATATCTGATTGTCTAAACAGAAAAATACTTTGTCAAATGTTGCAGCAAAATGTGTACGTAGTTACTGTACTTTGCCTTTGTAGGGCAGTATATGGTCATTGTCCAATGCTTTGTCTTTAATTGCAAAACAAATTCAATTAAAGTTAGTCAACTCAAAGCAGCAGGGCAAACACACAGGAATAGGTCAGTATGTCACAGATCCAAGAGCTCAAGCAGCTGTCATGACTTGCCAGTTATGTTGGGACACAATAACTAATGTAAATGTCAAGTTGCTGTTTTAAGCCATGAAATATCTTCAGGCACCGAGACGTTGGGTATAATTATATGTGTTTTGAGAGAATTTGATAGCTTCGAGGGGCCACAGAGCATAAAAGGGACATAGTATTGACATTGGAACAATGGACACGAGTAGTTCTTATGATCAAGAATAGATGGGTTGGCCTAATTCATTTTCTAACATGCTGCTATTCTAAAATGAAGGCTCCTTATTTATACAATTGCTCACCAAGCACTTAGTTTTATCGCAGGCAACACATTGGGGGAATTTCTGCTGTTTACATTCATCAGTTAACACTGAACAAAATCTGTTTGTTCTTCTGAATCCCTCTAACTCCATTGGAGGTATGTATCTGTGTGTTTTGTACACTAATTAGATGGTGTGTAGGAGGTGGTTTATGATCTAAAACATCAATGAGAAAGAGCTTAGATTTAATGGGATTTATCCACTGATTAAATATTCCTCCTGAAGGAAGCATGATAGCTGTAGTTGACAAGTAGGTCTACAGTTGACAAGTAAATGACTGTGTGATATGTGCTTTCTTGGTAGGAGGTAGTTCATTTTCCAAGAAACAACTGAAAAAAAATAACTGACGAAGCAACTGGTGATGTAGAAGTGTGTAGACTATCTTGATATACAGTATGATAACATTTTCGTTGTCCCATTTAAATGCTATCTAAATAATAACTGTGTCATATGAACTTCAAAACAGAGATTGGTGTCAGTCCTGAACAAGCCTCTGGTGATGGTGTGCCTTCTGTACAACACTGTTCCAAATCTATAGCCCCTGAGGGACCACTCACAGTGTACCACCGCCCCCCCCGCATCCCACCAATTGCCAGCACAGACTTCAATTAGTGGTTCAACTAACAAGCAGTGATGACGCCCGCTCTCCAAATGACCCAAGACCGCATCTCTAAACAGTGCTTTGGGGAATCAGTTAGACGCCTGTAGGCTGAGCAACAAGCCCATCTCACAGAGAATAATGAAAGGACCTTTTCTCTTTGTTTCTCTTGATTATATTTCATAACAACCTTTGGACTCAACTGACTGTACTCACCAAATTGTTACAATGTGGAACTCACAACATTAAATTCAACCTTAACCACATAAATCCAACCTGCAATGTGGTCACCTGCAATTGATACCCAGGGAGCCCACCTGTGGAAAATAGTATGCAACTGTACTGATGATGAATTGTCTCATCTCTCTCAGTGAAGATGTGAGTGAGATGCAAATGTTTATTCCTCTGAGATAACTCATCTGCATTTTCATCAGAAACTAGGCATTGTGGTCATTTCATCATTATGTCCACTTGTCCAAAAGCTTTCAAAATCTTAAAAGGCAAAAAGACATTTTAACATTTTAAATCTGAAAATAATAATCAAAAACCAGTTGACATCTCTGCATGACTGATATCATTTCAAAATCTGTACAATGAAAAACTGAAGGAAATAATGGAGACAATAGACAACACACACACACATTATGTATTATTTAGACACACACACACACACTTGTTCTGTATTATTTCATAACATCTATGGAAGAAAAAAAATCTTAAAACAGCAAGGGAGAAAAAAGTGATTCCCTTTTAAGTGTAAAACATTGCCATGTCTGTGTAAGTAGGCCTACAGTATGCAGTATTATTATAAAATAGAATATTGTACCCATTTACAGATTTTTCCTCATAAATTCCCTACAAATGCATTAAATCTACATTTCTTATGAAAAGGTATAGCTAGATATGGGGGTGATAAAACCATGCTGTAAAGTTCCTGTTGCATCTCCAATGGGTAATACTGAAAGTCTCCTGGTCTTTGTCCTGTTAACAGGCACAATGTTTTCCCCACAGAATCAGTGTAATGAATCTCTGTTCTTCAGTTGACTGCTGTATAGTCTAATTCTCTGTCTTCTGCCTCCATCTGGACAGAAGCACTGGGGAAACCTATGAGGAGAGAACAATGATAGGAAATACATAGCTGGTGTATTATAGTAGGAGATTTTCAACCAGTGTGTTTGAGTGCTGTTGTGTTCAAGGCCCATATATCCAATTGAGGTGTAGTTCAGCATTTTCCCCCCTAGATTGAAGTGGGGCTTTTATCCTATGGCAGTAAAAAAAGGTTTGTCAAAGACCTTATTTGTAATTAGCAAATACAAAATCCAAGTCAAAATATTTCTGGAATTAGTAGCGTAAGCTTGCAAGAATAAAAAGCTTAACAATATTATCTAAATACCTTCAAGCTGCATGCAGACTGGTTTTAACCCTTCACCTGTCTATAGAGCAGATCTCCCACAGTTTAACATATTTAAGGAATCACACCACCATACCCTCAGCCAAGATGATACTCTCACAACCCAATAACCATATACTTCACACACTCACAGATAACAGCTGCGTTCCCCTGCTCAGACGTTGCACGCATCAACCAATGGTTGTATGCCATGTCATCGCAATGTCTGAGCGGCGGAACACGACCAACAACTGATTTGGACACTTACATTGGCGGATCCTAATAGGCCAGATAAGAAGGGTGCATAGGGAAATTGCTGCTGCTAAGGCCACACCCCCGGTCACAATCACCATGACATCACGATAGAACCACACACTGTCTGGACAGCTGTCTTGTGAACTATATACACAACAAAAAGCGACAAAGTTACTTGTAAAGTTGTACCCTGGTTTGACCTTGGGCTCTGCAAGACCATGCTAAAGAAGGGATAGTTAGAAGAAAAGATCCCAGTCTGGTCCATACTCACATGCAGGGATGCATGCTCTGGATTATGACGACACCGATGCCATTGGCCACCTTATCTGTGAAGCTCATCGCCCCGTACACAAAGGCCCCACTTTGCTGCCGAACAAGGTCAAAGTTACTTTCTTTGACATGGTCATGGTGAGAAATGTCATGACAACAGTGGAGGAAAATCATCTAGCTAAAACACAGGGTGTTCCTACCGTCTGCTCTCCAATCAGTTTGGCCGTCATGGAGAGTGACATGACCAGGATGGTGGCAGAGCCTGCACCCAGCAGTACAGCAGCTCCATAGATCTGCCTCCCTATGTTCATACCCACCAACACCCAGGAGGAAAACCCCAGGATCAGCACGAGGCCTAGCAAATAGGTCATCTAAGGAGAGGGGAATTTACAAAATAAAAAAATGTGTATACAAGAAACTTAATACAGGCAACAAAAGAAATCACAGGCAGAAAAACTCACACTAATGCCTATGAGCTTGCTGATTGGCTTCATGACCAGAGAACACACAAACCCACTGACATACATCACTAAAGGAATGGTGGCGATGAAGTTCTAGAAAAGGAGAAGGAAATGGGCCCAACATTACTACATAGTCAGCAAGTTTCATAAGCACAAAGGATTCTGAAGAATGGTTATACTATAAATGGCACCATTATAATGTTTTCTATGCATGTAGCCTTACCTTTGGTAGCAGTAAGGAGTTGATGAGATACATGGAGACGTAGGTCTGGGACAAGTTGACTATCAACCTGGTGCACATGTACAGAAAAGCAACCTGGACCAAAAGAAGCAGGTTTACAGTTTAAAATACACCTCCAGGAGACCTAAAGGTAATTTATATTATATACAATCAGATTAGAGAGAGACCTGGTAAAATGAAGGCTCTTTCAGCCAATGTTTCCATTGGAGGAGAGATTGGGGTATGGCGTTATGGCGCGTTGGGGAGATCAGGGGTTGACTCTCGTCATTCTGCGAGCCTGGCTCTTCCCTGTGAGGAACACTCTCTCGGGTGCCCAGGTGGAAGACTAAAGAAAACACTGCCCCGATCCCCAGCACAATGAGGGACAGGTCCTGAGAACAGGAGAGAGGAGAGGGAGAGACAGGCAGAGAGAGGAAAAAAAAGAGCCAAAAGAGAGAAAAGAGAGAGAGGGAAGCAATATATTATTCACCAAGTACATTTACACATACCCAGAATTTGCCTTAGTGAGAAGGTGCTGCCAGCAATATACAATATACATACAGAATATTGACAGACATCATACAAAATATACAATATCGGAAACAATAAACTTTTTTTTTTTTTTAACTCTGGAGGATAGGCTGATTACAGTGGGAATATACAATTTACAGAGGGGATATACAGTGCCTTCAGAAAGTTCAGACCACTTGACTTTTTCTACACACAATATCCCATGTTTTGACAAAGCAAAACAGGTTAAGAAATTTTAGCAAATGTATATATATATATATATATATATATATAAAAACAGAAATACATTATTTACATAATATTCAAACCCTTTGCTATGAGACTTGAAATTGAGCTCAGGTATATCCTGGTGCATCCTGTTTCAATTGTGGTCTGAATACTTTCCCAAGGCACTCCATTTATACTCAGCAAAACAAAAGAAACATCCTCTCACTGTCAACTGCCTTTATTTTTCAGCAAACTTAACATGTGTAAATATTTGTATGAACATAACAGGATTCAACAACTGAGACATAAACTGAACAAGTTCCACAAATATGTGACTAACAGAAATTGAATAATGTGTCCCTGAACAAAGGTGGGGTCAAAAGTAAGTCATTATCTGGTGTGACCACCAGCTGCATTAAGTACTGCAGTGCATCTCGTCCTCATGGACTGCACCAGATTTGCCAGTTCTTGCTGTGAGCACTGATAGAGGGATTGTGCGTTCCTGGTGTAACTCGGGCAGTTGTTGCCATCCTGCAGGTGTGATGTTCAGATGTACCGATCCTGTGCAGGTGTTGTTACACGTCGTCTGCCACTGCGAGGACGATCAGCTGTCCGTCCCGTCACCCTGTAGCGCTGTCTTAGGCGTCTCACAGTACAGACATAGCAATTTATTGCCCTGGCCACGTCTACAGTCCTCATGCCTCCTTGCAGCATGCCTAAGGCACGTTCATGCAGATGAGCAGGGACCCTGGGCATCTTTCTTTTGGTGTTTTTCAGAGTCAGTAGAAAGGCCTCTTTAGTGTCCTACGTTTTCATAACTGTGACCTTAATTGCCTACCGTCTGTAAGCTGTTAGTGTCTTAATGACCGTTCCAGATGTGAATGTTCATTAATTGTTTATGGTTCAGTGTTTAACCCTTTACAATGAAGATCTGTGAAGTTATTCGGATTTTTACAAATTATCTTTGGGATGTTTCTTTTTATTGCTGAGTATATATAAAATACACACACACACAACAAATGTGGACACCTACTGATAAGGGTTTTTCTTTATTTTTACAATTTTCTACATTGTAGAATATTAGTGAATATATCACAACTAAGAAATAACATATGGAATCATGTAGCAACCCAAAAAAACTAAATATATATATTTTATATTTGAGATTCTTCAAAGTAGTCACCATTTGCCTTGATGACAGCTATGCACACTCTGGCATTCTCTCAACCAGCTTCATGAGGTAGTCACCTGGAATGCATTTCAACTAACAGGTGTGCCTTGTTAAAAGTTCATTTGGGGAATTTCTTTCCTTCTTAATGCGTTGTGTTGTGACAAGGTAGGGGTGGTATACAGAATATAGCCCTATTTGGTAAAAGACAAAGCCATATTATGGCAAGAACAGCTCAAATAAGCAAAGAGAAACGACAGTCCATTACTTTAAGACATTAAGGTCAGTCGGTCGCAAAAACCATTAAGCATTATGATGAAACTGGCTCTCATGAGGACCGCCACAGGAAAGGAAGACACAGAATTACCTCTGCTGCAGAGGACAAGTTCATTAGTTACCAGCCTCAGAAATTGCAGCCCATATAAATGCTTCAGAGTTCAAGTAACAGACACATCTCAACATCAACTGTTCAGAAGAGACTGCATGAATTATGCCTTCATGGATGAATTGCTGCAAAGAAACCACTACTAAAGGTCACAAATAATAAGAAGAGACTTGCTTGGGCCAAGAAACACAAGCAATGGACATTAGACCGGTGGAAATCTGTCCTTTGGTCTGATGAGTCCAAATTTGAGCTGTTTGGTTCCAACCGCCGTGTCGTTGTGAGACGAAGAGTAAGTGAACGGAGAAACCCTGCATGTGTGGTTCCTACCGTGAAGCATGGACGAGGTGTGATGGTGTAGGGGTGCTTTGCTGGTAACACGGTCAGTGATTTATTTAGAATTCAAGGCACACTTAACCAGCATGGCTACCACAGCAGTCTGCAGCGATACGCCATCCCATCTGGTTTGCGCTTAGTGGGACTATCATTTGTTTTTCAACAGGACAATGACCCAAATCACATCTCCAGGCTAAGGGCAATGTAGAAAATAGTAAAAATAAAGAAAAACCCTTGAATCAGTAGGTGGGTCCAAACTTTTGACTGGTACTGTATATACAGTTGAACTCATTTTTCAACCACTCCACAGATTTCATGTTAACAACCTATAGTTTTGGCAAGTCGGTTAGGACATCTACTTTGTGCATGACACAAGTAATCCTTCCAACAATTGTTTACAGACAGATTATTACACTTATAATTCACTATATCACAATTCCAGTGGGTCAGAAGTTTACATAAGTTGACTGCCTTTAAACAGTTTGGAAAATTCCAGAAAATGTCATGGCTTTAGAAGCTTCTGATAGGCTAATTGACATCATTTGAGTCAATTGGAGGTGTACCTGTGGATGCATTTCATGGCCTTCCTTCAAACTCAGTGCCTCTTTGCTCGACATCATAAAAAAAAAATAATAATAATATCAGCCAAAACCTCAGAAAAGGTTTGTAGACCACCACAAGTCTGGTTCATCCTTGGGAGCAATTTCCAAACGCCTGAAGGTACCACGTTCATCTGTACAAACAATAGTACGCAAGTATAAACACCATGGGACCACGTAGCCGTCATACCGCTCAGGAAGGAGACGCGTTCTGTCTCCTAGAGATGAACGTACTTTGGTGCGAAGAGTGCAAATCAATCCCAGAACAACAGCAAAGGACCTTGTGAAGACGCTGGAGGAAACCGGTACAAAAGTATTATGGATGCACCAATCACTTTTTTTTAGGCCGATACCGATTGCCGATTTTCAGTCTTCAAAATCGTCCGATACCGATTTTATACTTTTTATATATACATTATTCATTAAAGATACATTTTTATTCCAGATAAACTCAAAATTAGTGGTGAATTGAAAGCCATTTTATTGACAACTAGCAAATGCAGTAATGCAGGCTATAAAACAGTTTATATAATAGGCTAATCAAAAATTTTCAGCATAACAGTCACCTGCCTATGGCCTATTTCCAAATCTGAATATTTAGAATACTTAAATGCCAAAAACCTATGTAAATATATAACTAAAAAGCCAACAAATAGGCAATAAAAGGAAACAACATTTGTAGGGTTTTTGTAAAAAATAAAATAACATTCAACGAAACAAATGAATTAGCCTATGAACATGGACCTTTGAAAATAAGTGAGGCAGTGAGAAACTTAAAATAGGTTAATTCGTCATATGGCTACATCTCCTATTTCTCACTTAAGCATCAATGGTAGATTTCTTTTAACAAAGACGAGCATATCCACTTTTTCAGAAGACAATCTGTTCCTCTTTTCATCCACGATATGTGAAACAGAGCTAAACAAGCGTTCGCTGTCCACACTTGTGGAGGCGCAGAGAGGTAAGCTCGTGCCACGGTTGCGAGAGCAGGAAAACGGCCCTTGTTCTGCCACTAAGCCAGAGGTTGAGCGCTCCGTGGAATGGGTGCCTCTGAGAGGTAAAACTGCATCTGTGATACAGCTCCGCTGCTGCTTTCCCGTGTCTCTGGAGTTTCACTCAATATTTCGTCGTACATTGCCTTATTAAGTTTGTTGTATTACATTTTTTTTTACTTGCTTCCACCTCGAGATCCACTGGATTTACATATATTGCAAATTGCATTAGTTACATCTGTCTCCGACACGTTGCAAAATTGCCACACGGCCGACACATTGAGAGCTTTACTGGCGCAAATCAACTCTTGGCTCACATATTTTACGTCAAAGATCGGTTTTCTGTATCGGCCATTAGAAAGGAAAATCGGACTACCACTGATCTCGTATTTTGAGTGGAAATCATCCGATTCCGATTTCTTGCTGATCGATCGGTGCATCCCTAAAAAGTATCCATATCAACAGTAAAATGAGTCCTATATCGACATAACCTGAAAGGCCGGTCAGCAAGGAAGAAGCCACTGCTCCAAAACCGCAATAAAAAAGCCAGACTACAGTTTGCAACTGCACATGGGGACAAAGATCATACCTTTTGGAGAAATGTCCTCTGGTCTGATTAAACAAAAATAGAACTGTTTGGCCATAATGACCATCGTTATGTTTGGAGTCTACAGACCAGAGGGGGAGGCTTGCAAGTCAAAGAACACCATCCCAACCGTGAAGCACGGGGGTGGCAGCATCATGTTGAGGGGGTGCTTTGCTGCAGGAGTGACTGGTGCACTTCAGAAAATAGATGGCATCATTATGTGGATATATTGAAGCAACATCTCAAGACATCAGTCAGGAAATTAAAGCTTGGTCGCAAATGGGTCTTCCAAATGGACAATGACCCCAAGCATTCTTCCAAAGTTGTGGCGAAATGGCTTAAGGACAACAAAGTCAATGTATTGGAGTAGCCATCAAAGCCCTGACCTCAATCCTATAGAATATTTGTGGGCAGAACTGAAAAAGTGTGTGCGAGTAAGGAGGCCTACAAACCTGACTCAGTTACACCAGTTATGTCAGAAGGAATGGGCCAAAATTCACCCAACTTATTGGGGGAAGCTTGTGGAAGGCTACCTGAAACATTTGACCCAAGTTAAACAATTTAAAGCCAATGCTACCAAATACAAATTGAGTGTATATAAACTTCTGACCCACTGGGAATGTGATGAAAGAAATAAAAGCTGAAATAAATAATTCTCTCTACTATTATTCTGACATTTCACATTCTTAAAATAAAGTGGTGATCCTAACTGACCTAAGACAGGGAATCTTTACTAGGATTAAATGTCAGGAATTGTGAAAAACTGAGTTTAAATGTATTTGGCTAAGGTGCATGTAAACTTCCGATTTCAATTGTATATGCAGATGGATGCTGCCATGGTGAATATATGTTCTGCAGACGTCTACATAGCGCAAATGCAATATAGTGCAGATTTGTATTAGAGGTCATTGATGACAAGGTGCAGTAATCAGCTCAACGCAAAATCAACTAATCCCTATGAGCCCAATGGCCGGTTGATGAGGGGCACAGCATGGGGGAAGAAACTGCATGGGGGTATAGTCCTGATGGCTGAGGGTGTTGTTAACTGAGGGGCAAGATGGCTGGAGGAGACTATTGATGGCTGAGGGCACTTTGTGTTTCAAAACAGTAGAACTCGTTTGTAGTTTGATCTGCCGGAGACCCTCCCAGACAGACGTTGGTGGCGCTGCTTTAATCGCCTTGTTGAGCAGCTGCTTAGCAGTTCTATATTCGTTTTTGTTGTTACTCCTCTTTGGCTGAGTGCAGGGCTTGGAGTTCAGCATGAACCAGGGCTTGTCGTTGTTGAGTTTAACAAAAGTGATGGTTGGAATGCAGTTTTCCTCACAAACACTGATGTAAGATGTGACCCTGTCTGTGTAATCGTGAATGTTGGCGTTTTCATCTTTGAAAATGTTCCAATCGGTAGAGTTCAGGATAAAGTAATATCCAGGATTACAATCGAGAGCAGCCTACCCACTGGGCACAGACATCAATTCAATGTCTATTCCACTTTGGTTCAATGAAATTTCATTGAAATTACGTGGAAACAATGTTGATTCAACCAGTGTGTGCCCAGTGGGTAGTCTGGGTACCAGTCTTTTTAGCTAACATCCTTCTCCTTGTCACTCCTGTCTTTGGCAAATGACAGGAGTGACAAAGAGTGGAATGTTAGTTAAAAAGATTTGTACCCAGACTACATTCAGCCATCATGACCTGTAACAACAATCTTAACACCCATGTGTGCTTGAGGACTAAGTGGACTTCCAATTTCAACTGTATTGTACCAGAGTACCGTTTGTAAAACAGAGAGGTCAGGAAGGACAGCTCTTACCCTGAATATGGGGATGTCAACAATGCCCAAGCTGTCAGTGACAGAGGGATCTCCAGTCTGCTGGGCCTGGAAGTGAAAGAGTAACCAGGCCACAGTATATACTGTAATATTGGCCACCACCGTGAACGCATACCTACACAGTGAGAGAGATGGTACAAGGTTGTAAAACTACATCAGAAAATATCACTAATAAATTAGACTTTGTAATACAGGTGGCACCTTAATTGGGGTGAACAGGCTTGTGGTAATGACTGTAGCGGAATGGTATCAAATACATGGTTTGCAGGAGTTTGATGGCATTCCATTTGCACCGTTCTGGACATTATTTTGAGCCATTCCCTCCTCAGCAGCCTCCTGTGGTACAGTACAGATTTCCTCATATATGTTTTTATTTAGGGCGATAAGAATCACCTCACTAGCTTGCTGTTTACCTGCTGCTAAAGTAGCCTAGTCGGCTCACCTGTAGGCAGTGAGCTCCACCTTGGCATGCTCACTGGACACCAGCTCTGGGATGAGTGACAGGTGGGAGATCTGGGTGGCGGCCCAGCCAAACTGGAAGATGATGATGAAGGGGGCAAAATAGGCAAACCCCACCCACTGTGGAGTGTTGTCACCACATCCCAGACACGGGTTAAAGATGAAGGGAAAGGAGATAAGTACACTGATAGTGCCTGTAAGGGTGGAGGGATGAGGTCAGGGTAAACAAACTATCCAGCCTATGCGAGTTAGTCATGCATGGAACTAACAATAAAGAGAAATATGGACAAGCCACAGGACAAAGCAATCCATGTTTCATGAGCCTGTTGTAATGATTTTTAATCAGCTGGTCTAGATATTATATTATGTTTTTTATAATACTGTAAAGACCTGATATGGGGTTCTATATGTTTGGGGTTATATGTTACATTTGTGTGTGTGTGTTATAGTTGTTCTTCCGTTCTGTGGGCAATCTCGCGGGGGTTTAAGGGGATAAATAGGGGCTAGTGTCTTTTCAGTGTTCTCTTTTGTTCTTGCCGTGCACCTGTGCGCAGAGCTGTTCATCCTGTGTACCGTAACTTTCCATATTTTAGTGGCGTGGGCTGTGGCCATAACAGCAGCCTAGAGTAGGTGATTAAACCTGTGTTGCCCTCACGTTCGTGTTTCTGACTCGCCTTATTTGTCCCAACTCGGGACATTACAATACAGTATAATCCTATACAATATTATAACTATATTTTACATTTAGCATACGCTTTTATTCAGAGCGATTTACACAAGCAATTAGGGTTAAGTGCCTTGCTCAAGAGCACATACACAGATTTTTAATCTAGTCGGCTCAGGGATTCCCTGCATCATTTCATCACTTGCACTCCTGTAGATCTGAAATAATTGGATGGTTAAACTTGCCAGCCTGCAAATTTTATTTTTTTTGCAAGCAGTAGCCATTTAGAATTGAATGGAGATTGGAGTTTATAGTTACGTGAAGACATCACGTGTACCCTCGAACGTATTCGGCAATCATTTATTCGAAAAACAACAGTTTCCATAACCATTTGTCGCAATAAAGAAAGTTCGACAAAAGATACAAATATTGTCGATCTTTAGAAAACGTATCCTCTTTCCATTAGGCCTACACATCTCGCAATTAATGTTTTTGTTATTGCGACAATTCTTTTGTCTAATAAACCTGGGTCAATTTAAACCTGCCTACTGTCTGGAGATTTTGTTGTAACTGTTCTTATTCTCATGTGTGCCAGGTCTTTCCTACAGATGGAGAGTGTAACCTAGCCTACCAGCATGTAAGTAGCCTATATAATTATGGACTCTGCCAAATGATCTTTATGGCACAGGTGCACTCACCCAATAGTGTTACTGTGTAACCCCTCAACTGTTACATAACTTTAGTTAAGCCAGGCTAATCAAATGGGTCGAATTATTATTATTGAAGTCATACTTACCGACTAAATGCCATGTTTTTCTTTTGCCATATGCTCCACAGCCAGCTGTTCCATCCGACTCGATACCGACAAGAGGCGTGGAGACGCCATCCGCTATTTGACCTATAAGCAGCAACACGCCTGCATATGTGCTCTTGAACCCAAGCACGGAATGGTAGTAGACCAATAGGTAGGTAAACCATAATGACGCGCAAAGGTCGTTCAAAAAATGACCAGCTGCGTAACACAACCGCCCGAAGAGGGGTAAAGACCGCTCATTAGAGAGCAACTGGTCAGACATAACTATTACCAATAATTTCACTTCAATATCAGTGATTAAAAAAAAGTTCCTTTCATATCCCCCAAAAACACGAGCTAAGGATAACTTTCTCAATTGCGCTAGGTAACACCAAAAAACGCTCAACAATAATCCTAGAAAACTGAAACCAGCTAAATTAGGATTACATCAAATTGTTCCCCTGCTTGATCAGCTGAAACGATTTAACATAGGACCTAGGAGGTAGTTTGACGTAATCCTAAAACAAAAGAAACTTTACGCAGGCTGAGTTTCAACCTGCACCCACAAGCCAGAGACTCCTATCCACTGGCAAAATTATGTTTAGAGTGAGTGCTCATGTCTTCAATGCCGCCTGTCAAAACGAAACCCATGAATTTGAAATGGTTCTCCAATTTGCATTTCTAGTCCTGTAGAAACCAATATCATATCATGCAAATGCAGACTACTCGTCGTAATCTACCCTTGAACAGGCTGAGCCTCCTACATACAGTATGTTTCACTTCCCTCCCACTTCACTGAAATAGCTCAAATAGCATGGAGTTCTGACTCCTTTACAAGATACATGCCCAATACAGACGATCAGACAGGTTGAACAGAATCATATGATTACAATTTTCATATTGCAAAAGTCCTATGCATTTGTGGGTTGAGCATTATTTGAGTAAAGCTTAGTGACATGGTGCACCAGAGCTCAAACCACATAATCCTAATGGAGACTGGCCCTGTTAAAAATCAGAACGATCATGGCATGAGTATAAAGCTTCTTCATTCTGTTGTATTGAATATTCTATCACTGTTGAATATTGCATCACTGTTGAATATTGTATCACCAAAGCACTCACAGTATAACCAGGGGTTAAATTAGGAGGAAAGTAAGTGGAAAAGAGTTATACTACCTCCCTCCATAGCAGACAGCAAATAGTGGTAATCATATAGATTTATGATAAAAATTATCATGGGAAAACAACAACATTGGAGACAGTTCTACAGTCATGGTCAAAAGTATTGGTCTCTACAAAGTTTGCTGCCTCAGTGTTGATGATGGCAATTTGCATATACTCCAGAATGTCATGAAGTGTGATCAGATGAATTGCAATTAATTGCAAAGTCCCTCTTTGCCATGAACTTAATCCCCACCAAAACATTTCCAGTGCATTTCAGCCCTGCCACAAAAGGACCAGCTGCCATCATGTCAGTGATTGCCTCGTTAACACAGGAGAGAGTGTTGACGAGGACAAGGCTGGAGATCACCCTGTCATGCTGATTGAGTCAGAATAACAGACTGGAAGCTTCAAAAGAAGGGTGGTGCTTCCTCTGTCAACCATGGTTACCTGCAAGGAAACACGTGCCGTCATCATTGCTTTGCACAAAAAGGGCTTCATAGGCAAGGATATTGCTGCTGGTAAGATTGCACCTAAATCAACCATTTATCGGATCATCAAGAACTTCAAGGAGAAAGGTTAAATTGTTGTGAAGAAGCCATCAGGGCGACCAAGAAAGTCCAGCAAGCGCCAGGACCGTCTCCTAAAGTTGAGAGCTTGCTCAGGAATGGCAGCAGGCAGATGTGAGTGCATCTGCATGCACAGTGAGGCGAAGACTTTTGGAGGATGGCCTGGTGTCAAGAAGGGCAGCAAAGAAGCCACTTCTCTCTAGGAAAAACATCAGGGACAGACTGATATTCTGCAAAAGGTACAGGGATTGGACTGGGGTAGTAATTGTCTCTGATGAATCCCCTTTCCGATTGTTTGGGCCATCCGGAAAACACCTTGTCCGGAGAAGACAAGGTGAGCGCTACCATCAGTCCTGTGTCATGCCAACAGTAAAGCATCCTGAGACCATTCATGTGTGGGGTTGCTTCTCAGCCAAGGGAGTGGGCTCACTCACAATTTTGCCTAAGAACACAGCCATGAATAAAGAATGGTACCAACACATCCTCCGAGAGCAACTTCTCCCAACCATCCAAGAACAGTTTGGTGACGACCAATGCCTTTTCCAGCATAATGGAGCACCTTGCCATAAGGCAAAAGTGATAACTAAGTGGCTCGGGTACAAAACATTGACATTTTGGGTCCATGGCCAGGAAACCCCACAGACCTTAATCCCATTGAGAACTTGTGGTCGATCCTCAAGAGGCGGGTGGACAAACAATAACCCGCAACTTCTAACAAACTCCAAGCATTGATTATGCAAGAATGGCCTGCCATCAGTCAGGATGTGGCCCATAAGTTAATTGACAGCATGCCAGGGCGGATTGCAGAGGTCTTGAAAAAGAAGGGTCAACAATGCAAATATTGACTCTTTGCATAAACTGAATGTCATTGTCAATGAAAGCCTTTGACACTTATGGAATACTTGTAATTATACTTCAGTGTACCATAGTAACTACTGACATAAAGATCTAAGAACACTGAAGCAGCAAACTTTGTGGAGATCAATACTTGTCATTCTCAAAACTTTTGACCACAACTGTACTACATGAAACATCCCAATTTAACCCAATTGCTATTTACAAAGAGCAATTTCCTTCATTTAGCTACATTCATTTAGAGTCCAGTGAAACAAATTATTTTCAATTATGTCTCTATTGCTCTTCTCAGTTTGAGTTCACACATAGCTGCTATTGATATTTTCATCAGTTTTTTTTTAGCAACCCTTCCCCAATTCCCTCATTTTGAGCTAACATCTATGACTAATCTCATGACAACAATGCATCCTTGGTCATACGGCCTTGACTCATAACCACAATGCCACAAGCATACAGTATGCTACTCAAATGGCATAATGATGAAGCAGTCTTTTGTAATAATAGGGAATATACAGAGTTAGCTGGATGTCCTTGGGGTGGTGGGCCATTTTTGATACATGTGAAATTGATGATAGTGAAAAATCTAGCAGTGTTGCCGTTCTTGACACACTCAAACCGGTGTGCCTGGCACCTACTACCATACCCTGTTTAAACACACTTAAATACATATTTTGTCTTGCCCATTGCCCTCTGAATGGCACACATACACAATCCACGTCTCAATTGTCTCAAGGCTTAAAAATACTTCTCTAACCTGTCTCCTCCCCTTCATCTACACTGATTGAAGTGGATTTAACAAGTGACATCAATAAGGGATCATAGTTTTCACCTGGTCAGTCTGTCATGGAAATAGTTGTTTTGTACACTGTAAATCTTTACAGTAATAAAATCAAGGGGACTTTGCTTGTGAACTAATGTATATGCAACCCCACAGTGCAGTCATCTCTGATCAAAACCATTTGGGACAACTGTATATATACTGTATAGATGAAAGCGCACGTTGTTGTGGTAACAAATCTCATGTTAGGCCATGAAAAACAGAGCATTACAATGTTCAGGCAAAGATGCATATACCTAATGCAGCGAGGAACTCCAAAAGAAAAACAGTTGTGCATCCAATACGTCTGGTTGCAACTTCAGTCATTGATGGGCTGTCGCTTCATTTTAGTCAAAAAAAAAAACTTGACATGCTTGCTGCAACTAACATTGATCTGCCATCATCAATGACTAGAATTGCTCAGCTCGCAATGCACACACTTTCAAATCGTTCCTTTTCCCCCAGAAAGTGCAGTTAACCCCCACTGTACAGATCCCTTGATTGTCATAGCAGAGGAGATAGACTGTAGTTGTGATGGTGGAGACCCATACAGTCATTGGTGGAGACAGTAGGACCTCTACATAGGACCACACATTGGGAATGTCAGACATCAACAATACTTTCTGAGAGATACAAGCACACACACACAGACGCAGTCAATGAGCAACATTTGGAACAGGTTCAGATAAAATGTCATTGCAGGACACTTACTGGAGCTTTAAACATTTTACTTGGAAAGGCACAAACTATGATTTCCTGGTAAATTATTCTGATGTAAGAAATAAAACTGAAAGACATCTTGTTTCATGTAGATTGACATTTCGGCCCTTACTCAGATATAAGCATTGTTTAGGACTATTCCTAGATCAGTCTTTATTTTGTTTTCTTGTTTGTTAATTTCAAACCTAGAATTCCACTGTACTTATTTTTTTTCTTTCAAAAGTGCAATAATAAGAAAAGAGCTTAATATCTGTTTCTTCCAATCTTCCACAGTACCTGAGGCCAGTGACTGTTGCTACAAAGTCCACATTGACAAAATTAAAGCAAGAAAATAAAGAAAGATTTCCAGAAACACTACAACATAAAAGTAAAAGTTTGTTTTCAATCCAGGAAGTCGACTTTGAAAACTACTGAGGATTAAATTACAAAAAAAAAAGAAAAGAATATGCATAAAAATCCTCCAATTCTGGTATAGATGAAATGCTTCCTGTTGCGCTCAGTGATTCCAGAGTTATCATTAGTATTGTTCATTCTTGCTTCTTACCTTGATCCCACAAATAAAGGACTATTTCTATGGAACAGATTTCTTTCACTCAACTCATTGACAGTTCCCTCAGATCAATGGCTGTTGAACAGAAAATGTTCTGTATGGAATCTAGAATACAACAACTGTTTCAAACAGTATCTTTTTTATATATTCACATCACGGTATTCACGTTTCATTTTTACAGCTTTTAACGTTCTCAACCTCCCTTTATTATGCAGGTACTTTAAAAATGTTGCTTTCTCTTCTTTTTTTGAAAGGAGCCAGAGTCTGTCGGACAACATTCCTTTACACGCCTGTAGTAGGGGAGCGCTGAGAGAGAGAGGAGAGAGAAAGAAAGAGCGATTGGGAAAGAGAGAAGATGGGTGATCTGTGTAGTTGCTTCCATTTAAAACTTGACAGTGACCAGAATGTTTCAAGTTCTTCTCTTCACTTGTGCCGCTGGAGAGCTTTCCTCTTTCTCCTTTTGAAGAAACAACAGCACCTGCAGTCAAGGATATACTAGAATTTAGTTTAAAAGTACATTTATGTTGCCTAAAAAATAATAAACAACATTAGAGGCCTTAAACGTGTGCAACTTGTTCAATGTTTTGTTATAACAGTATTTTAAATGAACCCATATTTCTATTTGACTGTGTTTCTTGCAATGACTGCCAGAGGTAGCGAGACAGAGCAGAGCATGGCGAGCCACTGCCAGTCAACCCCAGGGACAGACAGCCGTCTTACTTTGCATCATCAGCCACCTCCACCTCGGGGGGAGCAGTGATGGGAGCGTTGGAGTGTCCTGCCGTTGGGTCGTCAGTGTTCAGCTCTCCATTTGTCGAGCTCATCACCTGTACAGGTGAAGACGCATGTTTTTAGCATATATGATACAAATCATGATCAATTATCTGTACTTAATCCTACCCCCATGCCCTCATGTTCACTTTTCCAGAAAAAGCTAACATCTATGACTGATCTCATGACAACAATACATTCAGGGTCACAATACCTTGACTCATAACCATAAACACAATGACATAAGCTACTTAAAGGGTGTAGTGATAAAGTAGTCTTTTGTAACAGGGAATATACACTGAGTGTACAAACATTAGGATTATCTGTATGTAATCCTTCATAGGAAGAGAGTTAATTGAAGCATTGTTACCCTTGACCACATTATTGTAAATGTATATACTAGCTGGCAAAAAGAGGTAATCATTTCAAAGGGTGCAATTCCATTCGAGAACACTAGATGGCACATTTCCTCTACTAATTATCCTAAAAGTTTCTAATCATCTGAGACTGCATCACTTACCATTTAAAACAATTCCTAATTGCACCATAAAGGATTTTTATATATCCTTTATGGTGCAGAGGGGAGGGTGGTTCCTGTCCTGATAAAAGGTTTCAATGACAGTGAGCGCATGGTTCTCCTGACAGCTTCCCTCCCCTGTTATCAGGCTGAAGCAGATGAGTGAAGCATAGCATAGCAGAGCAGAGCAGACAGAGCAGACAGAGCAAGCCGACCTCCAGAGGCAGACAGAGAGAGAGAGGCAGTGAGAGAGAAAGCTGGGGTGGACAGGCGGTCATGCAGCACCAAAGGCAGCAAGCAGTACCTGGACAGAGCCCCCCAGCCTTTCGGCCGTGAGATGCGACCCCAGTGTCTCCTTATTGGTCATTGGAGAGGGCTGACGCTGAGACTCATCTCCTTTGGGCTCAGGAGACTGACGCAAAGAGCACAGGGGGGAGGGGAGGCGGGTTATGGGGGGCAGGAGTGAAGAGGTGGAAGGTAGTGTGGAGGTTATGGGAGAGTGGGAGGGAGTGAAAAGGTGGAAGGTAGTGTGGAGGTTATGGGAGAGTGGGAAGGAGTGAAGAGGTGGAAGGTAGTGTGGAGGTTAGGGGAGAGTGGGAAGGAGTGAAGAGGTGGAAGGTAGTGTGGAGGTGATGGGAGAGTGGGAAGGGAAGAGTGAATGAAAAAAAAAAAGTCAACAAAAACAAACAAAAATAAATACAGAAGACATCTCCCAAGAAGAAGCAGGCTTGTTAAGACAGACTATGTTAACAGAAAGAAAATAAAGCAGAGCCCACTGACTCATGCAGGAGTAAAAACAGCCTTGATCAGAAACACTAAGCATCTTGTCTTTTATTCCAAAATCTCTATTTCCTTCCAGTCCTGGTCTGACCGAATTAGCGAATCATTGTGATTCTATTCCTGGTTTCTGCAATAAACTCTGTGATTGCTTGTACTATGCAACGTGTTGCCTGTTTATGTTCATAAATGATGATACTCATTACACTGTACTGGAGAGCCATAATTACAGCCGCGAGTCCACAACAAAGGGCAATTATAAATCCTTATGCGCTTTGCCTTGGAGAAAAATATTGAAAAAGACTAATAAAGTCAAAAGAAACTTGATGTGTTACGATGACAGTGTAGTAGGATCAAGGCTCAAATGGCATGCTGATATAACAAGGAACGGAAAAGAAAGCATGCAATAATTTTGCCACACACTAAGCAAACTGCTTTGTCATTGCTGATGTGAACAATGCACTACATTTTGCAATGCAATGATTATTTCTTAGGGAGGTTGAAGATAAAAACCCTCCAATGCTAAAACAGTTAAACTTTCAAAGATGATGCTACAACATTTAACTCCAATTCTAATAGGGTCATCAGTTCCCAATCAATCTTGCTCAATCGCAACAACAGAGTACAGAGTAGATTGAAGAAGTTGGAGTGAAAACGTAACATTGTAAAAGAGACCATATTCTTGAAGAAGCTCAGAGTAGGACAGGGGGCTTGGTAGTTTCCTCTGAGACAAGGGGTAACTCGACTGACGAGATGGGTGGGTGTGGCGGGCGGCGGTGAGCTCACCTGGTTTTTGGTCTGCTGTTGTGCTTTGTCTCTGCTGGGCTGAGCGGGTGTGTCACTGGGGATGGGGCCTATCGGTGTGGGCTATGGTGGGGGACAAAATGACACAGCATTTTATCTAGGACATTAAAATTGTGGGTGAAAATACTTTACACCGACCACAACATGAAGATATGAATATATGACACAACAAATAGGCCCTTGAACTACTGACATCACAGGAAATATACATTCCATCTGATTATTTACAGAAAGACTAATGACAATCTGCTGATAGAGGGGTCAAGTGGTCCACTAAAAACTTTGAATAAGGAGAAGCAGCAAGTGATGAAGGAGACTCACAAGTGGCTTTCCGACCCAGTCGTATTCATAATCAAAGACGTAGCCGTTCCTATCGAAGAGGTCAGTGAAGAGTTTCCGTAAGTAGTCGTAATCAGGTTTCTCAAAGAAATCCAGCCTCCTCACGTAGCGCAGATAGGTGGCCATCTCTTCTGCAGCAAATGACAAAAGGTACACAATTATTTCATTTGCAAAAACTGATCTAGACCAAAAAAAAAAAAAAGAAACAAAAGGAGTAATAAATTCTAAATAAAACCGATCAAATCAAAATGGCGGTACTGACCAGGGAAGCTTTCACAAAGCACTTCAATTGGCGTAGCTCGCTTGGTATCTCCAATCTTCTGATACCTCTCCTTCAACGTCTCCGCCTAGAGTCAGACAGTACAGCAATTATTCTACGTATTTAAAATTTAATTCCCACAGCACAGCAGAGTCGAAAAACTACAGCTTTACAGAACGCACAATATAATACCACATTTGGCGCAATACATAGCTGGAGGCAGTGTAATTAATGGAAATAATGTTCACACATGTAGAATATTAAAGTGTCAGTTCGCATCCACATCCTCTCGTAAGCCATTTTATATATTGAGCCATCCCATCAATATGAAGCTGTTATACAAGAGGGTTCTTAGTTCTATGAGTTCTACCATGATATTCTACAGTTAGCTAGCTATACACTGACACACAGGTCCTCTTCTTGACACAAGCCTGGGTGGAGAGGACCTCAAAAGGGGAAAGTGTGGGAGTGACTTATGTTGGTATAATAAGATGTCATTTACATCTATTAAAAACTGCAGACACCAAAAGGTAAGAGCTAAACAGTCGTGTCTGTTATAGATTGCACATTGATGGAGATAAAACAATTTCAAAAATGTAAAATCCGCATTTCATGAATGTTTTTTCAGTGTTAATCCAATTATAAAGTGATGATTCAAATCTCAGAGGTGAAAATCCTCTCTGTGTTACAGCATTATTCACATAGTGTTTTCTCCAAGCATGTCTTCCTCTTCCCTAAATACTGTACTTTCTAGAGTCTGAGGCCTTGAAATGTCACTTGGGTATTTTAACCTTTATTTAACTAGGCAAGTCAGTTACGAACAAATGTTTATCTACAATGACGGCCTACCGGGGAACAGTGGGTTAACTGCCTTGTCCAGGGGCAGAACGACAGATTATTTACCTTGTCAGCTCTATGATTCGATACAGAAACCTTTCGGTTACTGGCCCAACACCCTAACCACTAGGCTACCTGCCACCCTAAATGAGAAGTTATTTTGCACTAAGGGGCTAAGCGACAGGGTATGTGTGTCTGAGGTCATGTAGATATCATGAAACTGTATACCTTCAGGCCTTGCCAGGGAAGGCTGCCTCGCAGGAAGTACATAAACATGTGACCCAGAGCCTCCAGATCATCCCGCCTACTTTGCTCTGGAGGAGAGTAGAAGAAGAGTGTTACTCACACAATTATCCACCACTTCAACTATATATTGTTGGAAGAATTACTTGTGTCATGCACAAAGTAGATGTCTGTGTTGAAGTCGGAAGTTTACATACACTAAGGTTGAAGTCATTAAAACTCATTTTTCAACCACTCCACAGATTTCATGTTAACAAACTATAGTTTTGGCAAGTCAGTTAGGACATCTACTTTGTGCATGACACAAGTAATCCTTCCAACAATTGTTTACAGACAGATTATTTAACTTATAATTCACTATATCACAATTCCAGTGGGTCAGAAGTTTACATACACCAAGTTGACTGTGCCTTTAAACAGCTTGGAAAATTCCAGAAAATGATGTCATGGCTTTAGCTTCTGATAGGCTCATTGAAATCATTAAGTCAATTGGAGGTGTACCTGTAGATGTATTTCAAGGCATACCTTCAAACTCAGTGCCACTTTGCTCGACATCATGGGAAAATCAAAAGAAATCAGCAAAGACCTCAGAAAAATAAAAGTCTGGTTCATCCTTGGGAGCAATTTCCAAAACGCCTGAAGGTACCACATTCATCTGTACAAACAATAGTACGCAAGTATAAACACCATGGGACCACGCAGCAGTCATACCGCTAAGGAAGAGGACGCATTCTGTCTCCTAGAGATTAACGTACTTTGGTGCGAAAAGTGCAAATCAATCCCAGAACAACAGTAAAGGACCTTGTGAAGATGCTGGAGGAAACAGGTACAAAAGTATCTATATCCACAGTAAAACTAGTCCTATATCGACCTAACATGAAAGGCCGCTCAGCAAGGAAAAAGCCACTGCTCCAAAACCGCCATTAAAAAGCCAGACTACAGTTTGCAACTGCACATGAGGACAAACTTTATGGAGAAATGTCCTCTGGTCTGATGAAACAAAAATATAAATGTTTGGCCATAATGACCATCGTTATGTTTGGAGGAAAAAGGGGGAGGCTTGCAAGCCAAAGAACAGCATCCCAACCGTGAAGCACGGGGGTGGCAACATCATAATGTGGGGGTGCTTTGCTTCAGGAGGGACTGGTGCACTTCACAAAGTCAAGGTATTGGAGTGGCCATCACAAAGCCCTGACCTCAATCCTATAGAAAATTTGTGAGCAGATCTGAAAAAGCAAGGAGGCCTACAAACCTGACTCAGTTACACCAGTTCTGTCAGGAGGAATGGGCCAAAATTCACCTAACTTATTGTGGGAAGCTTGTGGAAGGCTACCCGAAACGTTTGACCCAAGTTAAACAATTTAAAGGCAATGCTACCAAATACTAATTGAGTGTATGTAAACTTCTGACCCACTGGGAATGTGATGAAAGAAATAAAAGCTGAAATAAATCACTCTACTATTATTCTGACATTTCACATTCTTAAAATAAAGTGGTGATCCTAACTGACCTAAAACAGGGAATGTTTACTAGGATTAAATGTCAGGAATTGTGAAAAACTGAGTTTAAATGTATTTGGCTAAGGTGTATGTAAACTTCCGACTTCAACTATACACACACACACACACACACACACACACACACACACACACACACACACACACACACACGGCCAAAAGTTTTGAATATTACTCATTCAAGGGGTTCTTTATTTGCACTATTTTTGACATTGTAGAATAAAAGTGAAGACATTAAAACTATGACATAACACATATGGAATCATGTAGTAACCCCCGCAAAAATATATACATTTTATATTTGAGATTCTTCAAAGTAGCCACCCTTTGCCTTGATGACAGCTTTGCACACTCATGGCATCTATACACTGTATATGACACCATAAGGCTTAGGTCCAAATGTGAAAACCTCAAATGCATCAATCAATGCATGATCTATCTACATGATGGAAGGTAAACTTGATAATCAACTTCAGCCCAGGACAGGGTCACAGGATTAGGAACGAAAAGGCTTTTGAATAACGCATCAGAATGTGTCTTCATGACAATTTCTCACCTTTCCCCAGATGCGTGTTGATGCTCATGTAGCGTGCCGTGCCTGTCAGGCTCTTGTGCTCACGGTATGGGATGTGTTTTTTGGTCTCGGGGTCGATGTATTCTTTGGCTAGCCCGAAGTCTATGATGTGGATTGTGTGCTGCCTCTTGCTGCCCGGCCGCCCCACCAAAAAGTTCTCTGGCTTGACGTCCCTGTATATCAAGCTCTTCGTGTGGACAAACTCCATCCGCGTTATCTGGGAGGCAGAGCACAGATGATGTAGACAAGCTAAGATCTCAAAATCTCTCAGTGCACTTTCAAAATGCAAACACTGTAAACCTTTATGAGGCAGACTATAGAGATAACTGACATCATTGAGTAGTCTTATAAACTATGGGTTGGGCACCTGTGTGTTAGACAATTAAACAACAATTCAAATCTTACCAGCTGTATGGCTATCATGAGGACGGTCTTGAGGGAGAAGGTGCGATCACAGAGATCAAACAGGTCTTCCAGGCTGGGCCCTAGCAGCTCCAGCACCATGGCATTGTACTTCCCACATGGCCCAAAGTAGTACACCTGAGGAATACCCTCTGCAACACAGAGACAGGCAGGGACACGATATATCAGTGGGACCACACAACTTACAGGGAGCATGCTAGCATCTTAAGGGTTTAAAAAAGGCTTTAATATTTTTTATTTTATTCAACTAGGTAAGTCAGTTAAGAACAAATTCTTATTTACAATGACCGCCTACACAAGCCAAACTCGGACGACGCTGGGCCAATTGTGTGCCGCCCTATGGGACTCCCAATCACGGCCGGTTGTGATACAGCCTGGATTTGAACAAGAGCCACAGATATTCTAAAAGTATTAGGCCCTTCTAAAAAAGCTTAGAGGCTGAGGGACTACGGATGCATGAAAAGGTGGCAGTTAAAGAAGGGTATTCAGGCTTTGATTTGCTGACATAAATCAGGCTACAGAGGCATGCTGATATTGAGCAGCCTACGTGTGTGTGTGTGTGTGTGGGAAGGCGGTTTCGATTAGAACAACATGGATGGTAAACAAAAACGTGTCAACGTTGATGCTTTGTGATGGAAAAAACTGTTTGCCAACACGCCCTGTTATGTGGTAATACACTATATATAAAAAAGTATGTGGACACCCCTTCAAACTAGTGGATTCGGCTATTTCAGCCACACCCGTTATAAAATTGAAAAACACAGCCATGCAATCTCCATAGACAAACATTGGCAGTAGAATGGCCTTACTGAAGAGCTCAGTGACTTTCAATGTGGCACCGTCATAGGATGCCACCTTTCCAACAAGTCAGTTCGTCCCATTTCTGCCCTGGTAGAGCTGCCCCGGTCAACTGTAAGTGCTGTTATTGTGAAGTGGAAATGTCTAGGAGCAACAACGTCTCAGCCGCGAAGTGGTAGGCCACACAAGCTCACAGAACGGGACAGCCAAATGCTGAAGTGCGTAAAAACAGTCTGTCCTTGGTTGCAACACTCACTACCGAGTTCCAAACTGACTCTGGTGGCAACGTCAGAAAGAGCTGGTCGCCGGGAGCTTCATGAAATGGGTTTCCATAGCCGAGCAGCCGCACACAAGCCTAAGATCACCATGCGCAATGCCAAGCGTCGGCTGGAGTGGTGTATAGCTCACAGCCATTGGACACACTTCACCATCTGGCAGTCCAACCAAAAAAAATGGGTTTGGCGGATGACAGGAGAACGCTACATGCCTGAACGCATAGTGCCAACTGTAAAGTTTGGTGTAGGAGGAATAATGGTCTGTGGCTATTTTTCATGGTTCGGGCTAGGCACCTTAGTTCCAGTGAAGGGAAATCTTAACGCTACAGCAGCATACAATGACATTCTAGACAATTCTGCTTCCAACATTGTGGCAACAGTTTGGGGAAGGCCCTTTCCTGTTTCAGCATGACAATGCCCCCGTGTTCACAAAGCAAGAAATGGTTTGTCGAGATCGGTGTAGAAGAACTTGACCTCAACCACATCAAACGCCTTTGGGATGAATTGGAATGCCGACTGCTAGCCAGGCCTAATCACCCAACCTCACTAATGATTCTGGCTGAATAGAAGCAAGTCCCTGCAGCAATGTTCCAACATCTAGTGGAAAGCCTTCCCAGAAAAGTGGAGGCTGTTATAGCAGCAAAAGGGGGGACCAACTATATTAATGCCCATGATTTTGATTTTGGAATTAGAGGTTTTGGTCATGTAGTATGTGTAACCTGCGAGGAATTTAAGAGTTCATTATCACAGTAACAATTCTCTCTGAAGAGGAGACTTCCAGTTTAACAGTAACTCGATTCCCTATGTAGAACAGAACAAAGAGACAATGGCCATTTGTGACCCCATGGCCACCATGACCTTATGGTCCAGCCTCCAAGGACACATACAGCTCCAGGTTATACCTCACCAGTTCAGACCAGTATCTGACGCCAGTGGCCTTCATTCCATTCCTTGGCTGGCAGTTGTGCCAAAGTGACTGCATGCTCCCCTCCCGGCAGGCGGCTGTCGCCCCGAGGGCACCCCGACCCAGCCAGAGAGAGGAGAGGATCAGCAGCTTTAGTAGTACTGCATAATGGCCTGGAGGCTGTGTGTGTGGAGGAGGAGGGGAGATTAGAGCAGGATTTACCTGATCACCCCTCATGTCACTCCCACAGTGAAGATCTCATACACCCACACAGCTGTCCCGGGGCGCTTTAGGCAGCAGGATTTGGCTGGTAATGATGGCGATGGCGGACGAGGCGGCAGTGACAAAAGATCAACAAGGAAGCTGACTCATCAAAGGCTGCCCAAATCTGGAGGGAGGGCATTCGCAAGCTCTGCCAATGCATTAATCAACAGGAAAGTGCCTACGCTAGAACAACTGTCCCTGACTACACCTACAGTACTCTCCACTGGGGAACTCTAGAGCTGCAAATACAACAAGGATAACAGCTGGGGAAAAGCTTTAACTTTAATGGAAAAGGCCTAGAATAAATGTCAATTTCAGAGAAACCATTCAAAAGAGAACGATTATCCTTCGCAAATATGATTAGGTCTAGCTTTTGTAAAGTATTACGTGGATATTCCAGTGTAAAAATAACCCTAGCCAATCACGCCTGTAATAAAAGCACTTATGCAAGGGGCGAGTGGTTTCCTAGAAACTATTCTTTATCGTGATTTATGACAACAGATATAATTGGCTGCTGTCCGCAGCACCACTAGCTTCAAAGTCTATTCTGCTGCCTTCCAGTGCCATCCTGTGCACTGCTCACAACCCACTCTCTCCAAACACAAGTGAAACGTGTCTGGAACAATCCAGAGTATTGTCTCAGACAGTGGCCCCTCCCAGTCTGGGCACTGTGGCAGACAATGTTGCCCTACAATGAAATGTCAAAGCTTAGGCCGAGCCTGAGAGGGAGGCGGTCTCAATTAAACATTTAGAATGCCGAGTGCATCGGGGAGAGAAAAGAAGGTGCTGATTCCATTAGGCCTGGCGGGCAGACCTGCGGCCGTGTAGCCGGGTGGAAACGTGATCGTCCAGCCCGCCTGCCCTGCATAGAGGCTGCGTGACTCAGTTGTAGGTTATGTTATCCATCCCAGGCAGGCAGCGCATAAAATATCCAGACTGCTCTGGACTGGATGGACCACAGAAGATCACTTCAAACTCACATTCAAAATGGCACTGATTGATTTATCACTTCCAAGATACCAAGGCAGTTGGCATGGTAGAAGGACACACGCACACAGGCAATGCTTTGAGGCGAAGCCTTGATGATGGGCTACTAAATATTCACATGCACTGATATTATCAGTCAAATCTTAATCACCTCATAAGGAGGTTGTGTGCAGTGCTTTCACAAGAGAAGAACATGCTATCAGGACTGTGTGAGCTCAGTCAACCAGTCATCCAGTTGAATTATTGATAGTGACATAAAAAGTGGATGATCTCTCAGTTAGGCACCCCGTGCTCAGTGGTTAATGGTGGGGTTGGGGCGTGGCCAGGCCAGGCCAGCTAGTGTGTGTAACTGAATGTGTTCTAGTGATTGGGTGATTTCCAGGGCAGGAGAGAATTAACAATCTTTAGATAAGCTCCTTTTAAGCACCATGTACAGCTGACACCGCTCCAGTATTAGTGGCCGTGGAGTCCAGGTTCAGACCAGGGCTTGACCCTGGTTTACGTTATGTCACATTCATATTGTAAAAGGACTACATGCCTGTCTCCATCTGTACCATACAGAATAATTTTTACAGAAGAATCAGCAGCAGAAAGAATACTGATAATTCCTCATTACTCCACACATTAATTGTAGCAGCCAGTAGTAAGAAGAACACTTTCCCCCTCCATTCTGTAATGGGAGGGACGCTGGACCAACATTTTCACTGGCTCCATCTTTAGTTCAGCCTATGAGATTGTAGCAGGCCTCTCTCTCTCTAGTGGTCCCTCTGCCACAGTGGCCAGAGGAGAAGAGGGAAGTCAGGATGTGTATAACGCACTACAGAAAGACTGCTGCCTGGACTCCTTCAATGGGCTGGCCCAAGGGGTGGGGATAAAGACTCACTGTTCAATGAATGGATGAGGATCCACAAACTAGTTTGATCGACTCTGTTCCAAAATAGGTGTAAGGCAGCTTAATACTACAAATACTACAAATAAAATCAAATGTCATTTGTCACATGCGCCGAATACAACAGGTGTAGACCTTACAGTGAAATGCTTATTTACAAGCCCTTAACCAACAATGCAGTTAAGAAAAATAAGGGTTAAGAAAGTATTTACTCAAATAAACTGAAGTAAAATGTTTTTATAAAAGTTGAAAAATAACAATTAAAAAGCAACAATAAAATAACAGTAGCGAGGCTATATACAGGGGGTACCGGTACAGAGTCTATGTGCAGGTTAGTCAAGGTAATATGTACATGTAGGTAGAGGTAAAGTGACTATGCATAGATAATAAACATAGAGTAGCAACAGTGTAAAAGAGGGGGTGGGGGGGCAATGCAAATAGTCTGGGTGGCCATTTGATTAACTGTTCAGAAGTCTTATGGCTTGGGAGTAGAAGCTGTTAAGAAGCCTTTTGGACCTAGACTTGGCGCTCCGGTACCGCTTGCCGTGCGGTAGCAGAGAGAACAGTCTATGACTAGGGTGGACTAGGCCTTCCTCTGACACCGCCTGGTATAGAGGTCCTGGATGGCAGGAAGCTTGACCCCAGTGATGTACTGGGCCGTACGCACTATCCTCTGTAGTGCCTTGCAGTTGCCATACCAGGCGGTGATGCAACCAGTCAGGATGCTCTTAATGGTGCAGCTGTAGAACCTTTCGAGGATCTGAAGACCCAGGCCAAATCTTTTCAGTCTCCTGAGGGGGAATAGGCTTTGTCGTGCCTCTTCATGACTGTCTTTGGACCATGATAGTTTGTTGGTGATGTGGACACCAAGAAATTTGAAACGCTCAACCTGCTTCACTACAGCCCTGTCGATAAGAATTGGGGCGTGCTCGGCCCTCTTTTTCCTATAGTCCACAATCATCTCTTTTGTCTTGTGTCATGTTGTGCTGCCTGGGATTGGGAATATATCTACTGGCCCAGTCAGACGGATCACAACAAAGGATAGCTGACAGACAGAGATAGGCCAGCCCTTTTCCCTGTACATCATGGGAGAGTTTCCCTGGGCTTTCTTCTTCAGGCAGGCCAGAGGCATTGCCGAGACGAGTGATGGAAGTAGATATACGATAATGGCCCTACTGCACATTGAAGGCCATCTATAAATAGACTAGCCTAGGACACCTCTAATGCCCTGCACTCCAACTCCATATTAACACTGTGGAGCTGCTGCTCTGGCACAGGGACAGAGAGCAAGCTGGCAGGTGATCAGCTCTCTATGAGAGAGAAAGAGAGAAACACTTGTCTTATGAAAGAAAACATCATTGGGTGCAGTGACATACTCACTCACACACACACCTTAGAGCTTAGAGAGTGTGTGTGTGGCCTTCCACTCCAGTGATCAAATGGATGCACAGGCTTTGCCCAAGCTGTTCATCTTTTTCATCTAAAAGCTAAAAGGATCAAAGACCAGTGTCCTCAGTCACATTTAGTGTAATTAGAATACAAGTTGTCAGCTTGTCCCTACCCTTAAATACAATACAATATACTTATGTACCGTAAATACAATATATTCACCACATTTTCTTAACAGATCAAACACTCATAGAAAGTGACTTGAACTAACTAATGATGAAAAGTATTGTACTCATCATTTTGTCAACAAAAAAAAAAAGCTGAGAGGATCAAACACTAAGCATGCCAGGCTGGCCAAGCTGTGCTGTGGGCTGTTCCAGGTCCCTGTCCCTCCCCACCACCTGATCCTACTGCCCCACCTCTCCCCTCTGAAGCCAAGCGGCCACATCAAAGGGCTGGAGGTACAGCACAGCATAGCCCCACGGATCACAGCACAGACAGAGCACATAGCCATGGCATGATGGGCCTGGGCCTGCTAGGGACCAGCCATCTGTAGGAGGGGGACTGGGATTTCACATCTCCCAGCTACGTGTCAGAGAAGATCTCCATCCATCACACTTAACAAAGAGTAATGAATAATGTGGAAATTAAGCAAGTTTAGGTGACTAAACTGCTTGGAGTAACCCTGGATTGTAAACTGTCATGGTCAAAACATATCATTACAACAGTAGCTAGGATGGGGAGAAGTCTGTCCATAATAAAGCGCTGCTCTGCCATCTTAACAGCACTATCAACAAGGCAGGTCCTACAGGCCCTGGTTTTGTCGCACCTGGACTACTGTTCAGTCGTGTGGTCAGGTGTCACAAAGAGGGACTTGGAAAATTGCAATTGGCTCAGAACAGGGAAGCACGCTGGCCCTTAAAAGTACACGCATGCTAACATTAATGCATGTCAATCTCTCATGGCTCAAAGTAGAAGAGAGATTGACTTTATCACTACTTGTTTTTGTAAGACGTGTTGACATGCTGAATGCACCAAGGTGTCTGTTTAAAATACTAGCACACAGCTCAGACACCCATTCATACCCCACAAGACATGCCACCAGAGGTTTCTTCAAAGACTATGAGAGGTGCACAGTACTACACAGAACCATGACTACATGGAACTCTATTCCACATCAGGTAACTGATGCAAGCAGTAGTTAAAAATAAATAAATAAAAACAAAAAAAAAATACACCTTATGGAAGGAACAACAGGGACTATGAAGACACACATAAAAAAGGTACAGACACACGCACACATTGTGATATTGTTGTATGGTGGTATTAATCATTTTGTATTGTGGATATGAAGTGGTGTAATAATGTTATATGATGTACTGTTTTATATGTAATGGAAGTGCTTTAATATGTTTTGACCCCAGGAAGAGTAGCTGCTGCCTTGGAAGCAGCTAATTAGGATCCCTAATAAATACAAATACTAGCTAACACAGTGTTATTAAAACAGTTATAATACTGTAGCTGCTTGCGCTTACCTGAACTTCCCAACTGTTTATAAAATCTATATTCCAAGTGAAGCTGTGGAGCTCTGGACTTTATCGGTTCCTGAAAAGGGAAAGAAAGAGAAACCCATTAGTAATGGAAAACACTTAGTGGTTATTAACATATTCAATAGGTGGTTCAACGCCAAGATCATGGTGATACATGGTTGAAAAACAATAATATAATGTTGTATATGAAACAGTATAGTTTCCATGAGACAGCTCAGCGATGCATCCATGCTTACTATAACATTTCTAAGATCCCTCAGGCTTAGCCACCATGTAGAGCTAAGAACCTAAAACGTCATCATCATCGGCTTAACACAACATCCTCTTCCTCCACGATGATGATGCAAGGGCATTATGTATTTATGAACAAATGTAGCTAGCAAGAGGAAAAACAAACCTGTAAAAGCAAAATGGAGAAAACTAAATTTGGAAAATAACTAAACGGTATCATATAGGGCCCTAGACACATCAGCCACCCAGGGCCCTAGACACATCAGCCACCCAGGGCCCTAGACACATCAGCCACCCAGGGCCCTAGACACATCAGCCACCCAGGGCCCTAGACACATCAGCCACCCAGGGCCCTAGACACATCAGCCACCCAGGGCCCTAGACACATCAGCCACCCAGGGCCCTAGACACATCAGCCACCCAGGGCCCTAGACACATCAGCCACCCAGGGCCCTAGACACATCAGCCACCCAGGGCCCTAGACACATCAGCCACCCAGGGCCCTAGACACATCAGCCACCCAGGGCCCTAGACACATCAGCCACCCAGGCCTCCACCCAGCACCAGCCTCCTTAAACAAAATTGGGATCCTTAACGTTAAGAAAAATGTGAATCACAGTGCAGCGATTTTATTTTCCGTGTTATAGCCTAACTAGACAATAGGCCTGGGGAAAGTTGTGTAATTTAAATTAAACCAGAGGAAGAGGCAAACTTTAGGATACTTTGGTGAACGTGAGGCATGCAAGACAAGACATTGTGAGATACAGGTTACCAAGACATATGCAGACGGTTCATTCTGCCTGCCCCCTCCTCTCTCCCTCGCGCTGGCTTGCCTGCTCTTTCTCTTTGATGCGAGTGCGTGTTCAGTCTTCGGTCTGTTGCGTGTAGAATATCCTAGCCTATTCATTGATGATAGGCCCTGCTTTAATGAAGTGGAGACATTGCAAGCCAAGAAATTGCAAGATACAGCATTCCATTGCGAGATAGAGCTTTTGATTGCCGCAAGGCCTAGTGCAGGGTTCTGACTGTGCGCCTGGTGGCCGACCTGCCTATGCTGGGCCCCTCCCCTCTCTCTCCGTCCCTCGCTAGCTCGCTATGAAAGATGCAAGTGTTTAAGTTCTCGGAAGTACTGTTCCAGAAATACTGAATCTTGACACTCAGAAATTGGAATCGACGAGAAAGGCAAACGAGACCCCCAAACTGTTTCTGGCAGCAGCACAGCTGCATTGAGAGACCCAAACTGTTTCTGGCAGCAGCACAACTGCATTGTGAATTCAAGTGGAATTTTATAACGGAAAACCGCTAAAACTAATTGCAGTTTAAACAGGAATAAAAAGTTTATATTTGTCACATCACTACTCAACACCTTTCATCCACCCAGCACCAGCCTACTCATCAGCTCTCCTCTACCCAGCACCAGCCTACTCAGCAGCTCTCCTCCACCCAGCACCAGCCTACTCAGCAGCTCTCCTACACCCAGCACCAGCCTACTCAGCAGCTCTCCTCCACCCAGCACCAACCTACTCAGCAGCTCTCCTCCACCCAGCACCAGCCTACTCATCAGCTCTCCTCTACCCAGCACCAGCCTACTCAGCAGCTCTCCTCCACCCAGCACCAGCCTACTCAGCAGCTCTCCTACACCCAGCACCAGCCTACTCAGCAGCTCTCCTCCACCCAGCACCAACCTACTCAGCAGCTCTCCTCCACCCAGCACCAGCCTACTCAGCAGCTCTCCTCCACCCAGCACCAGCCTACTCAGCAGCTCTCCTCCACCCAGCACCAGCCTATTCGAAACCTCTCATCCACCAGCCTACTCCCAGACAGCCAGCTGTCAGGGTGGTGATTCATATTAATAGTCTAAAGTACATCCTTCTCATCATCTCCCCGCCTTCCTCCAAACTGAGCAGAAATAATACTGCTCCCTTCTACCTATCCTTTGTTTTCAGATTAGTGCAGGTGAATGAAAGGAAATGATAAGATTATTAAGACAGATCCAGCCTGCTCCCAGTCTAAACATTAGACACATCTCATCCATCTTAAGTGGATATCTGAGGAGAGAGACTGGTTAAGTGGAACTGAACTGGACACATGACCAGGCACTGGGCGGAGAGGGAGGTCAGGGCGGGGCACTGATGTCTGTGACATCATCACTGGAGGGAGGCTTAGCCTCTCCACTAGGGAGGAGGACGTGGGAAAAAATAAATAAATAAAAACAGATGGCTCAAAACCACAGGACCCTAAAACAGAGGCTTATAGGGCTTTACGTGCTTAGATTCAGACTCATCCCAGCAGATAACTATGCAAATGACCAAACCAACCCAGGAAATAATATCTACAATACCGGTAGGTAGCCTCCCTTCATGTTAAATGGTTAATTAACGTCCTTATCATTACCTCTCAAATTATAGCAGACCCTATCGATACCCAATTGCCACACCCAACCTTTTAAAAGAAGATACTCACGGAGCTCTCACTAGAATCATTACAAACAACCTTTTCACTTGGAAGTGCTTAGGCGTAAACACAAAAAACATAATTAAATCAAATTGTATTATACTTTGTAAACAACAGGTGTAGACTAATAGTGAAATGCTTACTTAAGGGTCCTTTTCCAACAATGCAGAGTTGAAGAAAAAATATTTAAATAAAAATGTAGAAATAGTGACAAGGAATAAATACATAGTGAATAACTAATAACGAGTAAAAAAAAAAAATGACATGGCTATATCAGGAAGTAGAAAATAACATGGCTATATACACATTACATGGAGTAGCAGTACCAAGTTGATGTGCAGGGGTATGAGGTAATTGAAGTAGCTATGTACATAGAGGTAATTGAGGTATCTACAGTATGTACATATACACTCACCGGCCAGTTTATTAAGTACACCACCCAGTTCACGAAAATTAATTGCTCCTACAGACAGCGAGGCATGTGGCCGTGGCTTGTTATACAAAGCAGGCAGACAAGCATCCAGTTACTGTTCGATTGAACGTTAGAATGGGCAAAACAAGTGACCTAAGCGACTTTGAACGTGGTATGATCGTCGGTGCCAGGCGCGCCGGATCCAGTATCTCAAAAGCGGCCACCCTCCTGGGCTTTTCACGCACAACAGTGTCTAGGGTTTACTGAGAATGGTGTGACAAACAAAAAACATCCAGTCAGTGGCAGTCCTGTGGGCGAAAACAGCTCGTTGATGAGGAGCTCAAGTGAGAATGGAAAGAATCGTGCAAGCTATCAGGTGAACCACAAACGGCACAGTACAAGTAATGGCGCAGCACAACGGTGTGCAGAACGGCATCATGGAACGCACAACTAGTTTGTCCATTCACGGATGGGCTATTGCAGCAGACGACCACACCAGCTTCCACTCTGATCAACTAAAACCAAGAAGAAGCTGCTCCAGTGGGCACGTGATCACAAACACAGGACAATTGGTAAAACATTGCCTGGAACATGACAGTACATTCAGTTTACTTGTGGTCTGCGCAGCCCCCAGACCTCAAACCAATAGAGCATCTTTGGGATGAGATGGAACGGGCAGTTCACAGTATCAATATACACCCGTCCAATCTGCGTGATACTATCGCGTCAGCATGACCAACATCCCTGTGGAACATTTCCGACAGCTTGTAGAATTCCCTGAAGAATTCAGGCTGTTACTACATGATTCTTTATAACTAGGCAAGTCAGTTAAGAACAAACTCTTATTTACAAGGACGACCTACCTACAGGGTCAGCCATAGTAGTACGGCACCCCTGGAGAAAATCAGGGTTAAGTGCCTTGCTCAAGTACACCGACAGGTTTTTCACCTTGTCAGCTCGGGTATTAGAACAGCGACCTTTTGGTTACTGGCCCAACGCTCTAACCGCTAGGCTACCTGACGTTCTAGAGTCAAAGCGGGGTCCGACCCGGTACTAGATGGGTGTACCTAATAAAAACTGGTGAGTGAACAGTGCCTTCAGAAAGTATTCACATCTCTTTACTTTTTCCACATTTTGTTGTGTTACAGCCTGAATTAAAAAATGGATGAAATAGAGACTTGTCACTGATCTACACACAATACCCCATAATATAAAAGTGGTAGTGTTTTTAGAAATGTTTACAAATTAATTAAAAATGAAAAGCTGAAATGTCTTGAGTCAATAAGTACTCAACACTTTTGTTAGGAGTAAAGGTTCAGGAGTAAAAATGTGCTTAACAAGTCACATAAGTTGCATGGACTCACTCTTTGTGCAATAATAGTGCTTAACATGATTTTTAAAAGACTACCTCATCTCTGTATCCCACACATACAATGATCTCTAAAGTCCCTCAGTCGAGCAGTGAGTTTTAAACAGATTCAAACACAAAGATCAGGGAAGTTTTCCAATGGTTCACAAAAAAGGGCACCTATTGGTAGATGGGTAAAAAAAAAATGCAGATATTGAATGTCCCTTTGAGCATGGTGCAGTTATTAATTACACTTTGGATGGTGTATCAACACTCCCAGTCACCAAAGATACAGTTGCCCTTCCTAACGCAGTAGCTAGAGAGGAAGGAAACCACTCAGGGATTATACCATGAGGCCAACAGTGATTTTAAAATAAGTCAGAGTTTAAGGGCTAGGATTTTTCTTTCACTTTGACAGAATATTTTATATAAATTGTTGGCGAAAAATTGTAATTAGATACACTTCAATCCCATAAATTGCCCATGTGGGCATTTTTACATTGGTCAGACGAAACGCGCACTCAAAGTAAGAATAGCTGAACACAAAACAGATATCCACACCAAAAATATGGACGATGCAATCGCGCGGCATTACATGAATGCCAGTCATGGTTCAGCCTCTACCTTGAAATTCTGGTGAATTTAGAAAGTTTCTCTTTACTCCAGGAGGTGGCAAAATTGTTACAGAGGCACTTTGGATCGACTGCTTAGATTGTGTCGAGCCAAATGGTCTGAATGAACAGCTCTCTCATCTTGTTTGTAAACACGTTTTTCTTTGTTTACTTCTCTGTCTTCTGTTATTCAAGTGGAATTACACTACCGTTCAAAATTTGGGGTAACTTAGAAATGTCATTGTTTTTGAAAGAAAAGCAAAAAAGATTGTCCATTGAAATAACGTCAAATTGATCAGAAATACAGTGTAGACATTGTTAAAGTTGTAAATGGAATATCTACATAGGCGTACAGAGGCCGATTATCAGCAACCATCATTCCTGTGTTCCAATGGCACATTGTGTTAGCTAATCCAAGTTTATCATTTTAAAAAAGGTTAATTGATCATTAGAAAACCCTTTTGCAATTATGTTAGCACAGCTGAAAACTGGTTGTGCTGATTAAAGAAGTAATAGAACAGTATCTGGAGAATCAGATTTGGGCTCCTAAGTGTCGCAGTGGTCTAAGACACTGCATCTCAGTGCTAGAGGCGTCACTACAGACAACCTGGTTCAAATCCTGACTATCACAACCGGCCGTGATAGGGAGTCTCATAGGGCAGTGCAAAATTGTCCCAGCGTCGTCAGAGTTTGGCCGGTATAGGCCGTCATTGTAAATAAGAATACAATGACGGCCTAGTTAAATAAAGGTAACACATATCAGCATTTGTGATTTCAATTACAGGCTCAATATTACCTGAAACTCATCAGTCTATTCTTGATCTGAGAAATGAAGGCTATTCCATGCGAGAAATTGCCAAGAAACTGAAGATCTCATACAACGCTGTGTACTACTCCCTTCACAGAACAGCGCAAACTGGCTCTAACCAGAATAGAAAGAGAAGTGGGATGCCCCGGTGCACAACTGAGCAAGAAGACAAGTATATTAGAGTGTCTAGTTTGAGAAACAGACACCTCACAAGTCCTCAACTGGCATCATTATTAAATAGAACCTGCAAAACACCAGTCTCAACGTCAACAGTGAAGAGGCGACTCTGGGATGCTGGCCTTCTAGGCAGAGTTGCAAAGAAAAATCCATATCTCAGACTGGCCAATAAAAAGAAAAGATTAAGATGGGCAAAAGTACACAGACACTGCACAGAGGAAGATATGGCTTTTTCTTTGCAACTCTGCCTAGAAGGCCAGTATTCCGGAGAGATAAAGACGTCGGAGATAAATGTGCCACTGTGTATCCTCATCTTGGCCGTCAATCAGGCACTGTAAGTGGTGCAGAGTTCAAAGAAATGGGCATCCCTGATTATATCCTCACAGCTATAGTGAAATATTAAAACCATACTAATGGAAATTATATTTCTCATTTTAGAGAGCAGACTGAACATTCAAACAGAGCATTAGCCCAGCTAATTGCCACTGTGCCCAAACCCTGCATAAAGAAATGAGTGATGCTATAATACTAGTAAACAGGGTGCGAGGGGCAGACCCTTCAGCTTTAATTGCCAGAGGTGTGGAAGAGGCAATGTGAGAGAGCAACAGCTGGCCTGTGTCCAGCCCTACTCCTGTTTCAGATCAGGTTTCAGGCCCCAGATGGAGCCGGCAGCTGCCACCACGTGATAGCAGCGTTTCAAACATATACAGTACCAGTCAAAAGTTTGGATACACCTACTCAATTAAAAGGGTCTTATTTTTACTATTTTCTACACTGTAGAATAATAGTGAAGACATCAAAACTATGAAATAACACATGGAATCATGTAGTAACCAAAAAAGAAACAAACATCCCTTTTTCAGGACCCTGTCTTTCAAAGATAATTCGTAAATATTCAAATAACTTCACAGATATTCATTGTAAAGGGTTAAACACTGTTCCCCATGCTTGTTCAATGGGCCATAAACAATTAATGAACATGCACCTGTGGAACGGTCATTAAGACACTAAGGCAATTAAGGTCAGTTATGACACTACCGACTCTGAAAAACACCAAAAGAAAGATGCCCAGGGTCCCTGCTCATCTGCATGAATGTGCCTTAGGCATGCTCCTCTAAACAGTTGATTTTGAGATGCGTCTGTTACTTGATCTCTGTGAAGCATTTATTTGGGCTGCAATCTGAGGTGCAATGAACTCTAATGAAGTTATCCTCTGCAGCAGAGACAACTCTGGGTCTTCCTTTCATGTGGCGGTCCTCATGAGAGCCAGTTTCATCATAGTGCTTGATGGTTTTTGCAACTGCACTTGAAGAAACTTTCAAAGTTCTTATTGACTGACCTTCATGTCTTAAAGTAATGATGGACTCTCACTTCTCTTTGCTTGTTTGAGCTGTTCTTGACATAATATGGACTTGGTATTTTACCAAATAGGGCTATCTTCTGTATACCACCCCTACCTTGTCACAACACAACTGATTGACTCAAAACACATTAAGAAAATAAATTCCATAAATTAAAAAGGCACACCTGTTAATTGAAATGCTACATGAAGCTGGTTGAGAGAATGCCAAGAGTGTGCAAAGCTGTAATCAAGACAAAAGGGTGCCAACTTAGAAGAATCTCAAATATATTTGGATTTGTTTAACACTTTTTTGGTTACTACATGATTCCATGTCTTATTTCATAGTTTTGTAGAAAATAGTAAAGAAAAACTTGTGGAAAGAGTAAGTGTGTCCAAACTTTTGACTGGTACTGTACCTGCCCCAGCTGCCCCCCAGCCACTGAAAGAACACTAGCACCAGTGACACAGGTGGCTCCGCTCTGACACAAGATGGAGGAGTGGACCTCAATAGATAATGGAACAACTACTACACCCAGTCCCCCTGCTACTACACAGCTCTCTCTCCCCACAACACAGCACTGGGTTTTATAGCTCATAACTAACCATTTCCAGAGCAACAGCTTGATGTTTATGTTGAGCATTGATTAATTTAGTAAATAGCCTGTTCACTAAAAGCAGCCTTCTTACATCACAGGGTTACTCTGATGGCTTGTGAAAAATAGTCAATTCAATCATCAATGTGTTCGTTTCGCTCATGCACAACATGCTGATCGAGCGTTTGTACTTTAACACAGTAAAACGAGGAAGAGGATACTGCAACTCTGATTTCCATGTTATGCTTGATCACATTTCACCTCCTCACATGCCACAGCAAGTCGTTAGTGTCTTACAACTATCGGTTTCCACATACAGTTGACGTTGAACGTTTACATGCACCTTAGCCAAATACATTTGAACTCAGTTTTTCACAATTCCTGACATTTAATCTTAGTAACAATTCCCTGTCTTAGGTCAGTTAGGATCACCACTTTATTTTAAGAATGTGAAATGTGATTTATTCCCAATGGGTCAGAAGTTTACATGCACTAAATTAGTATTTGGTAGCATTTCCTTTAAAATTGTTTAACTTGGCTCAAATGTTTTGGGTAGCCTTCCACAAGCTTCCCACAATAAGTTGGGTGAATTTTGGCCCATTCCTCCTGACAGAACTGTTGTAACAGTCAGGTTTGTAGGCCTCCTTGCTCGCACACGCTTGTACAGTTCTGCCCAGACATTTTCTATAGGGTTGAGGTCAGGGCTTTGTGATGGCCACTCCAATACCTTGACTTTGTTGTCCTTAAGCCATTTTGCCACAACTTTGGAAGTATGCTTGGGGTCATTGTCCATTTGGAAGACCCATCTGTGACCAAGCTTTAACTTCCTGACTGATGTCTTGAGATGTTGCTTCAATATATCCACATAATGTTCCTTCATCATGATGCCATCCATTTTGTGAAGTGCACCAGTCCCTCCTGCAGCAAAGCACCCCCACAACATGATGCTGCCACCCGTGCTTCACGGTTGGGATGGTGTTCTTCAGCTTACAAGCGTCACCCTTTTTTCCTCCAAACATAACAATGGTCATTATGGCCAAACAGTTTATTTTTGTTTCATCATCAGACCAGAGGACATTTCTCCAAAAAGTACGATCTTTGTCCCCATGTGCAGTTGTAAATCGTAGTCTGGCTTTGTAAATGGCAGTTTTGGAGCAGTGGCTTCTTCCTTGCTGAGCGGCCTTTCATGTTAGGTCGATATAGGACTTGTTTTACTGTGGATATGGATACTTTTGTACCTGATTTCGCCAGCATCTTCACAAGGTTCTTTGCTGTTGTTCTGGGATTGATTTGCACTTTTCTCACCTAAGTACGTTCATCTCTAGGAGACAGAGCACGTCTCCTTCCTGAGCAGTATGACGGCTGCATGGTCCCATGGTGTTTATACTTGCGTACTATTGTTTGTACAGATGAACGTGGTACCTTCAGGCGTTTGGAAATTGCTCCCGAGGATGAACCAGACTTGTGGAGGTCTACAATTTCTTTTTCTGAGGTCTTGGTTGATTTCTTTTGATTTTCACAAAGCAAAGAGGCACTGAGTTTGAATGTAGGCCTTGAAATACATCCACAGGTACAGCTCCAATTGACTCAAATTATGTCAATTAGCCTATAAGAAGCTTCTAAAGACATGACATAATTTTCTGGAATTTTACAAGCTGTTTAAAAGGCACAGTCAACTTAGTGTATGTAAACTTCTGACCCACTGGAATTGTGATAGTGAATTATAAGTGAAATAATCTGTCTGTAAACAATTGTTGGAAGAATTACTTGTGTCATGCACAAAGTAGATGTCCTAACTGACTTGCCAAACCTATAGTTTGTTAACATGAAATCTGTGGAGTGGTTGAAAAATGAGTTAATGACTTCAACCTAAGTATATATGTAAACTTCTGACTTAAACTATGTAAACATTATTAAAGTTACTAGTGTTCCATTTATTAAAGTTGCCAGTGATTTCAAGTCTATGTACAGTATATACTGTAGGCAGCAGCCTCTAATGTCCTAGTGATGGCTATTTAACAGTCTGATGGCCTTGATAGAAGCTGTATTTCAGTCTCTCTGTCCCAGTTTTAATGCGCCTGTACTGACCTCACCTTACCTTCTGGATGATAGCGGGGTTGATCTTTTTCACCTTCCTGTGACATCGGGTGCTGTAGGTGTCCTGGAGGGCGGGTAGTTTGCCCCCAGTAATGTGTTGGGCAGACCGCACCACCCTCTGGAGAGCCTTGCGGTTGTGAAGTTCCAGGCTATGATAAATCCCGAAAAGATGCTTTCAATTTTGCATCTGTAAATGTTTGTGAGGGTTTTAGGTGTTAAGCCAAATTTCCTTAGCCTCCTGAGGTTGAAGAGGCTCTGTTGCGCCTTCACCATACTGTCTGTGTGGGTGGACCATTTCAGTTAATCAGTGATGTGTACGCCAAGGAACTTAAAGCTTTCCACCTTCTCCACTGCGGTCCTGTCAATGTGGATAAGAGTGTGCACCTTCTGCTGTTTCCTGAAGTCCACGATCAGCTTCTTTGTTTTGTTGACGTTGAGTAAGAGGTTGTTTTCCTGGCACCACACTCCCAGAGCCCTCACCTCCTCCCTGTAGGCTGTCTCATCATCGTTGGTAATCAAGCCTACTACTGTTGTGTCGTCTGCAAACTTGATGATTGAGTTGGAGGTGTGCTTGGTCACGCAGTCATGGGTGAACAGGGAGTACAGGAGTGGGCTGAGTATGCACCCTTGTGGGGCCCCAGTGTTGAGGATCAGCGAAGTGGAGGTGTTGTTTCCTACCTTCACCACCTGGGGGCAGCCCGTCAGGAAGTCCAGGACCCAGTTGCACAGGGTGGAGTTCAGACCGAGGGCCTCAAGCTTAATGATGAGCTTAGAGGGTACTATTGTGTTGAATGCTGAGCTGTAGTCAATAAACAGCATTCTTGTCCAGATGGGAAAAGGGCAGTGTGCAGGGTGATGGCGATTGCATCATCTGTGGATCTATTGGGGCAGTAAGCAAATTGATGGCAGGTAAGGTAGAGGTGATATGATCCTTGATTAGTCTCTCAAAGCATGAGGTGAGTGCTACGGGCCGATAGTCATTAAGCTCAGTTACCTTTGCCTTCTTAACCGACTGGGATAGGGAGAGATTGAATATGTCCATAAACACACCAGCCAGCTGGTCTACGCATGCTCAGAGGACTCACGTCGGCCACGGAGAAGAAGAGCCCACAGTCCTTGGTAGCGGGCCGCGTCGGTGGCAATGTATTATCCTCAAAGCAGGCGAAGGTGTTTAGCATGTCTGGAAGCAAGACGTCGGTGTCCGCGACGTGGCTTGTTTTCCTTTTGTAGTCCGTGGTTGTCTGTACATCTTGTATTGAATTGCAACTCCACTTAGTCTCTATACTGACGTTTTGCCTGTTTGATTGCCTCTATACTGTTTGTATTCTGCCAAATTCCCAGTCACCTTGCATTGGTTAAATGCGGTGGTTTGCACTTTTAGTTTTGCATAAATGCTGCCATCTATCCACAGCTAAGGTAGGTTTTAATAGTCACAGGGGGTACAACATCTCCTATACACTTCCTGATAAACTCAAACTGTCGATATTATTCCCTGAAGGTACCCGGAACATGCCAGTCCGCGTGATCAAAACAATCTTGAAGCGTGGATTCCGATTGGTCAGACCAGCTTTGAATAGTCCTTAGCACGGGTACTTCCTGTTTGAGATTCTGCCTATAGGAAGAGAGGAGCAAAATGGAGTCGTGGTCAGATTTTCTGAAAGGAGGGCCGGGGAGGGCCTTGTAGGCTTCCCAGCAGTTGGAGTAGCAGCGGTTGAGTGTTTTAGCAGCGCGAGTACTACAGTCGATGTGTTGATACAACTTTGGCACTCCCTAGTTACAATAAATGCAGCCTCAGGATGTGGTTTCCAGTTTGCAAAAAGTCCAGTGAAGTTCTTTGAGGGCCGTCGTGGTATCGGCTTGAGGGGGGATATACACGGCCGTGAAAATTCTCTTGGGAGATAATACGGTCAGCATTTGATTGTGAGGTATGCTAGATCGGCTGAACAAATTTTCCCTGGGGGGTGCTAAGGATCCACTTCGGGAAAGTCGTATTCCTGGTCGTAATGCTGGTGAGTTACCGCCGCTCTGATATCAAATAGTTCTTCTCGACTGTATGTAATAACACAAAACATTCTGGGCTAATACATTAAAAAAACGAAATACTGCTAAATTTCCTAAGAGCTAGAAGCAAGGCAGCCCTCTCTGTCAGCGCCATCAACACACTTTCCAGTCCATAATGAAGAGGCAAATACTGACAACTAAAACAGAAGCCATATTAGACAGGGCCGTAACATTCACTGGGTTATTCAGGGCCTGCATCAAATCAAATCCAATTTTATTGGTCACATACACGTGTTTAGCAGATGTTATTGTGGGTGTAGCGAAATGCTTGTGCATGAGTGGGTCCATGTCATTTCAGCAAGACATGACACCATGTCAGATTGTCAGATTGTTCTGAAAACATTTCTGTAGTTAGAAATCGATAAGATCAGGCCTCCCGAGTTGGGCAGCGGTCTAAGGCACTGCATCAAAGTTCGATCCCAGGCTGTGTCGCAGTCAGCCGCGACCAGGAGACCCATGAGGCGGCGCACAATTGGCCCAGCGTCGTCCAGGTTAGGGGAGGGTTTGGCAGGCCAGGATGTCCTTTTACCATCGTGCTCTAGTGACTCCTTGTGGCGGGCCAGGCGGATGCACGTTGACTTTGGTTGCGAGTTGAACAGTGTTTCCTCTAAAACATTGGTGCGGCAGGCTTCCGGGTAAAGTGAGCAGGGTCAAGAAGCAGTGTGGCTTGGCAGAGTTGTGTTTCGGAGGACACATAGCTCTCGATATTCGCCACTCCCAAGTCCGTACGGGAGTTGCAGCGATGGGACAAGACTAACTACAAATTGCATATAATGTAAAAGGGTAAAAAGTACAAAAAATAAACAGATAAGACTAGCACACCAGCAACATTATTTTCCTGAGATTGTATTTGATCTCTGGGAAATTAAATTGGCCATTTCAATTTATAGGATTCACATAATATTCAATAAAGATATTAACCAAACATCAAATTTTGGACCAAACCATTAAGTAAGACAATGAAATGGTCAAAAGCCACCCAGAACAGGCATTGGTTGTAAGAACCTTTTTTGGTGCCATAAAAAAAAAAGTAGATTTGTACTTTATTTTTTACCGTCATTTTACCCCTCACTCAGCAACTTCACTCCCACTCATCTCCAGTTCCAACCCTTGGAATCCCTCATCCCATCCATCTCTGCTGGCCATGCCTTTTGAATTTCTACACGCAATATACAGTATCTTTCAACTACGCTGTGATGTTTAACATACAAATTGTATCTAATCAAATCCACCGGTTGAGAGTTGAAAATAAATAATTTTGCCTCAAGCAGTGTTTCTCGCTGCATATATGGCACTGAGTCACGCCACGCCCAAAGAAATATGGAACATGAAAATCTATTTCTGCCAAGGTGCATTTTTTAAGATGCTAGAACAGTGCATATTAACTTTTCCTGTGCAAACAAAAATAGTCAGACTCTCCATAGTAGAATAGTTTATCCATTTACCTAGTCGGCTTGTTTTTTTGTGTTCTATGCGAGAGAGAAATTAATCTCGAGGCGCATTGAAGTTAGTGCATTCGAAAAGCATTCAGACCCCTTTATGTTATACACATTTTGTTACGTTACAGCCTTATTGTAAAATTGATTAAATTAAATGTGTTCCTTGATCAATCTACACACAATAACCCATAATTACAAAGCAAACTGTTCTTTATAAATGTTTCCAAACGTATTAAAATTAAACAGAAATACCTTACTTACATAAGTCTTCAGACCCTTTGCTATGAGACTCGAAATTGAGCTCAGGTGCATCCTGTTTCCATTGATCATCCTTGAGATGTTTCTACAATTTGATTGGAGTCCACGTGTGATAAATTCAATTGATTGGACATGATTTGGAAAGGCACACACCTGTCTACATAAGGTCCCACAGTTGACAGTGCATGTCAGCGCAAACACCAAGCCATGACGTCGAAGGTATTGTACGTAGAGCTGCGAGACAGATCTGGGGAAGGGTACCAAAACATTTCTGCAGCATTGAAAGTCCCCAAGAACACAGTGGCCTCCATCATTCTTAAATGGAAGAAGTTTGGAACCACCAAGACTTTTCCCAGAGCTGGCCGCCCTGCCAAACTGAGCAATCGGGGGAGAAGGGCCTTGGTCAGGGATGTGACCAAGAACCTGATGGTCACTGACAGAGCTCCAGAGTTCCAGGCACAACTCATCACCTGGCCAATACCATCCCTACGGTGAAGCATGGTGGTGGCAGCATCATGTTGTGGATGTTTTTCAGCAGCAGGGAGACTAGTCAGGATTGAAGGAACGATGAACGGAGCAAAGTACAGCGAGATCCTTGATGAAAACCTGCTCCAGAGCAATCAGGAAGGTTCACCATCCAACAGGACAACTACTCTAAGCACACAGCCAAGGCAACGCAGGAGTGGCATGGGGACAAGTCTCTGAATGTCCTTGAGTGGCCCAGCCAGAGTCCGGACTTGAACATCTCTGGAAAGACCTGAAAATAGCTGTGCAGAGACGCTCGCCATCCAACCTGACAGAGCTTGAGAGGATCTGCAGAGAAGAATGGATAAAACTCCCCAAATAAAAAGGTGTGCCAAGCTTGTAGAGCCATATCCAAGAAGACTCGAGGCAGTAATCGCTGCCAAAGGTGCTTCAACAAAAAGTACTGAGTAAAGGGTCTGAATACTTATGTAAATGTGATATTTCAGTTTTATAATACATTTGCAAAAAAATCTAAAAAAAGTTATTGCTTTGTCATTATGGGGTATATTGATGATGTAAAAAACTATTTAATCAATTTTAGAATAAGGCTGTAACGTAACAAAATGTGGAAAAAGTCAAGGGGTCTAATTACTTTCCGAATGTACACGTTAACATTTATGCCTAATAAGTCAATTCTGTGAGACATTCTGTTCCTAATTTTGTGTGCAAATGTCACATCCGTAACGCTGGAATTGCCCTTACTCATTGTTAGGAGGAATTATGGTCTAAAATCGGATGATTGACTGGATCATATAAATTAAAAAGTTGCCATTTGGGTACAATCAATTAGCTTAATTTCTCATAGATCAAATTATATTTCAGAATAATGTTTCAGGAATGCTAATCTTATCGGTTTCTAACTAGAGAAATGATTTTAGCACAATATGAGATGGTGGGTGTCGAAATCCTCTTTCTTGTGCTTGAGGTGGAAGAACCCATGTTTGAGTGACCAGGGAGGGGAACGCACCAACATTTGGACAGCTGCACTAGACTGGAGGTCAGCCAGGGGAGCTAAAGCATAACCCGCCACTCATGCCCAAACTGAGGTCAGAGGAGTTGACATAGGTCAGAGCCTCAGAGGAGAGGACAAGTCAAACCAGCAACACATAAAATACTACAAAAACAAAATCTTGCTGGCGGTGTTGATGCCCAGTAACAGTTCAGTAATGCCATTATCTGTTGCCTGGCTGAACAGGTCAATGTTGCTAGCTAGCTAGCTGATGAGATCAATCAACGGGGCACAATGCCATTGCCCTAATTAGGAAAGGAAGTGGTTAGCTAGTAACTACCACCATTGAAACAAATTATTTGGTTCACTTCAAATGTTCTCATGGAGCAACCGTGGCACAATATCCAGCGATGTTACGGAAATAATGTCAGAGCCAGATATAAAATGGACATGATGCGGATAAAAAAACAAAAAACAGATGGAACATTTCAGACAGAGAGGAGAAGCAGCACAGCGGAGTATTTCAGAAGTAAAATATATTAAATTACAGCGCTAACCTCTGCTTTCAATGCGGTTAGCAAAGCCTTCAATATGTGCCTAGTCATAGATAATGACCTACCTGGGAGATACAAATGTAAAGATAATCATACACGGTCCAGTGTGGCTGTGTAGGTGGTGACGCCAAGCCCACACTTCAGTGGAGCATTCAGACGCCATTTATGACAAACAACCTCTCTGGTAGGGTGCAGAGTTACACCAAGGCCTATTTCCAGGAGACATCTAATTGGCAACTTTAAATGACCCCAATAAAACATATGGATATACCAGCGTTTACGGTGACATTCAGGCTTACACATGACTGGAGGAAGAAAATAGAAACAAATTATGTTGCAGATGAAGCTGAATTTCTGGCCAGCCTCCCTTCACCAATCAGAAAATAAAACAGGCCTTGCCATCTCATATGGTTTCCCAGACCCACGCTCTGTATATTGCAGAGGAAGCTCAGTTTCTGGCCGGGACGCCCTTCACCAATCAGAAAATAAATGGGTCTTGCCATTTCATGTGGTTTCCCCAGACCCACTCTCTGCGTGCTGCAGAATTAAAATCTTGACTTGCAACCTCTCTGAGCCCATTACGCTGGTTTACATTTCACCTTTGAGTTAAAAGGCAAGAGCCCTACTGTGTGTGTACATGCATACACACATCACCATGAGACGGTACTGTAGTTGACTTGTTCTCATAGTGATATTGTGCAACAATTCCCTTAGCGCCCTCAAGGAGTTCTTGTAGGCGTTTCTCTGGGGTGTGTACCATGACCTGGGAAGTTAATTATTCTTTCTTATCTTTAATATAATACAAATTGAGCATGGTTGAGTCATTAACAGTGCATGGGACTAAGCTACAGATAAGTAAATATTTGCCTGTGGGGGAGGGGGCGAAAGACTGTCAGCACTCAAATGTTTCCTGTCTCTTAAAAGGTCAACAGGTCATCAGGGGTGGAGTGTTCTGCTGCTATAAGGAAACTGGATTCAATTACCTTGGCCAAACTACAGTAACACAAATCTAATAACACTAAAAAAATGAATGTCACAACGCAGCAAACCAATGGCAAGCTGCACTAGTTGTAGTGAAGTAGTGTAGAGGAATGTTAGATTGGAGGGGATGGCAAACTATAGACCTACAGTATGTAATTTTAAAAAAGACGGTGGTGAGGATGATTAATGTAGGAGTGCATCCAAACAGAAAAACACCCCAGCCATGCCTTACCAATTTGATGGCCACATATTCGTTGGTGTAGAGGTTCTTCCCCAGCCGCAGCTCTCCAAAATTGCCACAGCCAATCTTTTTTCCGACACGGAAGTTTGGGCCAACCATAAGAACCCCAGAGTTGGTCCCTGTACCCCGGCCCCCATGTCCAGTCCTGCTGCCAGCTGCCTTAGACATCTTTTTCCCTTCCTCTGTCTCTCCCTTACTCCCCTTCTTGTCAAAATCCATAAGCTTGTGATACCCTGGCCTCTCCACGATTACTCTCCGGCCATGCAAATCACAGAGGCACCAAAACAACCAGGACTCTTAACGGAGGGGGAAGGCGATACAAAGACAGAGGAAAGATGTTGTATAGAAATGTGCAGTGTATTAAAAGCCACTTCCACTGGGGTATAATTGTCAACAAACACACAGTATGTTTATCTGCCAATGTTGTACTGCGTGCTCTCCCCTTCTTCCTTCCTGTTTATGCTAGTCGACTCCTTTCTTCGGTTTGTCCAACTCCGGTCTCAGAGTAGCATGTCCCTGCCTGAAGTGGGCAGGTTGTGCTAGCATGCACCCACTCACACACACACAAACACACACTCATACACAACAAGCACTCGGAATCCCAGCTACTGGATCCACAACGCAACTTGGCAACTTCCCCCGGAGCCCCTCATTGCTTCCTTCTGGTCAGTCTTTGGTAATGCAGCAGACATTCTTCATGTTCCAGTGCCACGGCAGAAGAGGCAATGGTGGAGGCAAAGTCAACGATGATGAGATACTGCAGTAGAGTCCTGTTCTGTTTAGTTGGATATCTGAAAAACACAAACAAACTGAATTAGCCTTTAGGTGTAACAATCCATTACAGAACATCTTGCCAAATACACAATTTCAGTGATAAGATATCAATTACATGTATTTTCGAATTATAAGCCTTAATGACTGAAGACATCTGCATGCAATAATAGTCTGAGATAAGATTTATAAAGGCTAGTATGTTACTGGTAATTCATACATTTCCAGCCTGAAGTAGAAATGGGATCCATTTTCAGAGTGGTACATGCAGTGAATTCAATAAAGCAATCAATACGGGTGGAAACATCACAATCTAGACTGAGTGTTGGGATGAGAACAACACACCCCTTTCCAGGACGTATCATCGTTGAATGTCCAAAGTCCTGTATCTATATAAACGCACTATAGGGATATGGCTTTGGACAAACAGGCGTTCCTTGACTATTAGCTGTAAAGACTATCAAATGTGACAGATTCATAGGAATGTAAAATTTTACAAATTAAACTGGAGTGTGCTACATAGCCTATGCTTTGGCACACTCATCCACAACCTCATCAATTTATCAATTTTCACTGGAAGTGTGATTTGACAGCCTTTGAATAGTTAATAGCATACATGGAGGTTTCTGTACAACCCTGAGGCCCAGCTTTCCTCCCTCTCCTTCTCTTGGGATCTGTGATGTTGCTGATACTCAGGGAGAGCAGGTAATGCCAGCAATATCAGCAAGCAGCTATGCTTTCCTCGGGAAATGCACTTAAACTGATCAATGACTGCCAAAATGCCTCTCCATCCTGATTGCCTGGGAAACGGAATCACATCATAGAGTTGAGGGGATACATTTAAAAAGGAGGGCAAGCAAAAGGGCTTACCTATATAATATATATCCATGTTCATCATTGAAATAGCATGTAATGAGAAAGCAAGTAAAACACAACATTAACCAATTTAACTTGCCCAGTACAAGCTTTTTGCAGTAGTAGAATAAACTAATTTACATGAGTAGAATAGGCTAAATGTAGGAATATGTGAGTGTGTGTGCCTTAACCTGTGCAAAGACAAACAGAAGCATGTGTTCAGAGCAGATAAGGCCAATCACTGTATCCTCGTAGTTGGACAAGTCTGTCTTTAAAAGGTCAATCAATTAAATAAAAAACCCATTACTTGGTAAATGTATCCACCACCACAAATTATTAAATTGTGAGAGCACTGAATACATGCCACTTCCAGCTCAGTCATGTAAATACGGAAAAGGGAGAAGAATTTGATTAGAGTGGGGTAGAAAGTGTGACTGGTTTAAATATGGAAACCATGTTTAAAACCTGACAGTAAAAATAAACAATGTGCTGATACATCTATTCTGACTTTGTTTTACTGAGAAATTGAAAAGCAACAGAAACAGAACATAACACTACAGTTGTCTAACTAGTGACTACATAAAAAGTGGAATATTATTGACCCATTCTTTTTTTTACTTGGAATAAGTTGCCAACATGTGGTTATGAGTAACCGCCGTCTTTCATACATAAATGAGAAAACATTTGTTCAAATTAGTCATCAATCAAGCAATATAAAATACACTAACGGAATATAAATAATGTAGCCAATATGAGCCATTGCACTGGATCCTATTTGGTAGCCATTTGACACTGAAGAAACAATAAATGCCTGGTCGAATGTTTTCGCGACGAATTGTCACGATATGTTGTGTTAGCTAGCGACCGTTAAATAGCCTTAGTAACCTGCTATATTCTCTTTCAGAAGAGTTGAGTCCTAACAGTAACAGACAAACGAAACGATAACGTATGCAGTAAATTAGCTAACAAGTAACAATATACAAATCTAGTTTATGTGATGAAGGCAACTCCACTGGTTAAAGAAGGCCTCGCATCGACATCGAGCTAGCTCGCTAATTTAGCTAGCTCCTCCTCGCGCAGTTATGTAGCCTGGTTCTCTGGCAGCTGCTGTCAGTTGTGGCCCGTTTAGGAAATGTAGCTTAACCTGGTACCCATACGAAGACGACAATACTTATGATCAATCTGTGGTTTCCATCTTTTTCTACTTGTCAACTCCGTAAATACTCCCCGCGAGTTAAAGAAACAGGAGTCGGGAAAAAATTAAATCAGCTAATCGTTTCGGACTTGCAAGCTACATAGCTAACGTTAGCTAATGTACTAGTAGTGCTACTTAGCTAGCGTTAGCGAACTGAGGTAGCTGACATGTAATTGGAAGTGGACAATACTGATATTGTCACCAGTTTGTTTTCTTGTCAAACTATTCAAATTGTTGATTAGTTAGCTACTCATCGGGTGATCATTGAAAATATCCTGGCCTACTAGCTTCGTGTTCCCAAAACACACTGATCAGTCACGTACTAGCTAGTTAACGCGTTAGCAAGCAAGCTAATGCCGTGTAGAACAAGCTAAAACTGCATAGAACATAAAATATTAATTGCCATAACCTTAATTACACATTAATGAAGACAAGCACTTCTAATATTGCAAACATATTATACGAAGTACGTAAAAACGAAATAAAGTGGATTTCACCTAAATTAGCTGCGTTTGTTTTCAGTTACCAAACATAACATCAGTGGGCAACTCCTTAATCCCCACAACAGAAATCCAGTTTGCAAGCTAGCTCCTTCCTTTGCTAGGTCGTTAATTTACGGCTAAATGCGATTACCTTCGGAAAAAGCTCCCCCACTTAACCATATATCGTCAAATAAACGTATTTTACCTGTCAACATGTATTTTCAAAGTGAATGTATCAACATATTCATGTATTTATGAGATTTTATCTCTTCTTCCTCGCTAGGTCTTGCTGTCTCTTTAAGCCTCCCAGCCGATAAGCAAGCATTCAGCGTCACCTTCCACTCCCACCGTTATCCTCGCGCTGGTAAACTAGCGCACCTTGCTTGGAGAATATGAGATGCTGTAGCTCAGTTTACAGCTATACAATTAATGGAGATACAAATGCTGAGTTTTTGTGAACTACTGGGCTGTCATTTTGTAAAGCATACCAAAATCATCAAACTCCGAAAATATTGCATGATTTTGAAGAGCATTTATTTGTCTAACGTTGGTGTTTTGATGGGGCTAAATAACCTACTAGACATAAAAGTAATTGGCATGTCCTGCGGATGTACACAGCATGATAATTTTGTCAAATATTTCCTCCTTTGCCATGACCCTTATTTCAATCTTTTACTTTGCTTTTGACTAGTATATTAGTTAAATGTAACAATGGTGTAGAGGTCAATCTGAAGCTCTATAGTTGATGTGTGCTTTAGGTCTATAACCACCATCTGCTACCTCTGGTCACCTGGCTGGTAGCCTCCCGTGCCAGGCTTATTGGCTGTCCTGACACGGGTATCTGGTTGGCACTCCCTCCCTGCAAGGAATCTGTTGGAGCACATCCCAGTCATTTACCCTCTGTTCTAACCCCTTGACCTCCCATTCTTTGAGTTATTGCCTTCTTCTGCCCTAGATCAGAGACCCAAACTAATTTTCTATTTGCAAAAATAAACAAATGGAAACTAAAAAGACATTCAAAATAATCACATACACGGTTTTATTGTGTATAACCATGAAATGAATGTAGGACAGGCCTAAAGATTCATACCATGAGACATTACAGAAAATTGTCGAACCACATCTCAATTCTCTATTATCCTAAGTGCTTGTCATAATTGAGTAAAAACTGACAGTAACATCTCTATGCAAATGCAGCATGTACCAATCCACTCCCGGTTGCAATCCCAAATGCTCACAACAACACAATATACTAGCCCCTTGAGGGTTTCTTAATCAAACTAATCATCTACAGACATAACCATTTGTCAGAGGCACTCTACCAGGACAATTAGCAAAGGTCCTTCACACGTACAAGCAGTTGTACAGAGTAAAAGTATACAATCAGTAGTTTATGTGTCCGTGTTGATACTAGTGCACTAGTGTACTCTCCCTTTTTGCCAACGCACACCGCAGAAAAATTATAGACCCAGGTTGGGGTAGGGTACAGCTTTACTGGGATAGGAGGTCTGAAGGGAAAGGCTGCAGTTTTTACCAACCGGTGGGGGAACTCCTAAGGCCGGGCTGTGTTGTTGTAGAATGGGCCAGAATTTGGGGGTGAAATGTAGGCCAGATGACAGCGTCCCTAAAGCATGATGATGTGGAAGGTGGTTCCGCTCTCCACACACAAAGGGAAAAACGGGAGGATAATGTAATCTTGAGTGGGCCTGAGTTGCAATGGCGTCTCCAGGACAATAAATGATAGGAGCATCACTGACTTCCCCGAGAGGAGCGAATTTGCTTTGTGTTTTGGAGTCCTTGGTAGTGCTCTCTTCCCCTCTTGCCTTGGTTTGATGTGATTCCTCCAGGCTTTGCTCTCTGCGAAGAGGGGAGCATCGCTGTCCCTTACGGAGCTTTGCTCTTCTGTTCTTGAACCACACCTGGAGGAGCATATTATTTAGTTATTGGTGAAGGGTTGAAGCGTATATAAAGGTTTTAAAAGGTAACATTGATAGCACTACAGCTGTTATATACAGTTCCTTCAGAAAGTATTCAGACCCCTTGACTTTTTCCACATTTTGTTATTTTACAGCCTTATTCTAAAATTTATGAAATTGTTTTTCTCATCAATCTACACACAATACCCCGTAATGACAAAGCAAAACCTTTTTTTGTGTGTGCATATTTATAACAAATAAAAACAGACATATCACATTTGCATAAGTATTCAGACCCTTTACTCAGTACTTTGTTGAAGCACCTTTGGCAGCGATTAAAGCATTGAGTCTTCTTGGCTATGATGCTACAAGCTTGGCACACCTGTATTTGGGAAGTTTCTCCCATTCTTCTCTGCAGATCCTCTCAAGCTCTGTCAGGTTGGATGGGGAGCGTTGCTGCGCAGCTATTTTCAGGTCTCTCCAGAGATGTTCAATCGGGTTCAAGTCCGGAATCTGTCTGGGCCACTCAAGGACATTCAGAGACTTGTCCCCATGCCACTCCTGCTTTGTCTTGGCTGTGTGCTTAGGGTCTTTGTCCTGTGCCCCAGTCTGAGGTCCTGAGCGCTCTGGAGCAGGTTTTCATCAAGGATCTCTATACTTTTCTCCGTTCATCTTTGCCTCGATCCTGACTTGTCTCCCAGTTCCTGCCACTGAAAAACATCCCCACAACATGATGCTGCCACCACCATGCTTCACCGTAGAGATGGTGCCTGGTTTCCTCCAGACGTGACACTTGGCATTCAGGCCAAAGAGTTCAATCTTGGTTTCATAAGACCAGAGAGTCTTGTTTCTCATGGTCTGAGAGTCTTTGCGTGCCTTTTGGCAAACTCCGAGCGGGCTGTCATGTACCTTTTACTGAGGAGTGGCTTCCGTCTGGTCACTCTACCATAAAGGCCTGATTGGTGGAGTGCTGCAGAGATGGTTGTCCTTCTGGAAGGTTCTCCCATCTCCACAGAGGAACTCTCGAGCTCTGTCAGAGTGACCATCGGTTCTTGGTCACCTCCCTGACCAAGTCCCTTCTCCCCTGATTGCTCAGTTTGGCCAGGCGGCCAGCTCTGGGAAAAGTCTTGGTGGTTCCAAACTTCTTCCAATTATGGATGATGGAGACCTTCAATGCTGCAGAAATGTTTTGGTACCCTTCCCCAGACCTGTGCCTCGACACAATTCTGTCTCAGAGCTCTACGGACAATTCCTTCGACCTCATGGCTTGGTGTTTGCTCTGACATGCACTGTCAAAGGTGTGTGCCTTTTCAAATCATGTCCAATAAGTTGAATTTACCACAAGTGGACTCCAATCAAGTTGTAGAAACAGAATGCACCTAAGCTCAATTTCGAGTCTCATGCAAAGTGTCGGAATAGTTATGTAAATAATTTGTTTTTTATTTGTAATACATTTTTCAAAAAATTCTAAAAAACTGTTTTCCCTTTGTCATTATGGGGTATTGTGTGTAGATTGCTGAAACTAATAATATGTAATACATTTTAGAATAAGGCCGTAACGTAACAAAATGTGGAAAAAGTCAAGGGGTCTGAATACTTTCCAAAGGCACTGTATATTACGAGAATAAAGTTACTAAAAGCAGCAGTTCAAACAAATATTATGAATGCATGCACACAGGCTGGTCCTTTTTGAAGAGCAGCCTTTCCTGACCTGAATGCGAGCCTCAGGCAGGTTGACGCAGACAGCCAGTCTCTCTCTCATGCTTACATCAGGGTACTGGGTCTTTTGGAAGGCTTTCTCTAAAGCCTGTAGCTGGGAAACAGTGAAGGCTGTGCGGCTCCGACGCTGCTTCGGATGGTTCCCATAACTGGCCTCCAGGATCAACTCTGTGGGGACAGAGGAAAACGTGAAAATACCAGCATGACAGTTATCATTTGGCAGCCTCCAAATGTTTTTTTTGTGTATATTGTTTTGCCATCTGCATTTGTTTGATTGCATGCATCGATTGTAGACACTGTCATAAATGAAAGTAGTTTCGTCTAAATACCTGCAAGTCTTTCAGCAACAGAGAACATGTTAACCGAGGAGGGATTGGCCAATGAATAAACCTGGTACTGGTCTTCCATCTGGTGGTGGTCGAAAAAGACGGAGTTGAAGCTGTGTAGAGGATAGACTCCACTGTTGGATCCCCCGCAGAAATTCAAGGCATTCATAGCGGCCCTAAATGTGTATAGACAAAGTAACCGTTTTTATGTTATTGGCCTTGAACCATAATACCTAAGCATACAATGGAAAATACTGTATCGCCTATATAGCTTACTGTAACTGTAGGATACTTGCACTGTGCAAAATTGCACTGTGCAATGTTGATTTACAGTCTAAACCCACTTAAAAAATGTTAAATACAGAATAAATGGTAAATATACGTTTTCATCTTTCTTGATAATTCAAAGTAATGTATTCTTCTCTAAGCATAAACCATTGCCACTTGATCTGCTGCAGTAGGCTACCAACATACGACTATTTTCAAAATACAGATCACACAAAAAAATATATGGTGTGTAAAAGTTCCAGTATTTTTTATTTTACCTGAAAAGCTCACAAAACAGCAGAAATGTAACTGATTCTCGTGCGCTTTTAGGCAAAAACGTCCACCTATACAGTCCAATACTTTCGAAATTCAGACCTTATCCGCATGGACCTAATTCTCCAAAAAACATTCTCACCCACCGACCCACGACTATTTAAGAAGCATTTACTCCAGCTCCCCTCAACCATTAGCCAATAGAAAGAAAGGTATTAGCCTGGATTAGGTGGGATGAGGGAAAAGAGGGGGGCCAAGGGCTCAAGTTTTGAAACTATTGAACTTGGGGAGATTTACGCAGAGGATCCCCCTCACAATAAACGAGCGCTTCATTCCCTCCCGTTAAAACAATTAAAACAATGTGGTCTGCTAATCTCTGAGGCAGGCCAGATTAAAATAACAGCCTTTGATTGTCCCCTGTTCTCAGCCTCCTTTCTCCTAAACTCCCTGCTTTGTCAATCTCCACTTGGAGGGGGTTTGCTTTGCGGTTTGTTTTGCTAACAGGCTCCATATTTTGCCTATAAACTGTCAGCCTGTGAAATACAATTTAGACATTGGCCATTAAGCCCAATTTCCTAAGGTTCAACTAAACCAGATTCAAGATCTCTACAAAGTGAACTATTATCCCACCAAATTAAGTTTCCCATATTATTTCCACACTCACACTAAAATAATCAAAAACAATATGCTAATATTTTATTCATATTTGCATGTAGGTTAGATAAGAGTTATTTTTTTCAGTACAACTTGAATTGAACTCACAGCACTTATATTTTTTTTCACAAGCGCAGTAAACATGCACTTTATTGTGAACGTTGGCTGTTGCACTCTACACACTGAACATCTTTCCAGCCTGGTCTCATATACTAGACGTAACATAGTAAATGTAAATCTTGGCCACTCCAATTAGTATGATATGTTATGTTTGGCATGGTTAGATAACACAGAATCTTACTTAATGCAAAAACAAAAAGGTGGTTGTTGGTTGGAGTCAATGGGTGGGTGTATAACACAAACATCTGGTAACCCAAAGGCTTCAAATCTCATCACGGACAACTTTAGCATTTGAGCTAATTAGCAACTTTGCAACTACTTACTACTTTTTAGCTACTTAAATTAAAAAAAATAATCATTATACTTTTTAGCTACTTTGCAGCTACTTAGCATGTTAGCTAACCCTTACCCGAGTGCTTATTTTGAGCTGGATCCGGTACCTCTCCCGGCATGATTTATTAATTGTAAACATTAGAATAAAAGCGACCAGAGTTAAATCGAGTTGCCTCCTCGTTATTTCTTCTGCCCCCTAGAAAAACCATCACGTAAAAGTGTGGGGATCATTCTGTGTAATCACCCTATCCTGCCACACTGATTCCAGACCTGCTCTCCACCATGGAGATTTGGACGACGGCTCAGTTTAAGAAACTTATAACCCCTGGCTTGTTATGCAAATTTCAAAGCTGGGCTGAGTTGCAGCAATGGAACAAGACTGTAACTACCAATTGGGGAGACACCCAGGTTATAGTTAACACTCAAAATGAAAAAATAGACACATTTCAGCCACATTGACTGTCAGGAGTTAAAGTAACTTGACATGGGGAGAGTCATTGTGGAAAGTTTTAAAAACTAAGGTAGGAACATATTTTTCCTGTACTGTTAAATTAATCTGAATATGCGCTTCATATTATCACATAGGCAGGAGGTCTATATATCATATACAGTATATGCGTGTTCTGCTAAAAAACAGCACATTTTCCTCTCTGCAAAACGAGTAGAATTGCATGAAATTAACACTAAAACGTAATAATGTTCTCTCCACTGTCAAGAGAGGGGCTGCTAAAATGTGGGGGGGTGGGGTGGGGGGTTGGTTACGCACATATGCGTAAGCTGATCCGCGAGCAACTGCAGCCCCTCATGATGAGTTCAGATTTTTTGTGGCCCCCCCAACCCCCATCAAAGTTGCCCCTCCCTGCTATAGACTATGCATATGGCGGGTGTTCTGCAGTGACGTCTAAAATGCTTTGAATTAATCAGCACCTTGGAGAGCGCTGTCCATTTCACCAACATAGATAGTAGGCTACTAGGGTGTTTACTCTGTCCGGTGCGCTGCTACATTGTGTTTGTCACTTTTGTTGTCATGCATTCTGGTACCTCAGAGCCCAATGGATAACCCACTCTCGCGCTCAATATGTGTTCCGGGACCTCCCAATTTACAAATTAAGCACTGCATTTCCCTAACCTTAGCCCTTTAACCTAACTCCTAACCCTAACCTTAACCCTAAATTTAGCCACCTAGCTAACGTTAACGTTAGCCACCTGGCCACCTAGCTAACTAATGTTAACTACAATAAATTGGAATTCGTAACATTTCATACGTTTAGCAAATTCTTAACAAATTGTACGAATTGCAATCCGTAACATATAATACAAATTGTAATTCGTAACATATTATACGAAATGAGGTACATTCACAAATAATTATACATATTGCATTCAGACCCCTTCACTTTTTCCGCATTTTGTTATGTTACAGCCTTATTCTAAAATTTTAAAACAATCTACACGCAATACCCCAGAATGACAAAGCAAAAGCAGGTTTAGACATTTTTGAAAACGTATTACAAATAAAAAACAGAAATACCTTATTTACATAAGTATTCAGACCCTTTGCTATGAGACACGAAATTGAGCTCAGGTGCATCCTGTTTCTGTTCATCATCCTTGAGATGTTTCTACAACTTGTTTGAAGTCCACCTGTGGTAAATTCAATTAATTGGACATGATTTTTAAAGGCACACAAGTGTCTATATAAGATCCCACAGTTGACAGTGTATGTCAGATCAAACACCAAACCAAAGGAATTGTCCATAGAGCTCCGAGACAGGATTGTGTCGAGGCACAGATCTGGGGAAGGGTACCAAAACATTTCTGCAGCATTGAAGGTTCCCAAGAACACAGCGGCATCCATCATTCTTAAATGGAAGAAGTTTGGAACCACCAAATCAAATCAAAGTGTATTTGTCACGTGCACCGAATACAACAGGTGTAGACCTTACAATGAAATGCTTACTTACAGTAAAGAAATAAAAAAAAACTGTAAAATGACAGTAAAAATAACAGTAGCGTGGCTATATACAGGTGGTACCGTTACAGAGTCAATGTGCGGGCTAATTGAGGTAATATGTACATGTAGGTATAGTTAAAGTGACTATGCATAGATGATAAACAGAGAGTAGCAGCAGGGTAAAAAAGGGGTTTGGCCGGGGGGTGGGAAATAATGAAAATAGTCCGGGTAGCCATTTGATTACCTTTTCAGGAGTCTTATGGCTTGGGGGTAAAAGGACCTAGACTTGGTGGTAGCAGAGAGAACAGTCTATGACTGGGGTGGCTGGAGTCTTAGACAATTTTTAGGGCCTTCCTCTGACACCGCCTGGCATAGAGGTCCTGGATGGCAGGAAGCTTTGCCCCAGTGATGTACTGGGCCGTACGCACTACCATCTGTAGTGCCTTGCGGTCAGAGACCGAGCAGTTGCCCTACCAGGCAGTGATGCAACCAGTCAGGATGCTCTCGATGTTGCAGCTGTAGAACCTTTTGAGGATCTGAGGACCCATGCCAAATCTTTTCTGAATCCTGAGGGGGAGTAGGCTTTGTTGTGCCCTCTTCACGACTGTCTTGGTGTGTTTGGACCATTTTAGTTTGTTCGTGATGTGGACACCAAGGAACTTGAAGCTCTCAATCTGCTCCACTACAGCCCTGTCGATGAGAAGACTCTTCCTAGAGCTGTCAGCTGGCCAAACTGAGCAATAAGGGAAGTGACCAAGAACCTGATGGTGACGCTGACAGAGCTCCAGAGTTCCTCTGTGGAGATGGGATAACCTTCCAGAAGGACAACCATCTCTGCAGCACTCCAGCAATCATGCCTTTATGCTAGAGTGGCCAGACATGAAAGCCCGCTTGGTGTTTGCCAAAAGACACCTTAAGGACTCACCTTAAGGACTCCCAAACCTCTTTAGCCTTGTCTACATTGCTTGCTGCCACTAAATGCACCTTGGTTCGGGCCTGTTCGGGCCTCTTTGTAGTATTTATTTTACGTCGGGGGCAGAGGACATTACTGTACATTCCACCCACTCTTTTGCTAATTTAATCCCTTCAGTCTTTACTAGACCCAAGCTCCCTACTTTTTTGCATGTTGTACAGCCCAGCTTTGAAATTTGCATAACAAGCCAGGGGTTATGTTTGCTTGTTCTTGAACTGAGCCGTAGTCCAAATTGCACCTGCTCTGAACACTAAGTAGCTAAAAATTAGCAAGTAGTTGCAAAGCTGCTAATTAGCTAAAATGCTAAAGTTGTCCGTGATGAGATTTGAAGCCTTTGGGTTACCAGATGTTTGTGTTATACACCCACCCATTGACTCCAACCAACAACCACCTTTGTTTTTGCATTAAGTAAGATTCTGTGTTATCTAACCATGCCAAACGTAACATATCATACTAATTGGAGTCTCCCGGATTTACATTTACTTTGTTACCTCTACATCTGAGTCCAGATTGAACTTTCAGAACTTCAATGTCCATGACTAAACCAATGCTGTGTGCAATATATTGTAATGTAGAATAGGCTAGTATGTTGCAATATCGGAATAGAAATATGATATCCCAATGTTATTAGTTTCTTGTGGAATTAAAATATGATAACACAATTACAAGTATGGAAGTCACAGTCCACCTAAAAAAGTTTATTTATCCTTTCCCTAAAGTCCTGGCATACAGTACCAGTGCATTGTGAACCATTCCAAATTATAAACCGGGTGGTGCGAGGACTGCGTTTGGGAAACCCTGTGTTAGATGAAATGACCATATATGGGGTGAAAGATAGAAGGGCCTTAGGTCAAGCATTCTTGCCAGACTTGGAAGAGGATGGTAAGGGGGTGGGGCAGTGGGATACTCTCTTCCTCTTCCCAGGAAAGTGGCTGGGCCTGGGGGGGGGTCGCCTGGGGGGGGGGGTCGCTGGAGATGATCATATGCATGCCAGATTGGGAATTTAGCAAAGACACCAGGGTTAACACCACAACTCTTACAATAAGTGCCACAGAGAGTCAGGACACCCATTTAACATCCCATCTGAAAGCCAGCACCTTACACAAGGCAATGTCCCCAATCACTACCCTGGGAATTGGGATATTTTTCTTAGGCCAGAGTGCTTCCTACTGGCTATCCAACACCACTTCTAGTAGCAACTGGTCTCCCATCCAGGGACCAATCCTGCTTAGCTTCACAGACAAGCCAGCAGTGGGATGCAGGGTGGTATGCTGCTGGTTTATATCAACACTGCGTAGTGTTGTTGTTACTCGACTGTGTTGAGATAATTTCCATTAACTCTGAGTGAAAAATACGTGGGCGGGGCCGTGGGAGGGTTTGTTCCCAGAAGATGACTTCCAGAGAGTGGCGAGGGGACCAATAAACGCATCAACCTCGGGACACACTCATGACTTGTATGATGCAATTCAGATTAAACTTTTAATAGTAAAACAAGCATGAAATTCTAATAAACAAATTCCCCCTCGTACAAATACAAACCTCAGTAACAGCTAAACATTTAATTTAGGATGTACTTAATCTGTTACATGTATCAAATCTCGAATTCAGACATAAACGAATGTGAGGCATTTGAGGCATGTGTGAGCATGCAAATGGAGTGCAATTTATGTATCAATTTTGTCGATAACAAACACAGTCATGGGTGGGTATCTCAAACATTCACTCGAAAGGTACAGTGGGAAATATGCAAATAAGGCTTTACACCATACAGTCTTAAAACAACACCCCCTATACTGTAACACTACATGTGTTTTTCCCTTACACATGGAAATTGTAAGTGCATGAGCTCTAATAAAGTGCTAATTTAAGTGCAATACCCACAGTGTTAGGAACCCAACATTCTGTTAGTTTATCAATACTTTGAAAAGTGTTAGTTTAACACTACTTCTGTGTGTCACATATAAGTTCTAAGGCAGTGTTGAATTGCACACTGCGGGTGTTACAATTCTGATTTCAAATATGCTGTGTGAAAGTCTGGGTCACCGATAAACATTCAAAGAAGTATGTTTTCATTATTGCACTTGATTCCACCATTTCTGTAGGCTTTGAATTGCCTAATGCCATGATTTAACATGAATAGATTTCTCAGACCTCTTGGCTGGTTCCCTCACTATCAGGCATTTTTCTGTTCTAATTCCTGCTGAATTTGATCAGTGACTCACATATGTCACGAGTGGGTGTAAAGAGAGACCAAGGAGCAGCGCAACGATAGTTCGACATCGTTTATTAAATGATAAAACAACAAATGTTACAAACTATATAAACAAGAGGCAATGACTGAAATGAACAAGAAACACACTTACAATGACCCACACACAGGTGGATGTGTGTGGAGCCTAAATACAATCCCCAATCAGAGACAACCCTGTACAGCTGTCTCTGATTGAGGATCATTGCTTCCCCTAGTTAGGGTGTGAGGGCTCGGCTGTGGTCCTACCACTCCCCTATTTGGGAGTAAGGTCTAACCACAGCCAAACCCTCACAGCATAGTCAGTCTCAGAGGTCACACGACCCCTTTATTTTTTATGAGCTCCACTACCCTATCTTGCTTATAGCCTATCATGCACTACACAAAATATGACATCATTGTCTGCCTAAAACGGTTGTGAACAAATGCACATATTCTGTGTACATAAGCATTTCAATGTGACTGAAAATGTACACTTTTTGTTCATACTTGTACACCATCCAGATTCCTAATATGTATTTTATTTCCCCTTGCTTTTCTCCCTTCTTTTCTCCCTTCTTTTCTCCCTTCTTTCTCAGTTATTTTCTCAGTTCTTGGCTGTCAAGCTGTATTAGTGTCTGATAAAAATAAGTCATTTAGAACAGGCTCTGTAGGCCAGCCCCTGAACCCCACTAAAAGCTCCAGGATTAGGTCCCAGAGGCCTTTGTCTCCTCAGCCTGCAGGATTAGGGGAGATTTACTGCTAAGAAAAAAAGTAGTTATTTCATGGCACTTTCATGATGAAACCTGGCCAAAGCCGTGTTGGCTGGGGGGATTAAAGGCACACAAAGACTCTGGTTGTGTGCGACCCCCTCCCCATAGCCACCACCCCATCTCACTGTCCCCCTGAAAACCTTCCCCTCCACAGGCACACCCCCTCCCTTCGTCACCACCACCACTTCCCAGGCACCACCACAGCACTGTGGTTACACTCTAAATTAGTGATGTCCTTACTGATTCCTCCCACTGTTCCAAGTCATTAAAAGTGCTCCTCACTGATTGCTTTGTTTGTCTTAAACCCCACACACCACCCACTAAATAGTAGGATGATAGAACTTGAAGAAAACACAATGCTGATGTCCAATGACATTTGCGCCTCCAAGCAATGACTCAAAATTCATAATTTGAGACTGGATTTATCATCATGCATTATGATTCACATGCTACTTCTTTTCAACACAGTTGAGATTATTATTTCAGCAAATAACCTGGATTACTGTAAATGATGAGGCAAAAAGAAGTTACTGGCTTGCAGTCTCTCGTTTAAAAGGGCTTAAGGGAGTTATCCTCTTCCTGGTGGATCCACTTACACATGCACGGATTACTGGCACTAAAAGACAAAGGTTATCTTTAGTAAGTCACATCACAATGGTCTCACCATCAAGCAGGTAAGACTTTGCAGACTGAAATTAGGTTTAATAACTGTAGTGAGCAGACATGGTATTACTGGGACTTTGGAAGACTGATTGGGTCGAAAAATACTGTTGGAAGGGTGAAAAATATAGTCAAAACATTAAAACATGTTCCTGTTGCATGGAATGCTGCATGCAAGAAAGTACAAAAAAAAGAGGAAGAAAAAAGGAAAATTGTACGAAAAAGGTCACAAGAAATAATTGTGCTGTTTTCATGGTAATATTATCAAAAGAAGAAGACAGCGCAAGTTCATACTCTTGATATCAGACCATTTGGAGCAGGAACAGTTTGAAGAACAAAAAATGATCAGTTTATACAACGTTTCTTTCATCTTGCCCATCCACTGAATTGTGTTTTAATATTCTTCAGATTGGTAAAAACGACAGGGGAGCCTGAGAGGCGAAAGGGGGTTGGTTTTGTCTTTTAAAAGTGTTTTTGTTCATGTCTCCTGTTAAACAGATGTTTCAGTTGGAGAGCAGCAGTTAGAGGAGCACCCCCTAAAGCACCGCTTTCTATTTTTCCCTTTCTTTAATTACTTATCAATAGTGGACATTTGTATTGACAAGCTCCTGTCAAGAGGCGAGCTTTGTAGTTGTCAGTTATCTGTGGGAGAGCTGCTCAAAGGAGAGGCCCCTTGGACACCAACTGGATCGATCGGCACGCAAACACAATACAGAGGCTTTCAGGCCTGCCTTGTCAGGGCTGTGGCATGAGGACCAGAGGAGAGCGGGTAAGGGGCTAAAGGCTTCTTCACTGGAGGAAATCGATGGGGCTGGCTGCCCTTTGACCCATAGGGGACAGGAATAGCGAGCGGCGGGTCAGTAGCCCTTCTTAAGCCCCAGTGAGTGCTAGGATCACACTGTGAGCCCTGACACTAGCTATGACACACACACAGTTTAGACTGACAATGACCTCACATACACACCTAATAATGGAGCTATAGGGGCATCTGTGATGTCCCTTTAACATTGGATTACTGCTTTAGAATAGAACTTTAACATTGGATTACTGCTTTAGAATAGCTTGAATAAAACCTATGCGGAGTAATTCTGAATGCTCAGGACATAGAACCAAAAGAGCGTATCTTGATGCCAATGCAAAGTTTTGCAAACCTCTGCGGACTGTTTTGAACTTGAAAAGTGTTTAACTGATCCCTACCAGTTGCTCTCATAACTATTAGCCATTAAATAGTCCAACCAGCCTCTAACCAATCTATCAGTCTCATCTAATAGATCTAGAGTGGCGCATTGAGATCTCTGAAACTCATTGATTTTGGTTAACTGGGCACTAGTAATTCCATTCTTATGAGGCCTAGAGACATTAACTTCATATGATCTCCACCCAAACCCTAGGGAGCTTTGCCAGAAGCAGCTAATCTGGCAGATCAATATGAGAGACTGAGTAAAGATCAGTAATTTAATTGGACAGCATGAGTCTGAGTTAATGACCGAGAGCGGGACAAGCGGCTGCTAGGCCCTGGGGGGTCAAGGACAGCAGCGGAGGGCCGGCTAGAGGCTGGCTAGGACCAAAGGGAGCACACAAGTGACCTTTGAAATGGACTCGCCTATTATGGGCTATAATCCAAATTCCAAACAAAGGCTTCAGTCAACTTGCAAGCAGCCGCTATGATTCATGCAGATTTGGAAAGAGAATCTAAATTATATTTTTCAGTTTCTGTGCACAAGTCATTTCACTGTATGAGAAAATTCAAATTGCTAGCTTTTCGCTCAATATGAAACGCTAATTCACAAAAGCTTGACCACTTTTCAGTCTTCAGCACCAACACAGATATGATGCCCTGTCACGATATATGATGTCACGATATGGGGAATTCCACAGTAACAGAGTGATGCTGAGACTCTTTTCACTTGTATGCTTTTTACAAGTGAGGACCGGCAAAATGTCCAAACTTCTCTGAATTTTAGTTGGTTTTCTATTTGTGTGAGGACTTCTGGTACTCACACGAATAGTATAGTACTTGTATTTCAAAGTTAAACAAACCATACAACTCTATGCACAAGGACTACTAATGACGGCACAAACAGCACTAACCGTCATTCTGATACCAAATTTTGCATCTGCACTGTTCTTCAAGTAAACGTGTTTTTGTCAAATCTTCAGTGGAAACTGTTAAAGTAGTCATTGTGCATAGAGTTGTATGGTTTGTTTAACTTTGCAACCACAATTTTTTGTTTGACATACATTTTAAAGTGAAAGATCTGAGTCTCCATTACTGTGGAATTGCCCATTATGATCTTGATACACAGTACAACAGGCATAATACAGGAATATGTTATACAAAGTAATATTTTTTATAGATAAATGGAAACCTAACCAAAGTTGATTGAATGTTTAAAACCAGTAAAAGAGTGAGAGGGATGTGGTCAGTGGTTTGCTTTGAGGGATAACCCAGCTTTATCCCAGCATGGGGTCATGTGTGTGCTCCCGCAAGCAGTCGCCAACCCCGGCACCAAGCGACCCCCAGCAGTCAAAGGTGATCAGAGGGCACGCACCGATCGATTTTGATAATGAAGAAGACCTCTAAGCTGCTTCGCCCCACATGCTCAAATCGCCGCTACACTCAAACACTAGGAATCTCCTCCCTGTCACTAGAACATTGTGTGGTTATTGATCTGTGCTAACTGGGTCTTTAATACCTGGGGTCTAGAAGATCTCTGGCCTGAGTTGGGGAAATGCATGCTGACATGTGACGGGAGAAGCTCAATAGGCAAACATGAAGAGCCTGGTGAAAAAGAAAGGACGGGCCTCTTCATTTAGCATTTCTGTCCCGTTTTGTATACCACACAATCATCTGCTGGGAAAAGGAGACTTAATACCAGCGCACCTGCCGTATAAGTATACACACAGGGAAGAGACTTATACTGTACTATACAGTGACTTCAGAAAGTATTCACACCCTGTTACCTTTTCCAAATTTTGTTGTGTTACAGCCCGGATTTCAAATGTATTGAATTGAATTTTTTTTTTTAATGAAAAATGGAACGCTGAAATGTCTCGAGTCAATAAGTATTCAACCCCTTTGTTATGGCTAGCCTTAATATGTTAGTCACATAAATTGCATGGACTCACTCTGTGTGCAAGTGTTTAACATGACCAGCTCATCTCTGTACCCCAGACATAGTTATCTGTAAGGTCCCTCAGTCGAGCAGTGAATTTCAAAAACAGATTCAACCACAAAGACCAGGGAGGTTTTCCAATGCTTCGCAAAGAAAGGCACCTATTGGTAGATGGGTAAAAATAAATAAAAGCAGACACTGAATATCCCTTTGTGCATGGTGAAGTTATTACACTTTGGATGGTGTATCAATACACCCAGTCACTACAAAGATACAGGTGTCCTTCCTAACTCGCTGGAGAGGAAGGAAACCGCTCAGGGATTTCAACATGAGGCCAGTGGGGACTAAAACAGTTACAGAGTTTAATGGCTGTGATAGGAGAAAACAGAGGATGGATCAACATTATTGTTACGCCACAATACTAACCTAAATGACAGAGTGAAAAGAAGGAAGCCTGTACAGAATAAATATTTTTTTAAAAACATGCATCCTGTTTGCAATAAGGCACTAAAACTGCAAAAGAAAAAAAAGTGTTATGTTTGGGGAAAATCCAACACATTACTGAGTACCACTTCATATTTTCAAGCATGGTGGTGGCTGCATCATGTTATGGGTATGCTTGTCATCTGCAAGGACTAGGGAGCTTTTTATGATAAAAAGAAACAAAATAGAGCTAAGCACAGGCAAAATCCTAGAGGAAAACTTGGTTCAGTCCAACAGACACTGGGAGACAGATTCATATTTTTCAACAAAAAGCCAAATATACACTGAAGTTGCTTACCAAGAGGACATTTAATGTTCCTCAGTGGCCTATTAAGAGTTTTGACTTAAATCTGCTTGAAAATATATGGCAAGAGTTTGAAGAATGTTTAAAAGAATGTGCAAATATTGTACAATCCAGGTATGTAAAACTCTTAGAGACTTACCCAGAAAGACTCCCAGCTTAAATGGGTGCCAAAGATGATTCTAACATGTATTGACTCAGGGGGTTGAATACTTATCTAATCAAGATATATAGGGTTGCATTTTTTATTTTATTTTTTCCATTGGCAGAAAAAATTATTACTTTGAAATGATTACATAAAACAGATATTTAATCTTTTTAATAGAAAAAGATAAACCAAAAAAACAAATACAAAAGGAAACAACTTACAGCATATTTACAGCATTCTTTTTTACCCTCATATGTTATACCATATTTAACACAAAAGTTATAGGCGTTAGTTACTATAAACAATTTGATATCTGTCTGCATTGAATAACTAATGCTTGCTTGGAGTAATAGGTTCTATCTGTGTGGCTATAAAAGTAGCCTAAGTTCACTTTCATGCAGTGCACAGGACACAAAGATAGTGAGAGTTGATGGTCAACACAATGTTTCTAATCAACCATACCAGGACAATTTTAGAAACATAAATATTTTTGTTTTTAGGTCTGACCAAGTCCGCCATGATTAATCAAGTTTCAGAGCCACCAAAATACTAAGAGATTGACCGCATTTTATCTAATAGTACAGATGTGGTACAAACTAAGTCCAAACCCCAACACCAAGTGCATGTATGGTGGCAACGTTCAATGTCTGAGAATAACCGTATTTAGATAACGATGCACCAAGTTCTTCAGTACCAAGTCTTTAGTACTGTATTCATTCAACACAGATGAGGTACTTAAGCCCAATACGAGAAGAGAGCATTTCTATAGTGCAAGTTTGGCCAAGGATGCAGCTCAGCAGCAATAGCATTTTCACCATAACATAACGTGAACAAGAATCCCCCCGTCTTTCAGAGTTAGATCGCGGGGGGAGAAGAATACATACCAACAAAAACTGGTGACAATCATGACCATGGATCTTCTCAATAAAATATGAACAGTAAATGAAAACATTTCTGTTGATTTCTGCCTTTTACCAGTACAATCTACCGAGGGCTCTGGCTGCACTCCAACAGCACCTGTTCACTATGGCCCACCTGACCAGGCAACATAGCGACTTGGCCATCCCTGCAGATCTCTTCAGAGGAGCCCATTCTCAACATATTGCTCTCTGTCACTGTCAAGGTCCCACCACAGTAGAACTCAAGTGCTGGGCTGTTGGTCTCTCAGACTGACAGTTCTCTCCGGGGCCCTGTCCGTCTCTCTACAGCAGTGCGGTTAGAGGGGAGCAGAAGTCATCTCTTTACCTTGGCGTCTTCTCGGATCTTCCATATCATGAGCTCCATGCAGGCGCAGGCGTCCTCACTGGAGTCATGACCTTCAACTGAAAACAGAGAGGGAAATGGCCTACTAGTGATTTGTTGACATGTGACCAATATATATCATACTGAGGAACAACAAACAGTGTAGTGAGAGTTTAGCTGCTCACCGCTGTCCTGTATGATGCGTTTGAGGTGGTCTGCCATTAGGTTCCGCAGGGCCCGCTTGTAGGGCAAGCCCAGCCGATGGGGGAACACGATTGCTGTGTCCACTACAGTACTGTGTATGACCTACAAAGACAGCAAGAGATACAGAGTGAGCGGGCCATTACACACACTTTGTGATATCCAATTACGATGCAGTGCCTTAGACCCCTGCGCCACTCGGGACGCCCCACTAAAATAGCCTTTTTACAAGTGAGGACCGGCAAAATGTCCAAACTTCTCTGAATTTTAGTTGGTTTTCTATTTGTGTGAGGACTTCTGGTACTCACACGAATAGTATAGTAAAACACACACACACGTAATGACCAGAGGGCAATCAGATTAGGGGAGTGTGTGCGTGTGTACCTTGAGGGCGAAGAGGTCACTCTCCAGGCTGTGTCCTATGAGGATGGACTCAGCGCTGAACATGTTGAGGATCACTGCTTGCACGTCTCTCAGGGTGATGCTGGCATTCTCCAGGTCCTCCTCCGTTACACCGGAAAACCTGCCCAAACCATGATGAAAATTTGTATTTTGTCCTAGCGTGTGTGCACATGCTAGCTACTGTATATCTCCACCCTCAAAGTTGTTCTCGAACCCTTACCGTGTGTTGTAGTCAACCACTTTGCTTTCAGGTTTGACAAATGTGTCATAGATTACTTTTAGTTCAGAGTTGATAACGGTAACCCTGGTCAGCTCCAGACCCTGCTTTGTGTAGCACTATTACCGAGGAGAAAGATGACATATTATATAGGGTATTAAGAGGCCCTCTCAGCACTCATACAGTTAATTGTGGCCAAAGAATAGCAGTGCAGCAGCCAGCTCACCATCTCACAGTCCAGGGCGTAGACTCCACCGTTGCCGTCCGGGGGCAGCTGTTTCTCAAAGGTCTGAACGTAGCCGTCCAATGACTCTTTGCGTCCATCCTGAACATGTTGCTGTGGACAGACAGGAGGCAAGGGGGGAAAAAATCAATGGCAGGTATTAGTTGATTCTTAAACGTAAAATACAAACAGAGAAAGTATTCTGCTTTGAATGGAAGTAATCAAGCTCAATAAGTAGCAGTCACGATGTTCCTTGAAAAACACTGCCCTCTTGTGTGACATTATTACTGATCACACAGCAGAACTGTTAGGTGTGTTACCTTAGACACGGAGCAGCCAGGAGAGCCCACAGCCCCTGAGCAGCAGTTGTAGTTGGTCTCCCAGCCACCCAACACTGTAACCACAGACACACAGAAGCTCTTGCTAGTCCAATTCAAAATATGACACTACATTCAAATCCTAACATTCCCTTTACAACATGCACAAATTCAATAACTGCAAAAGTTCATAGACAGAGAGACAGACAGACAAATACAGTGAGCTGCAAAAGTATTGGGACAGTGGCACATTTGTTGTTTTGGCTCTGTACTCCAGCACTCTGTTAAACTGCAGACTGTCCTCTCCAATTCATTCAGGGCTATGCGTAATCATGGTAGCATCCACATGAAGCTAGAAGTGTTTAAAAACATATCATATTCTTATTTACAATAAAAGTGACTCCAAGACGACACAATACATTATTTAACATTCATTTCTATTGGACACAAAACAACAAGTTTGTAGAATCACATGTTTAATGTAATAATTGTTTGCTAGGAATATGGGACCAAATACTAAACGTTTGACTACTTCAATACACATAAGTGAATTTTACTTTTGGTCCCCTAAAAAAAGTGCAGTAATTTCTAAAACGGTTCACCCAATATGGATGAAAATATCCTCAAATTAAAGCTGCACTTTAACCTCAGTCATTGTGCCATTTCAAAGTGCTGAAGTAGAGAGCCAAAACAAAACAATTGTCACTAACCACATTTCCACCCAACCATTTAATGCAGATTAATTACCTGACGCATGAAAAAAAAGTCACAACTGTGTTGATGGAAACATGAAATGTCGGTAAAATGGTATAAATGCTGACAGACAATTTGTTCATTGGACATGGTGGGATCTTTTTGGGTCTGTAAAATTAATTGTGTGTGAAATGGCGGTGGAAACGCCTTAATGCACAAATATTGATATAATAACCATGGAGTCACGCAATGACATGTTGTGTCCTCCTCCTACTACTATTCAGGAAAGCATGCAGTTTATTAGGAGGCTACAGGTTAAATAAGTTATGATGAACTTTACAGGGTGGTGAAAGTGCAAAGTGATGAGCTTGATGCTCTGTTCCAATAAATATCAAGGGTCTTATTCTGGTGACCAATGATTGGCTCCCGTTTGACAAATACAAATAACTCTGATCCATAATAATCTCATAATGTAGGTAGCCTACCCGCACTGTATCTGTGAGCTGTTGGCAGGACCAGAGTGGGTACATTTGCTATATAATGCAAGTTGTTTTTACAAAACCAGAGTTAAAAATGCAATGGAAACCCATTTACGTTTTATTTTTCATTTGGTACATGGGAATTTAACAACAAAAGTTACACTACATGACCAAAAGTATGTGCTCGTCAAACATCTAATTCCAAAATCATGGGCATTAATATGGAGTTGGTCCCCACTTTGCGGCTTTCCACTAGATGTTGGATCATTGCTGCGGGGACTTGCTTCCATTTAGCCACAAGAGCATTAGTGAGGTTGGAACGCAGTCGGTTTTCCAATTCATCCCAAAGGTGTTTGATGGGGTTGAGGTCATGGCTCTGTGCAGGCCAGTCAAGTTCTTCCACACCGATCTCGACAAACCATTTATGTATGTACCTCGCTTTGTGCACGGGGGCATTGTCATGCTGAAACAGGAAAGGGCCTTCACTGGAACTAAGGAGGCTGAACCATAAAAAACAGCCACAGACCATTATTCCTCCTCCACCAAACTTTACAGTTGGCACTATGCGTTCGGGAAGGTAGCGTTCTCTTGGCATCTGCCAAACCCAGATTCGTCAGTCGAACTGACAGATTGTGAAGCGTGATTCATCACTCTAGAGAACACGTTTCCACTGCCCCAGAGTCTAATGGCGGCGAGCTTTACGCTACTCCAGCCAACGCTTGGCATTGCGCATGGTGACCTTAGGCTTGTGTGCGGCTGCTCGGCCATAGAAACCCCATTTCATGAAGCTCCCGACAAACAGTTCTGACGTTGCTCCGAGGCAGTTTGGAACTCGGTAGTGAGTGTTGCAACAGAGGACAGACGATTTGTACGTGCTATGCACTCAACGGTCCAGTTCTGTGAGCTTGTGTGGCCTACCACTTCTCGGCTGAGCCGTTGTTGCTCCTAGATGTTTCCACTTCACAATAACAGCACTTACAGTTGACCGGAGCAGCTCTAGCGGGGCAGAAATTTTATGAACTGACTTGTTGGAAAGGTAGCAACCTATGACGGTGACACGTTGAAAGTCACTGAACGCTACAGTAAAGCCATTCTACTTCCAAGGTTTGTCTATGTAGATTGCATGGCTGTGTGCTAGATTTTATACACCTGTCAGCATCAGGTGTGGCTGAAATAGCCAACCTTTTATCCGTAAAAAGTTTGGTGGAAACATCCCTGGTGGGAAAATGTGCATATTGTTTTATGCAGATTTTAGAATATTTGCATGAAAATCAATCGCAAATTTGATGGAAACCTAGCTATTGTCCCAATACCTTTGGAACGCACTGTATATATACAGACATACAGACAGACCTACCTTTATGTCTACGCAGACGGCCCCAGTGGTGGTTACACTCCTCCTTGCGAACACAGTTGCCATTGGCGTTGATCTTATACTCTGCCCCACATCGACAGCACACCTTGGCAAACGCTTTGAACAAATCCAAAAATATGTTAGTCTGGTAGAGAAGGATTTGATCCAACCAGAATGAGGAGGGTGTGTGTAGGTGCTTTGTAGAGACTTACGGTCAACATTCTTCTTCTCTGGGACGTTGTGGACCACGGCTCGACCTGAGCGCTCAGGGTGTGGCCTGGGGTATCCATGCTCCTGCAGCTGGTCCTCCGTCATCAGATAATCCCTCAGCTTCCTGTACAGCCGGACACCTGCAGCCGGACAGACAACACATAGCTAGAATACAAAGCCCCTGCCTAATCAAACATCTACTGCCAGTAATACCAGCTCCAACCAGAGGAGGACTAGCTACTCACCACTGAGTTTCTCCTCCAGTTGCTTGCCAGTCCTGTTGATGGTGAAGCTGGTCTTGGCAGCGAGGCGTCCCCCCAGCACTTCCTCATGGGACTGGGCCTTCCTGTTCCCCACCACTGCAGGGCTCCCTGAAAGAAGACAAGCAGGCTGATTAGACTCTGATCTAAGTCAGTTTGGCATTTTTGGAGGGAGATTTTATCATAGATCTGTGCAAAAAGGCAACGCTGCAACTACACCAAACGTTTGTAATTGCTACATAGATAATGTATGTGTCAGTGACATACTGGAAACTGGTGAGGTGGGGGAGCTGCTCTTGCTGCGTAGCTTCTTCAGTGTGTTGACTGCCACGTTGAGGTAGATGTTCTTACTGCTGCTCCGGTCATACACCACCTTCTCTTCGTCCAGGGCCTAGAGACACAGTCCACTGTTACAACTTCAAATCACATCAAATATTTCACAAACATAACTCATCCACCCTTTCCTAAAATGGGTTACCACTAACAGTGCTATGAGCCCACATACTTTACTGTAGACATGGATAGATTTGATGATAAATCAGTTCAACCCTGTGTGTTCTTGCATACCATTTGGAAGGCCAAGTCTTCAGAGGGGCAGAACTTCATACACTCATCTATAAAGTTGTTGAGGTATCGCTGGCGGACGTTGGTGGGCACTTTGGCCCCAAAATCAGTGGGAATCACTGGGCGCTTCATTGCAGCGCTCTGAGAAGAACATTACAAATAATGTCAACTAAATGGACACAAATATCATGTTTTCATGATAATGTTGTGACATACTATAAATTCCTGTCATTACCTTCATTGTGGGAGTGTGTGCCACCCTCTTCTGTGCAATAGTGGTGGTCGTCTTTGACAGGATGCCGGCGGATGTTTGGGCCTTCACAGAGAGACCTCCTGGGAGGGTCCTGGTGGGCGACAACACTCTGCTGCCTGCTAGCTTTGCCTCGGCAAGACCTGCAGTAAGATAAAGAAAGGTTTCTCAACAACACCGTCCTTAAATTACACTTACTGGTATCTTATTTTTGGTGCCATCGTAACGTATGTGTTAGATGATATGACCATATGTGGGGTGAAAGATCGAAAGGCCTTAGGCCAAGCATTCTTACCAGACTTGGAGGAGGATGGTAAGGGGGTGGGGCGGTGGGCTACTCTCTTCCTCTCCCCAGGGAAGGGGCTGGGGCTTGGCCGGGGTCTGGGTGTAGTTGCAGACTTCACGGCTGCAGCAAGCTGGGCAGCCTGCTGCTGGGCTATCTGCATACGCTGGTAACAGATCTCCTGGGCAGTCAGTCTCCTGTACGGCGGAGGCTTTGGCGTTGCCTCAGTCTGAAACACAGAATCCAGTTTGTATTCAATGAAAGGCTTTTTGCTACGGTGGTTACCATAGAGATGTGGGTAAATACCAGAGAACAAACTCACACTTCCTTTGGCGGAGAAATGTGAAACCCTCTTCTTCTGCCCAGGAAAGAGAGTAGTTTGATTGCTGTCTGTGGCATCCTCATCGTCAGAATCTTTAGAGGGCTGGGAAGGGAGAGGAAAAAAATGAGCAAATGTACATTTCACTGACCTGAATGAACAGGATAAACTGCAGTGAACGCTAACCTAAGGAAAATAATGTACAAAACAAGTTACAATGAAGGGAGATGGCAATCTATGGGTACCTTGGCTTGCCTTCCCTTGTCCTCTGTCTTCACATCCTTGGATTCATTGAAGATCCGTAAGCACTCCTCCATTGGGTCAACATCCAGGTCAAAGTCCAGGTCTACCTGCAGACCGGAGTAGTCCACCCCACCAGCATCCATGTAATCATAGCCTCTGTCATCCTCTGGACCAACGTCATCATCCTCTGAGGATGAGGGGGTGAGCTCTGAGGCATTCCTCTTATTCAAATGCCCCCTCTTGAAAGCAGCAGCTGACTTCCTCACAATTTTCTCCTCTTCGTCATCCTCCTCACGTTTTTCCTCTGCACTCTCATCCCCAAACAGATCTACGTGACTCAGAGATCTTTGTTTCACCTTTCCCGTTTTGCCATCTGAGAAGCTTCTGCTGCTTTTCTTCACTTTGTCTTTACTGCTGTTAGAACTGTTAGAACTCCCTTTGCTAACTTTCTTGGAGTCCTTTTCTCTTCCACTGCTGTCATGTTTACCATTCTTGTGTTCTTTAAACTTAGAAGAGTCCTTTTCCTTGTCTGAAGTCTTCAGTTTTTTACTATCCCCACCCCCCTTTTCTCTCTCACTCTCTCTCTTGCTTGACTCCCCTTTTACTTTGTCTGTCCTTATTTTACTCTTTCCATCACTTCTCTTTTCTTCCTGTCCCTCCTTGCCTTTGTCTATGGATTTATCCTTGATCTTACTTTTCTCCTCTTCTTTCTTTCCCTGATTCTTGCTGTCCTTCTTTGCAGCTTCGTGGCTTGATTTCTTTGAATCACTTATTTTCTTACCATCCCCTGTTCCTTTCTCTTTACTACCACCACTCTTTTTACTGGACTCCTTTTCAGATGTATGCACCTTCTCTACTTTGCTGCTCTTCATGTGGCTGGTTTTACCTGGCACTTTTTCATTCTCTGGCTTGTCTTTTTGTCTTGCTACTTCCTGGTTCTCCGAGTCCTCCTGCTCTTTAGCCTCCCGACTCCTCTGTTGTTTCAGCCCACCTAGAGCTCCTTCTGTCCGCTCTCCTTTCCCTGGACCAGAGGCCTCCTCCACTGACCCGCTGCTGCTCTTCCTCCTCTGCAGACGACTGAGAGAGGTGGGTCGATACTCTGTCCCAGAGCTCTCCTCATTAGACTCAGAGAAACTGGCAGTGTACTTCAGTGGGTCTGCTATCACCTGCCGAGGCTTCTTGATGGTTGGCACATATTCGTCATCCGTTGACCGCTTTCCTGTCCCTGACAGGTGAGGTCTCTTGTTTCCTTCTCCCTTAGAAGCACCTGTCCTCTGGTCGTGCTTATCCTTGACAGAAATTTTAGCTGAATAGTTGGAGAGAGGGTCATATTCCATGTCTGTGGAAGGTTTAGAATTATCCACTGTGTACTTGTTCTTGGAGGAGGCCGCATTAGTGGAGTACTTAGGACTAGTAGGGGGAGAGGGTAGATGAGGAGTTCGTGATCGAGGAGCAGGCTTTTTCAAAGCTGTTTTGGTAACCAAGGTGGGCACATATTCCATGGAGCTGGCATGGTTGTCCTTGCTGTCAGAGTCCAAGGTGTACTTACTGGAGCGAGGGGTGGGGTTGTAATCAGCTGTTGTAGTCATCTGATAGCTACCTGGGTCATACGCCAAGTGAGATGCCACGGCCGGTGGTTTTGGCCAGTTAGCCATCTTTTTGGGTGAACTGGCGGTAGGGTCATATTCCTGGTCCCCAGTTCGTGAGAGTGGTTTTGGCACCACCTTGGGGGAACTGGCAGTAGGGTCATATTTCTGGTCCCCAGTTTGAGAGAGTGGTTTTGGATGTCTCACCAACACTTTGGGAGAACTGGCAGAGGGGTCATATTCCTGGTCCCCGATTCGTGAGAGCTTCTTCTTTTCCCGCTCCACCTCACTGCGTACCTCCTCGATGGCACGGTTGACCAATTCAAGTTCAAGGGCACCCATATCCACTGTTGCAGCAGCAGGCTCCCCATTCTGTTGCTCCTCAGGTCTACCTACCTCTGGGTTGAGTGGGTCATAGCCACCTTGCTCTGAAGAAAGCCATTAGATACCAATTAGGATTAGCAAATTGTCAAGCATTTTCTTTATAATGCAGTTTTACAGTACTCTTAACAGTTCAATTGAATATGTTAAATTTTGTCCCTACCTTGCATAGAAATAAGGTTTCAAATGCCATTGTCAACAAACCTGACTTGTGACAACACGCAGAACCATTGAGTTCAAGGGGTTAACATAAGGGCACGACTTACTTGACTGACTTTAACAGTTAACATGTAGTAGCTAACTAATGCAGCTAAAACGAATTACACAGTATAGCCGATTGAGAATGTATTTAATGTACAAAATGTAATGTTATCAACCTCTCAGTAAGGCAGAAATAATTGTTTTATATTTCACAATGGTTAACACATTAGGTTCAATATTTGCACATTTAGCTAAACACTGTAGCTAACGTTATGCAGCCACTGCGACATAAACACTGGATAACTAGATAACATAGCTAAGTTATAGGAATACCAAATAAATGCAAGTCACCCTTTTGTTTGGAGTAAAGATCTTTTGATTTTCTAGTGTCATTTGATCCATAAGACGCACGTCTATGTTTGCTGTGTCTGAAGTGACAGTATGGTCTGTTGCACCCATATTTGCCGCTTTTCCCGTTGCAACTATCCGTGTAAAACGGGCAGTCAATTCCACGGAAGAAACCGGTGGATCTCAGCATAGTCTTCCCAGACCTCTCTCATACCCGCAGAATCGAGACCGACAATTTGTAGTTCGTTTTTTAGTTGTAAATAATCGAGAGGAATCCAATTGTCTTCACATAGCTAGGTACATGTAAAACAACAATACAGCGTACCTACGACGCCATGTTGGATGGCCAAAAAAAGCTGTCGCGAGAAGCTCCCCCAAGTCGCATATATCGACGTCATTGCGAATATCAAGTATTTGCCTGGGCAGAAGGCAATGAGAGCATATGGGCGTAAGAAAGCTACCCAAGGCATGTTCAGTTTTGTCGTTTCATTTTTCACCGTCAAAATAGGTGTTAATATTTGCAATCTCATTGTGTAAACGTGACCAAGGACTTACAAAAGTGACTATGAACATTAACACCCTGCTTCCTCATCCTGGCTGATGCTTGACTACACAGGTGTCGGCAAGACTAACTTCCCCAAGCGTCTGCTAAGAATGTTGTAGCACACATTAGATTGGACTTTGAAGGCTTTGTGCAATGAGCAGGCCCAATAGTCATGTCCAAGGTTAGCCTAATTTGTTCAGTTCTCCGCTGGTGCTTACACAGGCAGCCAGATGCTGATTTTTGTTTTACTTATTGATTTATTGATCAACCAATCTGAAAACAATCTGATGTGATTGGTCAAAAGACCAATTAGTGCGGGGGTCAGAATTGGGCTGCCTTTGTAAACGTATCTTAAGTGAGTTGCAGTATTATATAGCCTAATACCCATGACCGAGATCTGAGTTTAAGATTAAAGAAACCAGACAAATAAAAAAATGTATTTATTTCACAATACGTTGCCATAATCTTTCCAGTCCTTATATGGTAATAAGAATAGCTGACATCTTTATGAGAAACTGCACTCATTCTAATCAAACATGTGGGTAGGCCTACAGGATAAGGAAAAATGTGTTAACCAGAATTGTACTGATCTGATTTGAGAGATTGAAACAGATCCACAATCAATCAACCCTAAAATGGTTACATATATCAAAATACACCCATTTCATTTTAGTCGGATTCTTCCATTTTGTTGCCAAAATTGTGCTCAGATAGAATTTAGGCCAAAGGAGTTTAGACCTAATACGATATCAATCGAGGATATGGGTCTATAAAATCAACATAACCATAAACAATTAAATATCCGCTGTTAACAAAAAAAATAATCTGTATAATATTATGCACGCAGTAACCCAACCATACCTTCCTGAGCTGAACCTCAAAGTCCCCGACTCGCATAAGAGGCAAGCTCTGCCCTTTTATAGATGTTCTTCACCTGTTGCGCCCAGCTGATCAAGTCAACCAATCAATTATGCAAATTGTTTGGTATAGTCAGCCCTACAATATATTAGGTCAAAATAGAGTAGGGCAAATGTGAACCTTTGAGCATATTTTGGGTCTATAAAAAGAGAAATGGGCTATGTAGACCTAATAATAATACATTAGAACGTATTACACTTTGATAGCGCTTTTATATGATCAGGGCTATTCTTAGGCTATTAAGTAGACTATAAGGAACAAACACTTTTTAAATGATAGACGTTCAAGTAAATAAGTCGATTAAAATAAAATTCATACATTTTACTACTGTGTAGTTGTCTTTGACTTTGCTTGAAATAGTTATTCTGTGTCTACTGTGTCACAAATAAGAACGCAATACGCAATCCTTTATGACGTTTAGAGCGCTCCAATGTATGTTCTTGGTGGATTTTCTCTCTGTTAAACCAAGCTTCAAACGCATCATTAACGTTGCAAATTCTGAACACAAAATGTAGTAGACTAGCTAGATGATGGTTTCCATCACCAATATGTTTGCTACCGCAAATAATGATTTGTTCCTGGGTCTTGATGTGGCAATCCTTATCAAGACGGTTGTGTTTTTATTCTGCTCAGGCCTCATACTGTGGTGCTTTTGGGATCTATGGAGAATAAAGTATGAAGACTTCGATGACACTGATTTTTTGTAAGTTTAGAAACATGTTTGTTTGTTTGTTTGTTTGTTTGTTTGTGTGAGAGAGAGAGAGAGAGAGAGAGAGAGAGAGAGAGAGAGAGAGAGAGAGAGAGAAAGAGAGAGAGAGAGAGAGAGAGAGAGAGAGAGAGAGAGTGTGTGCGCTCTAGTCAACAGTTAAGTAATTTCATAAATTTCTTTAAAAAAAAGTTGTACTAATATCAGTGGTATCTTTTCTCACAAGGGACATGCTGAAGGATTTGACCACCCAGAGCAACACCCTATACAGTAGCTGCTTAGACCATGTGAATGAACTGGATGATCTGCTGGAGAACACTGTGCACAAGGTCAGCTGTAGGAGCAGAAGGCAAAGGATGCAAAGCCGGCAGCGGTCTCCAGATTCCTATGTTGACTCAAACTCAGGTTATAGCCTTACTACTGAATACGACTCTGAATTTGACTCTTTCTACGGCACTGCCAGTGAACTGGATTCAAAGAGGAAACCTTCATTTACCTCCAAATATCATGTTGAGTTATTGTCTGACTGCAAACAGTGCAGGTCTATGCACTTGTGTAACAACGATGGTGGCAGATGCGTCGACATCAGAGTGGACACTCCAGAGTCCAGAAACAAAACCACCACCAGCAGTAAGACTGATGCTATCAGCTTATTGACCTCCTGGTCCTCCCTCAGCTCCTCAACATCCAGTCTATCCACTCTTGTGTCTACAATATCTGAGATGAGTGAAGCGATCCATGCTCCACCAGTGGTTTCCAAGGATGAGAAATTCTCTACTAACAAAGGCCCTGCTGGCAGGTCAGAGTTGAATAACCAACTGTCAGTAGAATTTCAGGGGAGGCACAGTCTAGAGCACAGTATCTGCAAAGAGGGATCAAAGAGGACTCCTGAGCTTTTCAATGTTGAAGAGGAAAAACATCCAACTATGGTGTGTGACAAAGTAACAGATCCCGAACAGCACAACGCAAAGACCACATTTAAAAAAAGTATTGCCATGTTTGAATATCTTATCAAAATCAAGGAAAAATCTTTTGGCAACTTATCAAAAATGAACACTACTGATATATCCAGGGTGGCCTTCAATGATCTGAAAGATCAGAAATGGGAAAAGATGGACCTCTTGTCTAAGAGGTTGGTGAAGAAGCTAGTCGGACCAGGTATTCGCATCCCTATACCCAGAGTGAAACATGTTTTATTCATGATAAAGGCATCCATTCAACTTCTTGAGATGAACCTGAAACAGAAGCGTTTGGCAAATGTATTGGGAGCGCCAACCATCTTCAGCAAGTCCATGGAACTGATCACACCCAAAGAAACTCCTCAGCCAAAGGAAGTGACATCATCAGAGGTAGAGTTGGAATTTAATTGCTCTAAGACACTTTTCATCAGCCAAAAAATTAGAGAAAAGCTAGAGTTCCACATCAAACGCAAGAAAATCCAACACCTCTGGGGTCTGCCTCAGGTGGTGCCAAAGTCTATTGATGCCCTCATTCCCAAGGCACCAAAGATAGACCGCAGTAGAGTTTTCCCAAAGCCCAAGTATGACATTGAGGTGATGACAAGTGACTTGCCGTTTTTGACTGAAACACAGAAAGAGGCTTTAGAGGGCAATGTGAGGAAAAAGAAAGCTCACAAAAACTGGGGTTACCCAAAACGGATAATGGACTCTCTGAAGGAATTTGAGGTTCCTGAGGGTGTGGCCAAAGACCTGTGCAAGAGACGTCGCCCTGGAGCCAAAGTCCGACACCCCCCAGCGGCCTCTAAGGTTAAGAATATCCCTGTGGAGTCCAAAGAGCCTCAGACATCAGCTACATCCGAAACCAACGACCTCAAAGAAATTAGTAATAAACAACAGAACAACCAGAACAACTCCCACAGCCTATCAGAATCCAGCACCACTAAGATTCAAGAAAGAGGATTTCCCAAAGTCACTTTTGGGCCTTTTTCTAAGAAGTGTTTCCATTCGGAGTATCCAGTACTCACAACGTTTTTGAAATTTGGATCCAATCGAAACAGACACAGACTACCTGTCTGTCAGAGCAGCCGTCAGTGTCAACCAGCAGACCCTGCAGGAAGGAAAATATTTTTTATCACTGTGAGTACCAACATAAAAAGTTTACTCTATAGCTGATACAATGTAATGTTATCATTCAAAGATATTTGCCCTTTAGTAATAATTTCTTATTTTCCCTCAACAGGAGTCCTGAAGGAAGAAACGTTTTTTTCCCTCAACAGGAGTCCTCTTTCTGAAGAAATAATACTTTATTTTGACCAACATCAAATAAATACAGATATTATTCTTTTGCATTTATCCCTTGATTCTGTGCAATATTTTTAGGCGAGCTGGAGTAGTTTCAGAAAGTAAACACTAGGGAGAGACATACTCTTATGATTTGAGCACTGCTCTAAATGTACTAAGCCAGATATAAACTCTCCTACATATTTATTTGGACAGCAGTGCTTGACTTAGACTGAAATAGGTGCCTGTACTCATTTTGGGTGCCGGTACTGTTTATATTTAGGTGCAGGAGCTCCACAATACTTCACAATACTAATCAGTGCTTTAATTTGTAAATCGGGAGGTGCGGAACATAAGTGAGCGCGATAGGGGAGCTGGGGAACACTAAAGGTACCGGAACATCACATTTATAATAAAGAATTATATTTATGCCTCTGTAACTTTCTCACTTACTTATTCACGATTCATTAATGATTATTCGTAATAATGAGAAACATATTATATTCCTATTTACAATAAAAGTGACTCCAAAATGACACAATACATTATTTACCATTCATTTCTATTGGGTGCAAATGCATCCAACAAGTTTGTAGAGTCACAAGCTTGGTGTAGTCATTGCGTGCTAGGAATATGGGACCAAATACTACACTTTTGACTAGGGGGACCAGATACATAAAGTGCTTTCATTTCTAAACGGTAAAACAGATAGGCCTATGTATGAAAATACTCTAAAATAAAAGGTGACACTTTGTACTGTCGCCTCTGTAAAATATTTGATCTCAAATCCAAAATTCTGGAGTATAGAGCCAAATTAAAAGTTGTAGCTTCACTGTCCAAATAAATATGTAGGGGAGTGTAGCTCAACCCCAAGCAAACTAGCATTGCTATTGCATGATTTCCTCAACATCCCCTTTTGCCAATGGGATGTTTGGGCAATGGGTTAGTAATGTGTCTGATATATAATACAATATACTGTATATGATAGCCTAGGTGGACTTTTTTGTTCTTTTTTGTTAAGGAATTGGGAAAGTACAGTATCTAGGCAGAGGTGCAAAGAAAAAGCCATATCTCAAACTGGCCAATAAAAATAAAAGATTAAGATGGGCAAAATAACACAGACACTGGACAGAGGAAGATATGGCTGATGCTTAAAGTTATTGAGGGAGATGGTAGTCTCCAGCTTCAATGATTTCTGCAATTCGTTCCAGTCATTGGCAGCAGAGAACTGGAAGGAATGGTGGCCAAAGGAGGTGTTGGCTTTGGGGATGACCAGTGAAATATACCTGCTGGAGCGCAGGCTACTGGTTGGTGTTGCTATGGTGACCAGTGAGCTGAGATAAGGTGGGGATTTACCTAGCAAAGACTTATAGATGACCTTGGCGATGAATATGTAGTGAGGGCCAGCCAACGAGAGCGTACAGGTCGCAGTGATGGGTAATATATGGGGCTTTGGTAACAAAACGGATGGCACTGTGAGAGACTACATCCAATTTGCTGAGTAGAGTGTTGGAGGCTATTTTGTAAATGACGTCGCCGAAGTCAAGGATCGGTAGGATAGTCAGTTTTACGAGGGCATGTTTGGCAGCACGAGTGAAGGAGGCTTTATTGTGAAATAGGAAGCCGATTCTAGATTAAATTTTGGATTGGAGATGCTTAATGTGAGTCTGAAAGGAGAGTTTACAGTCTAACCAAACGCCTAGGTATTTGTAGGTGTCCACGTATTCTAAGTCAGACCCGTCGAGAGTAGTGATGATAGTGTTGACGTTGAGACTGGTGTTTTGCGGGTACTATTTAATGAAGCTGCCAGTTGAGGACTCTCAAACTAGACACTCTAATGTACTTGTCCACTTGCTCAGTTGTGCACCGGGGCCTCCCACTCCTCTTTCTATTCTGGTTAGAGACATTTTGTGCTGTTCTGTGAAGGGAGTAGTACACAGCGATGTACGAGATCTTCAGTTTCTTGGCAATTTCTCACATGGAAAAGCCTTAATTTCTCAGAACAAGAATAGACTGACGAGTTTCAGAAGAAAGTTCTTTGTTTCTGGCCATTTTGAGCCTGTAATCGAACCCACAAATGCTGATGCTCCAGATACTCAACTAGTCTAAAGAAGGCCAGTTTTATTGCTTCTTTAATCAGCACAACAGTTTTCAGCTGTGCTAACATAATTGCAAAAGGGGTTTCTAATGATCAATTAGCCTTTTAAAATTATAAACTTGGATTAGCTAACACAACATGCCATTGGTAATGGGCCTCTGTACACCTATGTAGATATTCCATAAAACATCTGCCATTTCCAGCTACAATACTCATTTACAACATTAACAATGTCTACACTGTATTTCTGATCAATTTGATGTTATTTTAATTGACAAACAATTAGCTTTTCTTTAAAAAACAAGGACATTTCTAAGTGACCTCAAACTTTTGAACAGTAGTGTAAGTATTCAGTATTCACAACCCTGAGTCAATACTTTGTAGAAGCACCTTTGGCAACAATTACAGCTGTGAGTCTTTCTGGGTAAATCTCTAAGAGCTTTCCACACCTGGATTGCACAACACTTTGCACAGCCCATTATTCTTTTCAAATTTCTTCAAGCTCTGTAAAATGGTTGTTGATCATTGCTACACAACAATTTTCAGCTCTTGCCATATATTTTCAAGCAGATTTAAGTCAAAACTGTAACTTGGCTACTCAGGAACATTCACTGTCATCTTGGTAAGCAACTCCAGGGTAGATTTGGCCTTGTGTTTTAGATTACTGTCCTGCTGAAAGGTGAATTCATCTCCCCGTGTCTGGTGGAAAGCAGGTTTTCCTTTAGGATTTTGCCCGTGCTTAGCTCCATTCCATTTCTTTTTTATCCTGAAAATGTCCCAAGTCCTTAACAAGCATACCCATAACATGATGCAGCCACCACTATGCTTGAAAATATGGAGAGTGGTATTCAGTGTTGTGTGTTGTAATGTTTTAATTGGATTTGTCCCAAACAAAACACTTTGTATTCAGAACAAAAAGGGAATTGCTTTGCCACATTTTTTGCAGTATTACTTAAGTGCCTTGTTGCAAACAGGATGCAATTTTTGGAAAAATGTTATTCTGTACAGGCTTCCTTCTTTTCACTCTGACAATTAGGTTAGTATTTTGGAGTAACTTGAGTTGGGTGTATTGACACACCATTCAAAGTGTAAGTACACTGAACAAAAATATAAACGCAACATGCAACAACTTCAAAGATTTTACTGAGTTACAGTTCATATGAAGAAATCAGTCAATTGCAATAAATTCATTAGGCCCTAATCTATGGATTTCCCATGTCTGGTCAAGGGCGCACCCACTTGAGAGCCTGGCCCAGCCAATCAGAATGAGGTTTCTTTTTCCAGGAAAGGGCTTTATCACAGACAGAAATCTGGTCCGCGTTTGTGAGGCCAGTTGGACATACTGCCAAATTCTCTAAAACAACGTTGAAGGTAGCTTATGTTAGATAAATTAACATTAAATTACCTGGCAACAGTTCTGGTGGACATTCCTGCTGTCAGCATGCCAATTGAAAGCTCCATCAATACATCTGTAGCATTGTCTTTTATTGTCCCCAGCATAAGGTACGCCTGTGTAATGGTCATGCTGTTTAATCAGCTTCTTGATATGACACACCTGTCAGGTGGATAAATTATCTTGGTAAAGGATAAATGCTCACCATCAGGGATGTAAACAAATTTGTGCACAAAATTCGAGAGAAATAAGCTTTTTGTGCGTATGGATAATTTCTGGGATTTTTTGTTTCAGCTCATGAAACACTTTACATGTTGCTTTTATATTTTTGTTCAGTATAATAACTTCACCATTCTCAAAGGGATATTTAATGTCTTTTTTTATTTATTTACCCATCTACCAATAGGTGACCTTCGTTGCGAGGCATTGGAAAACCTCCCTGGTCTTTGTGATTGAATCTGTGTTTGAAATTCACTGCTCAACTGAGGGACTGAACAGATAATTGTACACTATATATATATACAAAAATATGTGGACAGCCCTTCAAATTAGTGGATTTGGCTATTTCAGCCACACGTTGCTGACAGGTGTATGAAATCTAGTACACCGCCATGCAATCTCCATAGACAAACATTGGCAGTAGAATGGCCTTACTGAAGAGCTCAATGACTTTCAACGTGGCACCGTCATAAGGTGCTACCTTTCCAACAAGTCAGTTCGTCAAATTTCTGTCCTGCTAGAGCTGCTCCGGTCAACTGTAAGTGCTGTTATTGTGAAGTGGACACATCAAGGAGCAACAACGCCACAGCCACAAAGTTGTAGGTCATACAAGCTCACAGAAAGTGACCCGAGTGCTAATCGCCCAACATCAGTGCTCGACTTTAGTAATTCACTTATGACTGAATGGAAGCAAGTCCCCTCAGCAATGTCCAACATCTAGTGGAAAGCCTTCGAAGATGACTAGAGACTGTTATAGCAGCAAAGGGGCAGGACCAACTACATATTAATGACCATGATTTTGAATTGAGATGTTCGACAAGGTATCTACATACTTTTGGTTATGTAGTGTATGTGTGGGGTACAGAGAGGAGGTAGTCATGCAAAAAAATTATGTTAAACACTGTTGCACGTGACTTAAGCCCATTTTTACTCTTGAATGTATTTTAGCTGGCCATAACAAAAGGGGTTGAATTCTTGACTAAATTAATTAGTAAAAATATAATTCTACTTTGACATTATGGGGTATTGTGTGTAGGCCCGTGAATTTCTCTTCTCCAATTTAATCAATATTAAAATCAGGCTGTAATAAACATTTTGAAAAAGTCAAGGGGTGTGAAGTATTTTTAACAAACAGCAGAAAGAAAATAAAAAAAGTGGTTCAAAGGATTTTTATTGGATCTTTTTTAGAAAAACAATACAAAATTTTGCAACAGTCAAATGTTGCTTTGTGTGAACTGCAAAATCAGTTACATGGTACAGTAAAGTGCTTATTTAAAATCAATGTTTGTCTCCGATGTGACAAACTAATTTTCCCCAACAATAGTTTGGGCTGGGAGAGAACAGTGTGTTAAAAACAAGTATTAACAACACTCAAGAGAAGCCTCAAGGCTTGAGGAGATCATAACCACATTGTAGAAAAACAATCTACATGTTACCTCCCTCAAACTCAACTATTTATACAAAATATTTAATTAAAATGTCAAAATCTTAAATGCATTGCCGGTAGACTACATTCAAATTGTGGGGAAGTGGATTATGACTGTCCAGTTGAATGTCTCCATTTCATTTCAACGATGTCTTAAAATAAGAGGCTAGGGATAGCTTGTATCCAATCTCTCCAAATAAAAAAAGCAGTCCAAAACTACTGCATTGGGTAAAAGTAGAAATGGTTATGATCAAGGAAACTCATACCTTAGATATAAGAGTACGACCCAAGTCTCTGCATTTCTGAGAACCCTCATAAAATGTCTAACAAAACGTAAGGAGAAACATGTCCGATACTTAAAATTCTTGATAGCAAGGTAGTTTCACAAACAAAGAAGAAAACAGCTGCATACACAAATTCAAGTAAGTCTTACTGTAAGACGTAAAACCCCACAAAGTCGCATCGGTAGAAGGTTTCATTAAAAGATTACAATCAGTGTCCTATTATCAGCATAATGGGCCATATGACGCCAAGGGAGCCATTTTTTCCAGAGTACCACACTGAAGTGCTGGCAACAACACATGGATATTCATGAGTTTAGCAGTTTCTTACTCATTGAGCATGCACGCTCGTGTCAAAACACTTGTTTCCATGACTTTTACCCTCTTTGGCAAATGGCTACAGTGTCTTGAGACCATCACCGTAAAATAATTGTTCAATTTCAGAAAGAGCCAAACTTGTTTCCAAACAGATGGTTACCAACACTTTCACATACAAAACAATAAAAGAAAAAGCCTTCTCTGGCCATTCATTTTGCTCCAGATACAAAAAAACAAAACAAACAACCTTTACCCATTTCAGATCCTCTTGTACATTCAACAAATAACACAAAAACTTAAAAATTAATCTTAAAAGAAAAACATCTGGTGTTCCACTTGAACACCACATGCAGGTTGACATAAAACCAGCCATAAAAATATCAGTGGCAGTTAAACATCGACATGGAGTTAACATAAAATAAAGTAAACTTTAAGAACGTATTAATTACAGCTACATGTCATCGGAATACTTTAAAAAAATTTTTTTTTAATGCTTTTCCATTTTATGTTTATTTGTTTTAATTGTCTACCACATTTTATGCAAATTTGTAAAGTCGCAATGCAGTTTACAAATCATTCAGAGAGGGTATGAGTCACATTATAGAGGACAGTATCAGGTTACCCTCTTAACGGAAAATCCTGATTGAAACCTGATCTCAGAACAAATCCAAATACAATAGCTAAGTCAGTGGCCAAAATGTGCTTTCTAACCCTGCTATGCTTGACAGGTTATTATGACAGCCATGGCATAAAATAACTTCACATTAACCACCAGTCAAATTAATCAAGATGTATTAGATGTGACCATCTAAATGGTGTGATGACAACTTATTACACAATTTGGCATGAGAACCCAAATTTGCCATTTTTATCAAGAGGGTAGCATCCGGCAAACCCTGTTCAAATGTCAGAGGGGTAGCAGGATCGAAGAGTTAGCCAGCTAACTTGTCTAAATGTTCAGAAATACACTTTCACCACCTTCTGAAGTTGATCATAACTTATTTAATCAGTAGCCTAATAAACTGCCTTCTTTGATGAGTCAGTGGGAGGATCACAACATATCGCGTGACTACGAGTTGACTTCAATATGTTATATCAATAGTTGTGCATAAAAGGCATTTGCATCACCATTTCCTCGCATAATTAATTGTACCGACAACTATCCCACCTTGTCTATCATATTTTAACATTTATTATGTTTACCGACAAACTTAGTAGTTTATATCAGGCCTGCCGTGACTTTTTTTAGCAGACGTACTTTAAAAATCACATAAAAAAGGTTTGATGGAAACCTGGTTAGTGACTCAACCAAAACAAACACATTCAGTTAAGCTTTCTTAATGAACAAGAAAATAAAAGTTATTTCTGGTTATTCATCCAAGTTAGCTGGCTAACTCTGATCCTGCTTTGTAGTGTTACCCATCTGGTATTAAATTAGTTACATTTGCCAAGAACTTGGCATAAAACCTCTAGCAGAGGCAGGTGAAACAAAGGTAATTCAACCCCTATTGCATTGTAGAAATTCAGGAGGAATGAATGTTGAATGATGCATGGCCAGTGCTAGTTTGGCATAATTCATTTTATCTATGAAACTGCATTGGTAGACATTGCAGCGTAATAAGGGCTGGTTATAGATACACATTCTCTGGTACTTCAGGCTCAAGTGCACAGCCACAAGGTTTTGTACTGTGGGCTTAAACCTTCTACAGAGGATGCGCAGTTGAAGAGGAATTTATCCATTAAGATAAAGCAAAAGAATTTGAAAGCTTTGAAAATCCCAGCAAACAGACTGCACCAGGAACTAAAAGCATTCGCATCCAGCATTCTCTACACAGAATCCCTCCACACATCTTGGCTATTGCATAAGCATGTATGTATCTGCTGATGGGGCATTCATGCATACAGGCAAAGAGAACATTCCAGGTAAACTTAAGTCACAGTTGATCTAGTTAACATGAAAGCAGCACAACAGGTAGTCCTTTGGTGTCTGAGCTCAGTTCAAACGTTCTGCCTTAGACTTAACAAAAGAAAAACATAGCTTGAAGGGCCCTCCCATCGCATCAACCTCCCAGTCCCTAGCAGGCCCAGCAGCCTGGACGTGCGTGTGTATGCAGGCCCTGGCTGATGTGCTTTACATGTGCTGCTGTGGGGCAGAAGGCAGTTATGAAACAGACAGCAGGCATGGCAGCGGTCTCCTGTTAAAGAGGGGGACATGCCTGTAGTCAGTCAGTGTGGCTGAGGAGCTGCAGCCAGGTAGAGGCGGAGAGGACAGGCTGAGTGGTCATCTACAGATCTGAGTCGGTGCCGGGGGGGGGTTTAGGCACATGATGACGTGATGACGAGGGGAGTGAGGAGCTGGCTAAGCTCAGAGGCAGAGACGGGCCCCGTCTTCAAGAGGCTGCCCCTCTGTCTGCGCTTGGCCAGCTTTGAATTGGATGGAGGGGAGAGATGCATGGAGGTGGAGCTGGCTGCAATGACCATGCGAGCCTCGTCAAGCTGCTGCTGCTCCTCCATCACAGCCTGCTCAGCCAGCTGCCGGTTCATGGCCACCGCCTTGCCAGCAAAGAACGTCAGGTCCTTGGCACTGTTTCTGATAGGATAAGAGGATACCAAATATAAACATTAACAATGCAGGTTGGATGGAGGGGAGAGACGCATGGAGGTGGATCAGGATACACTAGACTAAATAACATACCCCATATCCCTCAAGAACTATGAAAGATGAACTCACCTTTGATGTAGGATAGAGGTTGGTAGAGTGTCAGAGAAGCCCTAAGAAAAAAAAAAAAAGAAAAAAGAAAAGAGACCTGTTTTTTTCTTTCTTTTTAAACCCCTTTTTTCCTCCCCAATTCCAACTGGTAGTTAAAGTCTTGTCCTGTTGCTGCAACTCCCGTACGGACTCGGGAGAGGCGAAGGTCGAGAGCCGTGTGTCCTTCAAAACACAACCCCGCCAAGCCGCACTGCTTCTGGACACAATGCACGCTTAACCCGGAAGCCAGCCGCACCAATGTGTCGGAGGAAACACTGTACACCTGGCGACCATGTCAGCGTGCATGCGCCCTGCACACCACAGGAGTCACTACAGCACGATGGGACAAGGACATCCTAACCCTCCCCTAACCCGGACGACGCTGGGTCAATTGTGCGTCGCCTCATGGGTCTCCCGGTCGCGGACAGCTGCAACACAGACAGGGGTCGAACCTGCATCTATAGCAACGCAGCTTGCACTGCGATGCAGTGACTTAGACCACTGCGCCACTCGGGAGGCCCTAGAGAGACCCGTTTTAACAGGTGGTTAGATAAAAACAACCCCCACCTATTCTACCCACTGTAATGTATGTCAACGAGTGGGAGAGCGAGTGCGAGACTTACCCCTTGTACCCAGGGGTGCTGCAGAACCTGGCCGGCACTCAGGCGGTTCTTGGCATCCCGAACTAAGAGTTTGGAGATCAGGTCTTTGGCACTTGAGGAGATGTGAGCCCAGTCCTTCTCAGGAAACTCATACTTCCCTTCCTGGATACTCTCGAACAATGTGTTCTGGAGAAGAAATAAGCGCTTTCTTTACCATCACATAGTAAGGAACTTGAAGAAACGTACGGCTTGAATTTCACAATTGTGTGCAAGCCACAGGTGTCCTATAAAATGTACACGTGCATCTAGGACTACTATACTTCCTACTAAACAAACAGGATACAGTTTCAGGGGCACACATCACAAACAGAAGGGAGCGAAGGCTAGAGCGAGAATCTGGTGCAGCCGGAGGTGGCCTTTTCTTCCCTTCTTACCTGGCATGTGGGGCAGGGTTCTCCCATATCCCAGCCACAGTCGCTGCCACAGCGGCCCACGAAGGGCGGGTAGCCGCTCAGCAGGATGTAGAGGATGACCCCCAGGCTCCACAGGTCACATCGCTTGTCATAGTTGGTGGCCTCCTCACTGAAGGCCTCCACCACCTCAGGGGCCATGTACTCTGCCGAGCCACACTGCAGGAAACAGACAGATCACAGAGTTAGTTAGCGCTGGGAAGTCAACAATTCCCACCTGATGCTACTGCAGCAGCTATATAAAACATAGCTAAATGTAATAGGATGTGGGTACAACAGCAAAAAGGAAAAACAAGTTTATGCTGTCCAATGTCCCTGAACAAGTTATGCCTGCTGCATTCCTTTCCATTCATCCGATGCCTCATGTGCCTCTGCACAGAAGAATAAGCCTTTCTGAGACTCGGTTGTATGAGAGTCACATGGAAGACAGCAGCTATGGGCTAAACAAAACCAATAGAGCGGAGGGGGGTGTCCATAACATCTCTGCAGAAAATGTAACAAGGAATGGATAACATTACGTGCAGTGGGCAGGGAGGTGAGGGCAGTGGGCCCTGTGTGACTCACACAGCATGTTCTCAGCACTCGGCTCAAAGCCCACCGTGGACCGACTGATCAGGCTACAGGCTCATCGTGACAGTGTAGGATCTGAAACTAGGCCAAACACAGCTAGGAAAAGAGGATTGTCGGTGGATCAGTCTAAGAAAGCCCAGCACAGTTGCATAACTCTGTCAAACAAAAAACACCCAACAGTGTTTCAATACTTTGAGCAGGATGAAGGAATGTGAGGACCGGAGAACAAAGATACTCCTCAGGAGCTGGCTGCCTTGCTCAGATTTAATGAGCTTCTCTTCTGTTTACTTTCAGAGAAACTGAACAACCTCTTGGCAAATAATACATCTGACTTCCGGGTTAAGCGAGCAGTGTGTTAAGAATCAGCGCGGCTTGGCAGGCCATGTTTCGGAGGACGCATGTTTCGGGGGGGGGGGTGTACTGGTTAAAGCATACACAGTGGTGTGTACATCTACTGAAACATCCCATTCCTCTATCTGAGGAGAGGCTGGAGAGTGGTCTGTTTGCACACAGCTAGCTTCTTTTGTGAGCCCTGGTCCAGCTGTCACCCTGCACCCTTATGTAACGCAATTTCGCAGTGCAGGACTCAGTGCAGACAAAGCCTAGTCTGTTGGCCAGTGAGCCCCAACACAGCTGGTTGCCTTCTTCAACAAAACCCCCAGATTCAGGTAAACTCAAACCCCCTCTCTCTTGCAACAACCAGGAGAAACCGCAACACTGCTAAAACATCATCATGGAACAAAATATATTTCTGTCCACCAAGGTGCTTCAGAGGATAATGGGATTATGATAATCAAAAGAGTACTCATGTTTCAGTGCTCCCTTGAAAAACATGGCTAAGCTCAGCAGCCAGAGATAGTCTAGCGAGCCTATGACTGCTCAAGGCACCGATAAGGGTGTGGGACGGCAGCTAAAGGGGGTAAGATGAGAGAGCTCAGCTCAACTGATACTTGTACAGCATCAGATTTGACTTTCTGTAGTACATAAACGTAACCCAGCTGGTGCAATACTGTAGACTACTGGACTTGCATAAGGCAAATTGTACTGAAGACTTGCATCAGTCTCAGCCTCAAACCATCCTGCTGAGAAACAGATAGTGATTAATCAGCTGACGTCTGAGGATTTGTTGGTGAACTCAACCTGGGGCTTTCCTAACCATGTGACCAGTCAGCCCATACAGTCATCCTGTGACAACACAGATGTTGTTTGAGGAAAGCTTACAGAAAGAGGAGTTGGTCTTTCATCAGCACCTCAGCTGCACCAGAGTGCCTGACAAACCTCTGACAACTCTTCTGTGAATTCCCCTTAAGGCTCAGCACAGGCCTGTGTGTGGTATCGTACTGCTGCACACAGCCCAATGCAGCTCTGCTTTCACCAATCACAGGAAACCAATGTTATTCTCAGAAAAGACACCAGCTATTCACCCCCTCTCGACCTATAGTCTTTCAACCTCTACAAGTACAGTAAACAAATTGCCTAAGTGTGCCTAAGGGCACTGCATCTCAGTGCTAGAGTCGTCACTACAGACCCTGGTTCGATCTCGGGCTGTATCACAATCGGCCATGATCTGGAGTCCCATAGGGCTGCGCACAATTGGCCCAGCTTTGTCCAGGTTAGGGGAGGGTTTGGCCGGTGTAGGCAGTCATCGTAAATAAGAAAAAAATATTAACTGACTTGCCTAGTTAAATAAAGGTTACAAAATGTACAAATTCTAAAATAAAAATTATTTTTACCGAAGCACATGAAAATCTGTAGATACTATGAAACTACATTGGGGAATAACATGGCAGGCATGTGGGTTAAAAAAAAAAAAAAAAAAAAAAGGAGAGAAATGAAAAATCAGATAAGATTGTCCCTGTGATGAGGCCAAAGAAAACAAGGGAGTGTATGAGCAGTGCTGGGTACACAGGCCACTCCCCCCCCCCCCCCCCCTTCCCTCCCACTGGCTCAGCCAATCAAAGCACAGTTGCTAAGTACAAGGGCAAGACTCCATTTCTATAGAACAAGCTTCAGACATGGGGCTTTTGTTCCATGAATACAAAGAGAAATGCAGGCTTGCACAAATGTGGTGAGAGAAAGTGGGTGGCGATTACAGTTTGAGAAGAGACTGTAGGGTGGATGGCAATGTTATTTCTGTATGTTACAGCTCAAGTGATACCAGAGGAATGCAGCAATGGTTCAGTGAAGGGAGACATTGTTTTGTTCCAAGGAAAATAGGGTTCTCATTCAACCGCATACCATGGTTTGGCCTCGTTGTCTGTGCAAATGTGTTCCCTGTAGCCTTAATCCTACTCAAGGATATTACATTTAGTTCTTTCCACAGGAATGACAAAATACCTTAATTCTAAAAAAGTCTGACCCGACCCAGGGCAATCTCTCAGATAAAGACCAGGCTAGGTGAGGGAGAGAGCAGAAACGCAAGATCATAGAGGGGGATACCACTCAGCACTCACCCCACCCAGTTGGTCTCCAACGTGGCCCAAATGTGCGAGTGTGAAACCCCCCCCCCCCTCCCAAAAATCACCATCCCACCACAGACTAAACACGTGAGACCCCTGGCCCCACAACTATTCTACCCACAGGCCAAACCTAGGTCAGGTTCCAATGCAAAATCCACCACCCCCTATATTTCTCCACAATCACCCTCTAGCTAGTCTGGACGGGCTATCAGTTTCACCTGCTCACACCCATCTCTCTTTGTCTGACACACACACACACACGGAGAGTAAATCCCCAGGTGACACCACCTGAGCTTGTCCAATACCATACAGGCCAGACCATTTAGCTGGGGAGTGGCATCTTAAAACTGTCCTGCATATTAACCAACTGCCTCAGGGAAACAGGGCAGGGCATGTGACTGATTAACCTCACTAAGGCTTTGTGCCATGTCCTATAATCACAGCACATCTGCCTTTTAGGGACGTAACGATTCACCAATATGCATCGGTCCCCGATTCTAATGTTTAAGATATAAATGCATTGGTCCGAGGACCCAAAACCGATCCAAATGTAAACATACATCAGTCTGAAAAAATTATATTCAAACGCTACGAATCACTGATTCACTCAAATTGCCTTCTTTCTACCTTCGGAAAATACCTAATATTTTGTGACAACTGATGAGTCTTCTCCATTATCGAACTAAGCATGTAACTGTGTTGACAGTCATTGAGCATGCCGAACAACCCTAGGGAATATCAGTAGTCTAGTCACACTGTGTCCAGCTTTGCGCGCTGACCACCACGAGTTAGACACCGGAGACAACTTATCTGGCTATACCTGCTGAATGGGGCTTACAATAGATTTTATTTTGATTGTTCAGGTTCCCCATAAGCAATAGTTTTGCTTCAAGCAATCCTTGTATATTGTCATTTTTAGATATACAACGTAAAGTTTATAATTTCACCAGGAATCACTTTTGCGAGATGCACTGCATGGCCAAAGCGGGCGGAGAAAAGAAGCCCACCAAAAAATATTAATTGAATTTGTAAATATTGATACATTACTAGCTCAAACACTTCATCTGCAAAAATGACAACTTAATTAGTGGGTGATTGTAATTTCAGAACCAAAGTGGGGGGACAAAAACATATGCTACATTGCCGCCCCCCCCCCTTGTAATCTGATAGTGGGGTGGTATATGCCTAGTCTCCCTTATGGCTCAGTTCAAGTGCCTAGAGTGTATATAACAGACCATCAACAGCAGATTTTAATTTAGAATAGAAAAGGAATGCGTATCGCATCCATTCTCGAATCAAACCGAAATGCAACAAATTGTTTCAAACTAAAAAATGTATCGTTTTGGAGCCCATGCATTTAGATACGCATCAAATCGTCCTGAAAGGGAACGATGCCGATCCCTACTGCCTTCCATAGAATTTCTGTATCACTCCCATAGCATTTCCACAAGACTATTTATACATGCAGTCAAAATGAGTTAAGATGAACTGTACTGGCGCAACAGTGTAGTAGACTAACTGACCGGAGTGAGGAGCTCTGGGGTGGAGATGGGTGAACTGTCGCTGTTCAGCTTGATCCCACTGCCCAGGTCAAAGTCACAGATCTTCACAGGAGAGATCTACAGAGGGAGGGAGAAAGGCATGTTTTAGATGTTACAAAAACATCCTTTCTTCTGATGCCACAAGAGATTTGTGACCAAAGTTCAGGGTGTTGTTTATGCCTTTAATTGGGTATGATAGCACTTCATAGGAAGGCGACTTATTGGCAATCATACTTAACTTCAGATTAGCGTGACCTTCGGCCAGTGACTAAAGATATCAGACACCCATCAATGGAAACGTACCTTGTCCACATGCTCACACAAGATGTTTTCCGGCTTCAGATCTCGATGTGCCATTCCTTTAAAAAAAAAGGGAAAAGGTGACATTCTAAATTAAACAGTAGGGTGGGGGGATTTTGCCATGTGTCAAATGACCAGCATGGCCCACTGCTAGGGGTCACAGGGGGCCTATGGCTGACCTTTGACCCAACATCCCCGGTGTGGAGGCAACACGCGAGACCTTAATCCCATTTATTATACCCAGTAGTACAGTGGGCCGAGCCTTCCAACCATCTGCTGAAACCAGATCAGATAGTGTAAAGCCCTCGAGAGACACACCAGCACATCTCCAGATGCCAGCACCCATTGCCAGGCCCTTCCCAGTACCCACGTGAAACCCCATCCTCCCCCTTGGCCTGACAGGCAAGCCCTGGGCTGTGGCTCGACCCTGCTGGAGGAGGCTTACCTTTGTTATGCAGGAAATCCAGAGCGCTGGCGATGTCCTGCACCACAACGGAGGCTTCCTGCTCACTAAAGTGTTGTCTCCTGTGGATGTGAGCCAGGACCGAACCTGCAGGTCAACAAGACTCTTATTACTCTGCTCAATCCTATTACATTGGCTTGTATTGTATAAAAAGTGCCTGTATTAAGCTACACCGACCAATTCAATAGGAGACACATGCTAGAGGAAATGGTGCATTTTACTATAGCATTCTATTAGCCCCCGAGACTGGGTGTGAGTGTTCAGAGAATTTAAGTAAGGTTAGAAGCACTCACCTCCTCTCAGCATTTCAAACACCAAGTAAAACTTGTCTTCCTCCTCAAAGAACTCCACCAGTTCCAGGATGTTTCTGCAGTGAAGGAAACAGGATGGTAATTATGTGGTCACACGATTACAAACATTACTAAAAAAAGATGTCAGGCTGGAAATAATGAATTACTGGAAAAACTTGTCTCAAGAGTATTACTCATTTAGTGCCAAGAGCATCAGGTGAAGTAAGGTACATTGCTTTCTAATAAAAAAATGTGTCACAAGTCAGCCATGTGGTTGGACATATAGGCAGTAATCTTACCTGTGACCCTGGCACTGGTACAGCATCTCCACCTCCCTGAAGACGCGACTGCGGCTGTGACCTGGTCTCTTCTCAATGATCTGGAAGGGAGGAGTCTGGTTTAGAGGATAGGGTTCCAAACACCATGTATGCATCATACTATACGGTGATAGGGTTCCAAACACCATGTATGCATCATACTATACTGTGCACGGAATGGAAATAAATATGTGCCCTTAGCCCCACTTCCTCCTCACCTTCACCACTTTAGGCACAGCTAGGATGAAGGGTTAACCTACTTCTGAGGTATGCCAAGTGCCTACCCTCCCAGACAACCAATCGGTTAAGAATCACAGCGCCACACCTCTAAATATAGTATACGTGTGTAACCTATATTCCAATCTTCCAGGCTTGCTCCATGAAATCACAAGGCAAAAGGGGTAATTCCAGCCCCTACAGGCAGCCAGTTCCCAGTTGCATCAACAACTAAATTTAGCTGCAGTACTGTTGCGGGCCGCTGCCTGGCAGCCCAGCTTGTTGCAAAGCCAAAAGAGACTGCTGACACTAAAAGCAAATGCCTTAATTTTCCAGCTGCCCCCTCTTCTCATTGTCTGAGGGTGTATGTGATACTCTTCCTGCTAGCTGGGCCGCCATTGAAACCCACTGGGCCAGAGCATAATGTTTCTAGGCCTAGAGACCTGTGTTGACCAAAGCTTCAGCAATAAAAGTCAGCACAAAAACATGTTACTTTCTCCTGATCACAACCTCCAATGAGTAGCCTCCAAGTAGCAGACACTAGTATTGATTAACTGATAATGGGAGAATTGATAGATGGCTAAACCAACGCATGGGTGTGTGCCACTTCTATGCCTATGGTTAGCTGTAGGAGTTTTACTGTCCTCTCAGAGAGTCACCCAGCAGGGGCTATAAATCTCTGCAGCCTGGCTTCAGGATGGCCCCATTAAGTAATACAACAGGTCTGTAAATAAACCCAGACATGTGAATGCCCAGGCAGCCCAGGATGAAGCTAGCCAGGCAGGGTAAAAGGCAAGCAGATAGGAGACCGGCCCCTAAGGTTTGTTTTCCTGTAGCTCTGGTTTTTGTTCTAGTGTTGCAACAGTAGAGTCTCCGCCCCTCTTCCAGACATTGGGAGGGGGAGGGGTAGTTGACGAGGACATCTGGTCTGAGCCCCTGCTGAGCCCCAACTGACCTTCAGACACTGGTACTCCCACACCCCACCCCCTAGAACCTCCCCATAGGACCCCTCTTCAGTGAACAACTATTACTAGAAAGGGGAACAAATACCATTAATATACTGGATGCAAAAGAAATGTTTGTCTTACAGCATCCAAAGAATCCATACAAAATACGGAACAAACTAAATCTTTCAACACAGACCAAATTGAATTTCACAACATTTACCTCAAGGAAAAACGAGAGAGAATGAGTCAAGAAGCCACAGGAATTCAACGTTTTTCAATACACACCCCGTTTTGTTGGGGGGAAAAAAACAGAAGTGCTAGAGGAACAAAAAAAAAAAAAGTGAACACCCCAGGTCATAACCCTTTACCCGGGTTTGTTTTGGCACTGCTGCCAGCAAACACCTCCCACCACTAGGAGCCTGGCTGACGAATGAGTGCAAAGAGGGGGTGGAAGAAGCCTTACGCTGGCTCTTACTGGTTAGCAGTGCCATAAAAACACAAAGGGGGAGTTTCTGGGCTAGCAGTAGCTAGGTACCCAGTGCCCATAAAACTACAGCAGTAGCACAACACTGACGGAGCCTCAGACATCAGTTTCAAAGACATCCAGACATCAGTTTCAAAGACATCCGTTAAACAGAACAAAAATGATAAGTCTGTCTTGAAATGTCCCAAACAAGGTTACAAGAGTACAGTCCACAAATGTAGATGCCAGAGAAGACCGTGTCAAAGAGACCTATAGTGTATCTATAGGTTCTTTCATGAAAAAACATTAAATGAGCAATTCCTTCACGTGCGCAATTCACAGCTTGTGGCTAATGATCAGATAACCATGTGCAGTCTTTTGCAATGTAACATTCCCATATCAATCGCAAGGCCCAGACAGCAAAGAAGTGTGATGTGAGATAATAGCAGTCACAGGCCCATGTCAGGAGTGACGGACACTTCAGACACTATCCTCTGAAGTTGGCAATAACTTTTTCTAGGAAAATGGGCACGTTCCCAAATTCTACACAAATCACTCAATACAATAACATTCAGGCACTCAATGATTTTGGGGTTCATTTTCAAAGAACTTGTCCAGTATGAGAAACGTCTTACCTTCACAGCATATTCATTATTGGTGATGAGGTTGATGCAGCTCTGTACTTTTGCATATGCCCCCTCTCCAAGAACCTCTGCCTGCAGTCTGTAGACATCTGATAGGGCACATTTTTTTTAATGCCTTAATTTTGAACTATAATGTACAGAATCTGCCCTTTACATGAGATAAGTAAATGACTCACCCTCAAATCGGCCAGAGAAGCTGTCAGTTGCCCTGCAACGCTTTTTCTTCTTATGTCTCTTCTTGGCATCAGGGATGTCAATAGGCTGGCTGGAGGTAATGTCTACACAATCACAACAATCAGTAAGAATAACATAGAATTACAGGGTGCTACATAACATAGTAAATGCTACTACAGAATTCCAATATTGACCCATTGGGAGTAATATGAGAACTTCTAGTCCAACAGTACAAACAAAAGAATGCACTAACCGTGTCTATTAGACGACTCAAAATTGAAGTCTGAATCAAGGAGGGATCCATTTTTGGTGAACTCAGTCTCAAAGGGATTTTGGCCCTAGATGAGCAGAACAAAAAGGGTGAATTTAAACTTCAAGTTAAGCCTTGTTCAAAATGACCCATACAATTTATGATAAAATGATCAACACATTAGCTACAGTGGCCATGGTCTCATCTCTTACAATATTGAGTCAACCTTCAAGAATTTCACAGCTGATACTGTATTAATGCTTTATATATACACACAATACCATCTGAACCAATCTGTGCTGTTGTGCCATTTAAAAACATTGTCCAGAAGGCCAATTAACCGTTTCCCTGGGAAACTCAATTAGTCAGTCATTATCAATATCCGCATGTGTGAATTGTAAACATTGGTAGCAAGGACACACGTTTGTCACCCAAGTTTGAAGACAAGAAAGATGTAGTTAAATAAAGCAAGATGGAGCCTGGCCTCTCCATCTTGGAACCAATGCAATCTATTAGAAACACTCATTCACCTTGAAAGAGCTATGGAATCCAGTGACTTCGCTGATCTTATTTTGCACCATTTTGCTTTGATTATGAGGGACTGATGGCGGCTGCAGCGTTTATGTAGTATCAAATAACACTCTCCCAAAACAAAATGTTTATTTTAGAGCGAATTATCGCTGTGCTGTCTGGTCAAGATGATGCGGCGCTTTCAACCGGACCGGAGCACTGTGCAAAAAAAAAAAAATAATTCATAGTATAAACATTAGACAACAATCTGGAATATTTGACAAGAACAGCCCAGTTAGGCCTATCTCAAACTAGACATGCGGTGAAACATTGGAATAATATTTCGTTACTTTAACGAGTAGCTCTAATATTACATTTCAAAATAGTTAACCCAATTTACATAACGCAGCATGACCCGTTGTCTGTTGTCAAAACACGTTTACTGAACCCACGCTGCGCTAGTAGAAACACTGCACAGCAGCATGAATTTGCAGTTAACTAATCAACTAGCTAGTTCAATCGCACCAACATCCTGAAATTCATTACCAATGGAGTCAACTGACTAAACAATCTAAGCGTGAATCAATATGGAAATGGCATTTTAAATCAATGAATCGATTTGGCTAGCCAGATAGCTAGTTAACTGTTAGTTACTTATGCTGACACGCTGTCAAACCATCGACAGAAGCATTAATTTCGATAAACTCCGATTAGAAAGGACGTCAAACCAAAGTAACTATCGACAAACTACTTTTAATTTACCCTGTTTTAGTTTTTCACAGCTCCAGTGTTAAAGCCGTTGTTTGACCCACTGCTGTCATCAAAGCCGCAGAGATGGTCGAGGGGAAGCCAGATCGTGAGTGTGTGGAAGGTGGAACGAAGTGCATCGCGACGAGGTTTTTTAATCTCACGACTGTTTCCGCCCACTTCTCGGTTCATCCAGCCCCCTCGGCTACTTGCACCCAAAACAACACAGCAACAAACGGTTGGTTCGTCACATGGGCTGGGATGAGGAATTACGTGTGTTCTCTAGATCAGATTCCATTTCAGCCAATAGCCTCTTTCCTAACGCCTTCTCATTCACACTTCAGAAATGATCTGAAATTATTAGGTAGGTGTGCAAGCAGACACAGCCTTTCACCACATTGTGATTCTGCCATGTCGCTTTCTTCTATAAAGAATTTTCAGAGTGCTAGGGTTTAGGAGAGGGGACAGAAATGGAACTGGGCGAGAGTCGATTGCTTTGTTCCCCCTGAGTTCCAGTGAAGAGGCATGCTAGAATGAAGAGGATGTAGACTAGTGTGTGTTTAGGACAGGCGAGAGATAAGCATAAGGCTAAGTATTTATCCTGCTCAGGGAATTCTGGTTCTATGTCCTTACCGAGTGTAACAACGTGCCTCTTACATTGACTAGACTTCTACGGATAGCCTATGCATTTCACTAGTCCTTATTACTTAGGCACATTGGCGACCCGTCATTCAGGGCAGTTTTGAGCCCCACATTTTAAACAAATAATATATTTTAATAGATATAATATATATTTTGGGGATGCATGCCTGCAAATCCACTACACAACACAAAACAATACATTAATTGCACTTTAACGTTGCACACCAACTGTTAGGGCGACATAAAGCTGTCCCAACAGCAGAGTCCCAACAGCAGTCCCAATGCCTTACCACTGCTACACCTGGCTATCAGCGGAGCCTCATTAACTGCCTTTTAAAAAAACATTGCTTAAACAAATGTGTTTCTACTGACAATTGAGATGTACAAACTATGGCATAAGGGGACGACAAGCGGATAAGAGGCAATCCGTAATTTCGATTAAGACATTAATGAGCGAGCTAGGACGGGCGTAGTCAATATAACTATTTGTTCAGTAATTTTGAAATGTACAACGACAGAATTCAGAACATGGGCCATTCTTACAGTGTTCTCCCTGTACACCAAGTCAGAACCCTAGGGTAAATAAAGGGGGCATATAAGCAGTATTTGATGATTACATTTCTCTAAAACCGGTTATAGTCTACATGTGCACCACCAAGTCAGAACAGTAGGCAAAATAAAGAGGGGAAAATAGACCAAATTATTAGGGTGAGTCACACAGGCTACACCATTTTTTTAAATGTATTTATTTAACCTTTATTTAACTAGGCAAGTCAGTTGAGAACAAATTCTTATTTAGCATACACTTAGTATTACTTTCTTAGCTACAGATACATATCTCCCTGGTATATTACATAATTTATGCAGCAGCATACAAGACATTTATGGACTCACCTTGTGCTGTGCTCACTTGAACATGAAGGTGGCGCGGTAGTCCTTTATGGGCAAAGTCTGGCATTCTCTGGATTTATGGTGCTTTCAAGACAACTGGGAACTCGGGAAAAAAACAAGGCTGAATCATGATGACGTCAGTGATCTTCAGGTCGTAGCGCTAGAAAGAGGCCCCCGTTCCCGATTTACAATTCCGAGTTGGATGACCGTTCAAAACGTATTTTCCCAGTCAGAGATATTTTTTTCCCGAGTTCCCAGTTGTCTTGAACTCACTGAAGTCATATTACCCAGTTCTGAGTTAATAGCTGTTTTGAGCGTGGCAGAAATCATGCTGGATTGACAGGATGGCCAATGTTGAATGTTTATCATTTTAAGCTTGGAAAAGAGACCCTTAAACCCAGAGTTGGGTCCACACAGCCACTCCACTGAATAGCAGGCTAGTGATTGCTTTGCAATGCTTGCAGTTAGCCACTGATTCCTTCCAAACCACTCATTGTTGAATTTGCGATTTCCAACTTGTGTAATGTTTATGTCCAATAGCCGATAAGCACGATAGGTTTTATCTATAATTTATCTTCATTACATCTCTTCATATGACAAGGATTAAAAAGGATTTGACAGTAGATTGTCGACTTGATTCATGTTGACATGATCAGTCCAATCAAAGCTACTGTAGATATAACATGATTTGACATCATTTTATCTGTGGCCAATGACCTTGAGCCTTCTTGGATGGGCCCTTTTAATGTAAATCTATGGCAGCACCTAAGAGGCTTGAACTTTTCGAGCTCTACCCTAATATCTGGAGGTGACGTAGTGTCCCCATGAGTGACAGAACACTGAGCCAATCACGGATCAACTAGAGAACATTATAAACCCCTACGCTCCGGATTTTCCGTTGGCTGCCCCACCACCACAGAAAGCACTGAGCTAGGCTGAAACACCTGCATTTTGGAGCTGGCTTACTCAAGAAAGCAAAAAAGAGACCACGTTTGTATGCGGCTTTATTATTGCCAAAATAACACGCAAAACAGGCAACACCCCAAAATTGTTTTTTGATTTCTTTAGATAAAATGTGGTCCCCAAAATGACGGGGTGCCACTGCCTCCTTCATATCTTCATACTACACATCTATGGCATGTTATCTCGTGAGTCGTGACCTAGCATCGCACGTTTTAGAAATTACTGAGGAGGTTGTACACAGGCAATCAATTGTCTCTCACAGCAGTGATAATGAAATAACTCTCTGAAGATTTTCAAATGAGCTACTGTATCTTCCCGTTAGGCCTAAGCAACATTGACACAATGAGTAAAAGTGACCCTATTTATTTTGGTCATGTGCAAGTTCTATAAAATTACCCATAACATACAGTGCCTTCAGAAAGTATTCACACCCCTTGACCTTTTCCGCATTTTGTTGTGTTAAAAAGTGGGATTAAAATGGATTTAATGTCAAAGTGGAAGAAAAAGTCTAACTGGCTGTTGATCATTGTTAGAAAGCCATTTTCAAGTCTGGCCATAGATTTTCAAGTTTATTTCAATCAAAACTGTAACTAGGCCACTCAGGAACATTCAATGTCAACTCCAGTGTAGATTTGGTCTTGTGTTTTAGGTTATTGTCCTGTTGAAACATGAATTAATCTCCCAGTGTCTGTTGGAAAGGAGACTGAACCAGGTTTTCCTCTAGGATTTTGCCTGTTCTTAGCTGTATTCCGTTTGTTTTTATCCTAACAATGACAAGCACACCCATAACACGATGCAGCCACCACCATGCTTGAAAATATGAAGTGATTTGTTGTGTTGGATTTGCCCCAAACATTCAGGACAAAATTTTAATTTCATTGCAAACAAGATGCATGTTTTAGAATATATTTTATTCTGTACAGGCTTGTTTCTTTTCACTCTGTCATTTAGGTTGGTATTGTGGAGTAACTACAATGCTGTTGATCCATCCTCAGTTATCTCATATCACTCACAACCATTAAACACTGTAACTGTTTTAAAGTCACCATCGGCCTCATGGTGAAATCCCTGAGCAGTTTATATCCTATCTGGCAACTGAGTTAGGAAGGACGCCTGCATTTATGTATTGACTGGGTGTATTGATACACCATCCAAAGCCTAATTAATAACTTCACCATGCTCAAAGCGATAAAAAAAAAAAAACATCTACCAATCGATGCCCTTCTTTACAAGGCATTGAAAAACTTCCCTGGTCTTTGTGATAGAATCTATGCTTGAAATTCACTACTCGATTGAGGGACCTTACAGATAATTGTATGTGTGGGTTACAGAGATGAGGTAGTCATTAAAAAGTCATCTTAACCACTATTATTGAACACAGAATGAGTCATGAAACTTATGTGATTTATTAAGCACATTTTTACCCCTGAACTTATTTAGGCTTGCCATAACAAAGTGGTTGAATACTTATTGACATAAGACATTTCAAATTCCACTTTGACATTATGGGGTATTGTGTGTAGATCAGTGACACAAAATATAAATGTAATCAATTTTAAATTCAGGCTGTTACACAATAAAATGTGGAAAAGGTAAAGTGGTGTGAATACTTTCTGAATGCACTGTAGCCTATGCTACACCCAAAATAATTGATCAGTTTATTTAATGGTTGTGCAAAATATGTTGAATTATTGCCATGACCCAAACCTGTAGATCATGTTCTTTCTGTTGTTTACCTATTGTTACTATGTGGCCATGAACCACTTGTTACTGTATGTGCTAGTTTCCTTTGTAGGACTTGTTTATAATAAGAGGAACATCTTGTGACTGTTTTCTCTCTCCTTCCCTCTATACTTGGGCCTTAAACTGCAGCAAACATTATGCAAAGGGATTGGCTGCTACTCAATAGGGCCATGACCACATGATGCAATCCCAGGTTAGGTTGGAAAACAAACCATGGGGCTGAGGAGGGGCACTATGGAGTAACATTAGCAGGGTCATAGTAAAAGGCTTCAAGTGTCAGCCTCATTCCAATAACAACATCCCAGGGGGTAGTCTTTCAGAAAGGGGATATTTCTGCCTGCTCACGGATTGGCTAAGATCAGTAGGTGTGGCTGACAGGATGATAACAACAATGGATTGCATTTATACAGCACTTTTGTGTGCTACAGTCAGAAGAATGAGTTACTCATTCACCACCAGTGTGTAGCAACCACCGGAGTGATGTATGACTGACATGCATCAGAATGTGCACAATACATAAACTACCAAACTCTGCAAACTTCTTGAATGGCCAACTCCTTGAATTTTCCCCCATTAAGTGTGTGTACATTACTGTATTTATACTTGGGATATTTTCAACCGGAAAAGTAAAAAATTATATAGGCCTACAAGAGTAGAGGCATTAAAACCAAAACAAACTTGTGTTTTGTTTAGGGGGGCCTACATGTCCAGTTACGCACATCATGTGTGTCTATGATGTATACAAATATGTGTGTATGTATCGTAGGGGTGTACTCTCCACAACAGAGATGAGTGTGCTGCAGTTAGCAGTCCCCTTATGTTTAATCTTGGCTGCTGGGTTTTTCCAAGGAGTCTGCGCTCAAGGTCACATGGTGAAGATTTACACACACTTGTTCTTAGAATGAGGTTCCCAGAAAAATTGAAACATGACCACCTTTAAAGGAAAAACTACAACTTTCAAGCAAAATAAAATATTATTATAGTAATACATGTTATCCAAATAGCACCTTTACAAGTCCCAATTACACTTTAGTTTAGGATAAAGACATAATAGCACCAAAAGTACACATATTACTAAGTTATAGGTTCCAAAGACCACACGATACAGCCCACCCAATACTCTCTCCAAGATATTCCCACTAAGGACATGAACAATTGCTCAAATGTGCTGTGAAATGAATTTACTGTGGAGTGGGTGTAATTAAAATTCTCCTTATTCAAACTCAGATAATACTAACAAAGGAGATTAGTGAACAATCAGCACACTTGGATGAAACATATTCAGTTCACAGTGTTTGGCATTTTGTATATTATTTGAAGAAGATTTCACTTAAATGTAGGGCTAGTCCAGACCAACCACTCAACCAACACACAACCTTAACCGAATAAAAATCCCTATGGTGTCCCTAAAACTGTATTTGCATGGTACTCAGGTAGGCAGGTACATTTTCTATATGTGTTATCTTACATGTCAGGCAACTGTAGTAATTACTATGTTGCCCTAATAATATGTTCATACACTGTAGTTATACTGTACCTGTCCTTGTACTTATCTAGTAAACATATATATTTAGGGGCTTCAAATTTAAGTAGAACCACAAACTGTGAAGGAAATTGTTTAATGAGTAGCATAGAAGGACGGGATGGTTGTTTAGCAACAAAAGCGACACATTCGCAACTACGGGGTTGGCTTAGATTGTTGTCAACATAAACTATATTTTGTCTCCAATGTTTAGGCTATTGAAAACATACTGTAAATACATTTGCACAATAATGAGCACTTGTCTCTCAAATATATCCTTACAGTTGTTGGTTAGCTAGCTAGCTAGCGAATTTGAGCCATATTAGCAGACGAGACATCAGTCAAAACACCTAAAAACAAGACATGGTATCAAGAACAAGATAGAACTAGCTGAAACAAGCCACCTATGATTCCACACATGGCAGTTTCTTGTCATTGTTGCTAGCTATCTGGCCATCCAGAATCACAACAACCTAAAGACTTCTGCCCCATTGAAGCGTGTGCATCGTTTTGGTGACGTTGTCAGCTAACCCATCTATACAGAAGGACATATTTATACAATCACAATGAAGTACTGTATACTGTAACTACCTAATTCTACTTGAACTCAATTTGACACTTTTGGTCCCTTTCTGTGTACATTGGATAATTTTCATCATAAAGTCCTAAATATGACTGACATCCCAAGCACTTGTTTTATTGAAATATCTTACTATGTAACAGGAATAAGATCCTATTTAAATTAGAACTTATTTTAATTAAAATTGAGACCATTTGTACTGACACTCAGTCTTTGAGATAATACAGAGGACCCTACATGAGGCAACTGACTTGCAAGTCATGAAACAGTTAGGGTGTGCACTCAAAGCCTAATATTTGCTGAGTCACATAATCCACAGTGTAAACAATCACATATGCATTCAAAACAGTACAAGCACATTGTCATTGCAACAACTCAGACAGAATTGAGTCAGCTACCATTTGATTGGTGCTACTGAAATTCTTTAACTTGATCCTGCCCGGATACAGTTGAAACCCCGCCTTTCATGGCAAATCTCCACATTTCGAGTGGAGTCCAGTTCTTATTATACCTCAGTGGTCCAGTCTGCTCTAAAACATTCCACTAAAGAAAATACAAGCAGGTTGAGATGAGTCAAATCATCTCCTGCCTGTCTCACACGTACCTCACGAAGGGAGACCAGTCACAGGGTTGCTGTAGAGGAGAATGAGGGGAAATTACTCTTGTGAGTTGGCAGGAGACTACATAGTCAACCAGATGCAGAGAATTTTGATCAGAACCTGCTATGTACTATTGTTGACTGAGGGTATATAAATATAATCCTCTTCCCCTCACAGCTAGAGGTCATGTACTCCTGTAACATGGCCATTGGATACTCTTGGCACAACAGCCTGAAATAAAGGTGGTTTCCAGTTGTTGCAACCTGGTCTCAGAGCATTTCGTATTTTTATGGACGGAATTTCGAGACACTCCATTTAGTATATGTTACATTTCGTATGGTATGTATTAATTTGTGGTTGTCCATCACACATTTTGTATGATACTGTATGTTACGAATTACAATTTGTATTTCATGTTACGAATTTGCAAAACGTATGATGTTACGAAATCTAGGTGGCTAATGTTAGCTATTTGGCTAACATTAGCTAGGCTACGGGTTAGGGTTACGTTTAGGAGTTAGGTTAAAGGGTTAGTCCATGATGAGATTTGGGTTGCTAGATGTTTACGTTATATGCCCACCAATCTCAACCAACCACCCTACTAAGTAAGCATCTGTCTTATGTAATCATACGAAATGTAACGTATCATACTAAATGTAATGTCTTTGTTTTACATACAGAATAATATAAAATGCTCTGAGACCAGATTGACAACCGGTAGGCCTACCTTTGTGCAGCCTACTCACCCAAGAAAGTGAATTTCATGTGATGTCCTTGGATTCATTTTGCTCAAGTCAAGTGGGTCCAGGTCATGGTTACGTTGATAAGTGTTTAATTTGAAGTGTGTCCAATAATGTCCTGTCCCCATGGGAAAGGAATAGGACAGGTTATGAATGAAAATCATTCTTGCCTTTAACTCTCACTGGCTGTGACATAATACTGTTCATTATGAAATATCATGGCTTGTGAATTCACCCCAGATCACTGTGCCCAAGACTATTTGGCAAAGGCCAAGTAGTGTTCCTGCTTAGTTTGAAAAATTATGGAGGACAGAAGAAAACATTTACAACAAAGTCTTTGTCTTCCTCATTAAAACAGTTCAGTCCAGACTGTTTCTTGCATAACAGTCTTAATCAGATAATTAACCCAAATCATGTCACAAGCTCTATGTTTCCCATTCATTGGTACTATAAGAAGTCTAGGATCGGAAGTTTATGGCATATATTAGCCTGAATGGGCTTCCTGGTACATATTAACTCTACAACCTTTACACAAGCCATATTTAAGTGTGCTCTTTATGCCACCTTGTGGACTAACGTAAGACCTGCACAACTGGTTTATTATGTTGGTTGGCCTAGCTCTATAGACCTTGTTCTCATTTATTTGATTGCTTTTACAAAACAACGCCATAGATTTAATAAACAAACAATATACTAGTTTGAGTGTATATTCTGGAAAAATAACTATGTATGATTAATACAGCATGGCTTTGAACGCTGTTCGTCCAATCAGCATCCAAACTACCCCTTCTATAATTAAACATGAGACACTTGAGTTTAGAGTAGGAACATAGTGTGAGTATGTTTAATGTCTCCACATACTACAATCTTAGATATGTACAAACATACATATATTATTTTAAGATAAGAAGAGAACAACTAAATGACAGGAATGATTCAGCTTCAAATTAAAAACGAAAGATTTATCTCTTAATACTGTGCTCTGATATAACGCTCAAAACATTAAAAAAGGAAGAGAATGACTTACAAGGTTCCTGGTTAAACAAACCTACATGGTTAAAATAGATTACAGTACTTGTTTATAAAAATAAAGACTCTTTTAGATTTGGTTAACGTTTCCTGTTTCATTCTTCTACATGGATGGAACTAGTCTTCAAGGGGGAATGTGTCAAGTGGCCAGTGGCGCTCCCTTAGTGGCACATCTGTGATGTCATCTCTTTCTGTAGGAGACAGGAGTGGTAGTTTTGCAACATTATCATAGCAAAAGCACACAAATGTGCTTGTAAACATCACAATTATAGGGTGCAATACAAAACTGCATTGTTGGTTAAGGGCTTGTAAGTAAGGACTTCACTGTAAGGTCTAACCCTGTAGTATTCGGTGCATGTGACAAATACATTTTGATTTTGTCAACTTCAGGCAGCTTCCTTTACAAAAATGCCATCTAATGTGTAAGAAGTTATACTGAAACAAAAATGTCTCCTTGCCTTTATGAGCTTGTGCAATTGTTTCTTTTTTCTGTATGTTTGTTTATCAGCTCGCCTACCAACAAGATAGACAATTCAATTATTTTTGCCTCACTCACCAGTGGCTCGAGCTCCTTGTGGTCTGTGAGGTTGAACTCTGTTACAAAGTAGTAGAAGTGCTTGTAACAGGTGTTGACGTGGGCCTCTGCACCCATCTGGCTCACACGATCAAAGTGGTGGATGTAGACGTGGACGAACACACGAAACAAGCGAGACAAAATCTTCTTAGCTACCTGCATGAAGGTCTTGGGGAAGGGAGTACCTTCAAAAACCAAACAAAAGATGACAAAAAAGATGAAGATGTGTCCTCCTGGGACATGTAAAATAAACACAAAAGTAGTCATGCTCTCAACTGTATCTGTGTTTGAGTCAGTCTACTTGTCAGATGAATTCTCAACTTTAAATATTACCTTGGGTGCAAATACAATATATATTCTGTTTTTGTGAACTTGTGTACTACAGGATCATGCTTGTATCACTCAAAGGAGATATGTGAGCCTTTAAATGACCATGCCTAGGGCAGATTATTCATATTTTCCTTAATCCATCAAGAATAGATGAAATTATCGGTCCATCCTTTTACACTGATCTAATAGCATTTTAACAATGCATTTCCAGGGACATGCGCACATGCCATGCCTATTTATATCCTACTATAGATTGTGTGACCCATTTCTAATGCCACTGCTTGGATGTTTCTACAGCTAGTCAGATACCAAGTTGTGTGGTGGGAGGACGTGAAGAACGGAAGGTTACTGAATCATTGTATATGAACGGATACAGCTGTTGTAATGACAAAGAGAACTCAAGGATTTCAGCCTATCAAGATGCCCTTTTGTAACTCTGCCAAAACATTAAACCCATTTATCACAATGCAGATCCCAGCCCATGTACCTAGTTCATTCTTTGTACATACCGACATTGGTGGGGAAGATGTGCTCGTTGTTGATCTGTACCTCGATCCAGTCCATCAGCAGGCTCATGTACTTTGGGGCTGGAACGGCTGTGGGCTTCTTGTACTTGTGCTCGTCCTGCCAGCGGTACTCGTACTTGGGCCCTCCGGACATGACGGGGCAGGTCTGGTCGGTGCAGGAGTCACTGATGGTGCCGTAGATGAGGTTGATGCGGTTGAAGAAGTCCACCACGTGCACGGCCACCCAGTCATTCAGGTCCTCTCCATGGGGCAGTGCCACCGCCTGCTTCAGGTCCAGGCCTGCATTCAGAGACGCTTGGGCCTTCTTGTGCAGCTCGAAGCGCTGTGTCCCGGGCTCAAACTTACGCTTCGGCCGGAATGTCCTGTCCTTGTTGAAGACTTGCTTCAGGGCCATGGACATTGTTGCATGTGGCAGTTTGTTTATGTCTTATTTAATTATTTATTGGTTAAATGAAGGAGATATAAACAACAGTGGGGCTGTTACACTGGTGTGATTTTTCTGGCAGCTGGTTTTAGTCCTGAGGCTGATGAAGGGTCAAATCTGAGAGAGGGGTAGAAAGAATCATTTACAGTGTCAGATTCACATAGATGCCATATTGTCAAATTCAGTAGTAACATGCAGTATTCCGTCTAGTGCAGCTATGCCAACAAGGCCAACAATGTATTTCTTACATGTTATATATATGTTAAAACAATCTGCGTCACCATTAGTTCTGTTGTTTGGTATGAATGCATAATACTGAAAGCATTTACGGTGTCTCCGTCCATTTCTGAGCTCCAATTAACTAATTAAAAAACAATCCATTAAATAAATAATGATTAACCACTGGATTAATAATAACTTAATCAAATGATTAAACCATATTTAACTACCAACCCATAAAATACACATCTATGACTGCTGTCAAGAGTATTAGGTTCGTGGAAGTCTGTCCTCCACATAACCTGAACAGACATCAATTTAGAGAAGAATAACACCAACCAGTTACAATGTTGCAAAAGTAAGTGTGGTTATGGAGTAGACTACCTAGTTACCATATTGCATAGAGTGAGGTTTTTATTAGAACGTGGTTACAATGTTGCAAGCTATACGAGTCATTTCCTATTTTTCACATTTACTTTATGGCCTGGTTCAGCCAAGCGAGCCAGAATGGACAACCTTGCACGACTTTATGAAGTGACCTCAGACAAGAAGGCCATTTCATATATTGAAGTTACTTATAGGCCTACTTATAAGCCAGTATCTAGCCAGCATACATCAGAAGTATAAAGTGGCCGGGGGCAAAAGTGAAACAAACTAAACTAGCTAGTTAGTAGCTACATGATGTAGCCTTGCGGTAGCCTGAGCGCTGATGCTAATGTTGCTTTCTTGCACGATGAGGGCGCGTGACGAGGCTACCAAGTTTATTCATGACGTGAGAAAAAAAAAAAGGACATCAATCGCACTTGTTGCTTTTCGCACGATATAGATAATCATAAACTACTCATCAAAAGATTTCTCATGACTACATTTCACGTAAAAATAACGGATTAAATTGCTACCGATATGACGGTGACGAAATTCGCCTGCCAACCACTTTCTCTGAACTTAGAGAGAGATACCACTTACTTGTTCCGCTTTATTGAGCCTTCCCTTACGATGTTCCCTTGAATAAAATAATTTGCTAATCGTATTGAAATGTATAACAAAAGCTACATTATGATTAATGTATAATAGTTCTGAACATAGCGCTAAGTCTATACTTTATTAGGAATCAAAATAGGCCCCTCCCTACCAACAAAAAAAAATAACACTTCCTTTGATCAGACGTCACTGTACACCGCCCGAGGACGGACCGTGGCGCACCTCAATGAGGCGCACACAACTCTTTATTCTAGGCCTACTGTACTGTAGCTAGTAGCCTAATAATATGCCAATAAGTATCTTGATAATTTATACAAAGTGAATTGTTTGAAATCATATTCATCTAAGAAAGACTGTTGTGTCGATGATATAGCTATGGGTTTAATTGTAATTGTAAAAGTATTCGATTTTAAAGTTTTGTGTAAATGTTAATCTATCGTGGAAGTGACAAACTTTCGCGAGAATTTTACTTCTTGCCTGTAAACATCACAAATTAAAGTCTGTTTCATCATTCATTCACAAATAATCTCCAATTACTTGGAAATTGGAATTACTACCAATTACATACACCATATTATGTGGCATTCTTTTATTCATCACGTAGAGAGAGCTGAAGCACTTAAACATAGTTCACACTAGACCTAATTATATTCTCAGGGATTGACACTCAATATGTAGTTTTACAATTCTAACATGCACAATTTTTCTTCCAAAACATTCAAACCAACATATGATGCAGTCCTGAGCTACAAAAAAAGTTGTTCTTATATGAATTACTTTCATTACAAACTCACATTTGCGTCAATAAGGCTTGTTTAGCTGTTTACTGTTGCTGCCCGTTTCTGAAGCTGTCAGCTTATGCCCAGTTCATAAGAGGCTCTTTGTCTATCTCAAAGAATGCATTGTTTGGCGCAGGGACAGAGTGTATCTTGTCCCTGGACTATTTGAGAGGCTCAGCAGCATCTGGGGTCCCCTCAGGCGGAGTTTTGTTGGATATAGAGTAATAAAAGCCTCGCATGCGCTCCTCCACCTTCACAAAGCCTGGCCGGTCCTCGTGTCTGAGAAGAGAAAGATCAGACACTTCAGACGTGATGGATCTCCTTCGGGCAGCAGTGTGGTCTAGTAGCAATCCCATGTGGTTTGAAAATGTATGGGTATCCGGTTTCTCACTTACTTGTATGTCCAGCAGTCCTTCATCAGAGCATACATTCTATCTGGACACCCATATGGACATTCCATGCGGCTCCCACTGGCAATGAAACTGATCACCTCAGGACCTTTCATTTTCTGATCACGTGGTAAAAAAAACAGATTAAGATAATCTAGACTGCACTCTAGAACTCCTGTGTTGGAGGCTATTATTACAGTATACATGTTTAAATATTTGTTGTGTATAGATCTTGCTGCTGCTGTACAGCTAGTACCTTGTATGGTTTTCCTCCATAAGAAAATGCTTCCCACATGGTGACACCAAAGCTCCAGACATCACTCTTGCTGGAGAATTTGTGGAAATTCATGCATTCTGGAGCATACCACTTCAGCGGCCATTTTCCTGCTGTGCGTGCCTATGTACCCACGCACACACAGGCTTACCATACCACACGAATAATGTACATATGAAGAACTGCAGCATTTAACTATATAAAACAGACCAACTTAACATTATAGCACATGACAAGAGACCTTGTAATAGTTGTCATCAGCACCCAAAGCCTTGGACAGGCCAAAGTCACTGATCTTGGCGAACTGTTGGTTGACCAGCAGGACATTGCGAGCTGCAAGGTCTCTGTGCACAAAGTTCTTCTCCTCCAGGTACTTCATTCCCATAGACACCTGGTGCATCAGGCCCACAATGTTCTCCACTGTGACCGTATCCCTGAGAGGTAGAGGGACAGAAAGGGAACTCAAATACCTTAAGGGGAATTCTCTCATGGTATTTAGCTTCACTTTTCTGAGCTCATCATCACTGTTTGAGTAATAGCAGTGCTATTATTAATTGCATTTCCATAACTCTCTATGATCAATGTCACTATTAAGAGAATTATATACTGTACTACACTACACGTGTGAAATAATTGTCCTTACTTATTGGTGGAGAGGAACTTGTTGAGTGGCCCAGCAGAAGCCATCTCCATCACCAGCATCAGGCACTCGGCCTGGCAGAGCCCCAGCATACGGACGATGTAAGGATTACTCAACTGGTGCATGATCTCCGCCTCCCTCATCATCTCATCTTTCACCAGTTTCTCATTCTCACTCTTCAGCACCTTGATGGCCACATCAGTGTGGCCCCTGGAACCACACAATTATTTGGGATGTGTAATAAATAGGGTCCCATGTTTTTCTACATTTTAGCCTCTAACTAGGGTCCAGAGTTTTTCCTGATCAGCTCACTTTCTCAGTAAAAATAATTATAAGCCTTTGTGACATAAAACTAAGTTATCAGATGTTATAAATGGCTCTAGACATAGGTTATAAACTCAGGCTCTGATGTTCTGTTTTGATTAATCCAAGAAGCAGCGCCCCCCACCCTCCCTCACTTATTTGTCATGAAAACTCCTTTCTTGACACAGCCAAAGTTGCCAGAGCCTAGCTCCACCTCGTCGATCATCAGCTGCTCCCTATTGATGAAGAACTTCTTCAGGTCATTGGGGTCATGGTAAGGGTTGACAAATTCACTGCAGTCCATGGGCAGCATTTGACGGTCTGTGGGGGGCGAAGTGTTGACTTCCTTGGAGCCACCCAGAGGAACTGTAAGAAAGGGCCAAACCACAGGGAAACGTCTTAAGAACAAATTCAATGATTTTTGTATGTGTATTTTGGTGGAAAGGCCGTGTGTCTGTTGTAATGTTAGGGACCTACCTCCAGGTGGCGGTGTGTATCCATTTCCTCTGGACAGCCTCTGAAAGAAATGTACTGTATTCAATAGATCTGTGTGAATGAATTTGGAAGGTACTGTATCTACCATGGAGAAATTAGAAAATGTTCTAGATACTCACCCCTGAGGGCACAACCGGAGTCTCTGAAAATGGATTTGAAAAATACGAAAATTAATTAAATTGCATAGGGGACACATTTTGTGAAATTTGAGAACAAAATGTTGGTTCCGTACGTTTGGCATTGTTACGGTTCACACAAGGTTCCCTCAGAACTGTCACTAGCCCATCAGGCTTCATCTTCAGATACTCAACCAGCTGCAGTGTAGAAGGGAGGGAGAGTGGGGTAGCAGACTTAAACATGAGGTAGCAGATAATAAACTTGAAGCAATTTGTTGGAGAAGAGAGAACAGCCTACCTGCCACACAGTGTCAAATTTGGTTCCCTCTGGCATGGAGTACTTCCCTGATTTGTCATGTAGGATCTGGTAATGGTAGGCCGTTTTTCCGTACACCAAAGAAAGTGCAAAGGTGCCGGACTCTTCCCTGTCTCTGACTCTGATGAGGAAAAAACACTATAATAATTGTTGAGTGTTTTGGGACTTTTGGATGGCATTGGACTAAAATATATCAAATGACTCACAGAAATTTTCCATCGGGCTGTGCCCTGGAATAGAGTCGCCTCTCCCCCTCCTGGCGAGGGATCTTGCCATGGTACCAGGGCATCCTCTCATGGGCGGTGGTGGCGATCAGCTTCTCCAGCTGTGGGTCCTGGCTGATGATGGCCTGCTCCATTGCCTCCCCCTGAACACAGATAGACAGTTAGTCAACCTGACTGATCTACAAATCTACAGTTGTTATATTATATCACAAGCAATATTGTAAGTCATTCTTGGACTGAACTTACGTAGTTATTCACTCAGGAATGCATATTAGTATCCTGTCAGTTGTATCTTCAATCTGTGCATTTATCTGTAATTAAACCCTGCACTAAGGACTGTATTTTAAGGGAATTACCCTAAATTATATCATACGCACATTTAGCTATTTAAGTATCTCTTCCTGTCATTTACCTGTACAGTTAATGTAACCATGCAAATATTCACTTACCTGCTCATTTAACCAGACTGTATATTAAGTAAACTATTATTACCCTCACTTATATCATACGCACATTTAGCTATTTAAGTATTTCTCTTCCATCAACCTGTATAGTATAGTTAACCATGCAAATATTCCTTATTTAGCTATATCAACTTGCAATAATTGTATACTTTTTTCACCGAACACTATAACAATGTACAGTGTACTGTACATATTCAGCCATTCACCCATACTATGCAATGCCTTTTCATAGCTTTTTGCACTCCAGACTTCTTGTATTTTTATACTTTTTCATACTGCCGCACTATGTATCATGTATCTGTCTTTTGTGTATTTGTGTTTTTTCATAGCTGCTTGACGAAGAAATGTCCATTCTGTGATCAATAAAGTATCTATCTATCTATCTATCTATCTATCTATCTATCTATCTATCTATCTATCTATCTATCTATCTATCTATCTATCTATCTATCTATCTATCTATCTATCTATCTATCTATCTATCTATCTATCTATCTATCTATCTATCTATCTATCTATCTATCTATCTATCTATCTATCTATCTATCTATCTATCTATCTATCTATCTATCTATCTAGATACTTTTGTACCTGTTTCCTCCAGCATCTTCACAAGGTCCTTTGCTGTTGTTCTGGGATTGATTTGCACTTTTCGCACCAAAGTATGTTCATCTCTAGGAGACAGAACGCGTCTCCTTCCTGAGCGGTATGACGGGTGCGTGGTCCCATGGTGTTTATACTTGCGTACTATTGTTTGTACAGATGAACGTGGTACCTTCAGGCATTTGAAAATTGCTCCCAAGGATGAACCAGACTTGTGGAGGTCTACACATTTTTTCTGAGGTCTTGGCTGATTTCTTTTGATTTTCCCATGATGTTGAGCAAAGAGGTACTGAGTTTGAAGATAGGCCTTGAAATACATACACAGGTACACCTCCAATTGATTCAAATGATGTAAATTAGCCTATCAGAAGCTTCTAAAGCCATGACATCATTTTCTGAGATTTTCCAAGCTGTTTAAAGGCACAGTTAACTTAGTGCACCACTGTAAAGGGACAGTGGAACTTGTTGACATTTCTTAAATTCTATTGATGGGAATGGCTAAAACTGACTTATGTTTAGTTTTATATCCTGGCATTTCTAGTTCTCTATCTATCTATCTATCTATCTATCTATCTATCTATCTATCTATCTATCTATCTATCTATCTATCTATCTATCTATCTATCTATCTATCTATCTATCTATCTATCTATCTATCTATCTATCTATCTATCTATCTATCTATCTATCTATCTATCTATCTATCTATCTATCTATCTATCTATCTATCTATCTATCTATCTACAGGGCATCAGAGATGTTGTTGGTGTGACTTCTGGCCCTGCTGCGTATCATTCAGTAACCCTCACCTCCAGGTTCCATGTCTGTCGTACATACTCCCTCAGCATGTTGTCCCTCAGGTTATCAAAAACGCCTGCTCTGATGGGGTTGTCTGGTGAGCGCAGACAGGGCTTCTTCAGAGTGCACACCAGGCCATCTGAGTCCTTACTGTAGAACTCGCAGAGCTCCGCTGGCCCACAGTGGGGCTTGCCACCCGCAATACAGTAGGTGCAGTTGAGTTGTTTCTCCACAGAGTAGTGGTGGAAGTCCAAGTCCCACACCAGGGAGATCACGTAGCCGCCCAGGCTCCGCAGACACTGGCGCAGCAGGAACAGCCCGTCGGCCATGCCTGCCAGCTTCAGGTGCTCCTCAGCCTCCGAGCGACTGATGCTGCCGTAGAAGAAAGGCAGCTCTGCCGCAGGGTCTGTCGCCATGTCTGAGTCTCCTCAGGAAGTATCAGGGAAGACTCCTCAGTTGGAAGGTTGGGGTTGGCTGGAGGCTCCTGATTAAATATCTATACAGAGAGAGAGAATGGAAAATAATAATGCATGGCCACTGTTTTATTTTCACAATATTTAAATAAACACAAGTAATGCTAACTGCAGTATATGTTTTCCAGATAGTTGTTTTCCTCTAATTGAGGTTGTTGATGACTTAGTCTACAGCCTTCATCAGAACCTCCATCTCAGGGACCCAGAGGAGTATCTGAGGTATTTGTGTGGTTGGGCTGTTCTGTGTGCAGTAAGTGAGAGAAATAGTAGGCTATGTGTGTTTCTTTACACCGGCACAGACTGGTGTTAAGCACAGCCACAACAGGAAATGACACCCGTGACTGTCCTCCATCTCCAACCTCTCTTCAATTTGTCACTCTTCCGTTGAACAGGTGCTGCTGTTACTCACATTTTTCCTTAGCTGTTCAACACACTAGCTGTACATTTCAATGAAGATTGTGAAAACAGATTACATTTTTAGACAATATATAGAAACAAAATATTTCAGATGTAGCCCCAATCAGTATTTGTTTCAACTAATTTGTGCTTTATTCTGACTATCAGGAGAATTTAAAATAAGTGTAGACTGCAGGCTGTGGGATTACCATCAAAGCATATTGTGTCTGCTCTGCTGTGAGGTAGCTTTATTTGAAACAAGTGGAAAATGCCAAACAGTTGAATCAGTTAAAATAGTGATGTACTGACTTTTCTATTTGCGGTTTTCATAGAACTTCCTCTTTCCGTTTCATTTGACACCCCCTTTTTGGAAAATGGAAGCTTTAGCAAAAACAATCTGTGGGTGTGAGTCAAAGGTCAGGGGGGGTTTCCTTTGTTTTGTCTGTAGTTTGAATCAACTGCCAAAATCAAACTTGAGTTTATTACATGATCCACAATATACTAGCAGTATATTGAACACATCCCTATTCTTCTTGTAAAAAGTGCAAACTTATGGCCCATGGCCAATATTTGATGTATTGTTTCAGAGAACTGAAGTCCTGTGCTTGGAAGGATTTTTTGAAGTGGGGTATGTCAAAAGGTGTGTGAAGGTAAAGACTGTATCACCTGTGTCTATGTGTGTCTATGCTTGTGTCTATGCTTTTAAAAGTGTGTTGTGATTCAACCACAGTTTCCTGGACGTACAGTACCTGTGACAGTCTGCCCTCATCCACGGCGGACACACAGACACAGAGCCACAGATAGACGCAATGTGCCACAACACACACAGACTCCACCATGGCCTGAGAGCTTCAAACCCCCACGCACCACTGTAAAGGGACAGTGGTACAAAGACATGTTGTAATGCGAAAACTGTTCCTTCAGTATGAACTTGTTGACATTTCTTAAATTCTATTGATGGGAATGGCTAAAACTGACTTATGTTTAGTTTTATATCCTGTTTTTTTATCCTTGTATTATATGAGCTGTATCAGCTAAAAGTCTGAATGACAGAATAAAGTACTTGAGAATAGCCATAAAGGCCAGTTCCCATGCAAATGGAAAGATGTTAAGCATAAAAACCAATCTGCCAGAGAAGAAGATGTATTGTCAACAAGAGAGTTGTCCACATTTTATTTTCTATCTATCTATCTATCTATCTATCTATCTATCTATCTATCTATCTATCTATCTATCTATCTATCTATCTATCTATCTATCTATCTATCTATCTATCTATCTATCTAAACCAGCTCAATAATCGGAGCATAAATATGCTGTTTGTTTTTGTCCACCCTAATACTCTTACCTCATGTAGCTTTCTTTCCAGCTCAGAACAGAAAACCTAAATGGAGATCAACTTCTGATAAGGGAATGCACTATATATTCTCTTTAAAAATATTTCTGAATGTTATACTGCTTCATAAGGAAAACAAACCAACCAAGACATATTTCCCTAACAAGATATAGAGCAGCCCAGATGTTACTTTACAAAACAGAGACTGACAGTGTGATGGATATTTAACTACATCAGCGCTTTTTCCAATACACTTCTACGAACATTACCCATGCTGTTAAGATTCAAACTTTACATTCCAGTGAAATTACTGTTTTCCCACAAGACATTAAGCTCGCATCAAAACCAGCTGAAGGCCTATATTCTCCCCTGGTAGACCCTGCATTCTCAGTAGTGCTTTGCCCGGAGGTTGGTTGGGGTTTACAGCTGAGACAATATAGGGCATACAGTACCAGCAGGTTGGACGGCTGAACTGGCTGACCCTTAGAGAAGTCCCAGTCCCCCTCGGCAGGCTGAAGGCCCTAGCTTTAAAGAGCGGAGAGATAGCAGAGCTGTGTTCTGACACACAACTTTTTCCATACAGGTACAAGAGGCTGTGAGGTCTACAATAGACATGCCTTGTCCACTGTAACACAGAGGATAACATGATAGAGGGCCCTTGGTTTGGCTAAAAGACATTACATTCAACAACTATAAGCAGTAAACTCAGCTTTGCTAAATTCAGTTGTTGGCTCATGGCAATGATCTGTGACTATAATAATACATATTTCCTTGTATTTCACATGTAATCATAGTCATATAAATAAGAACCCACCATGTTTTGCCAATAGAGTGGATTCAAAAGATGATTAAAAATAAACTTTATATCAGAAAGGGTATCTGTTCTGTAAGTTATGCTAACAAAAACATTCCTAAATCATTAGATACTCAATACCTAGCTATTTTTAGTGATTGCTTTGACTACTATGCACTGGTAATCAACATGTGGTAATCAAAACGCCTAAATATATACATGTGTTCAATGCGGCAATGTTGTTTTTTTATATAGTGGTGTAGGTCTTTAGAGAACAAAGAGACCACACAAAACCTACATTAAAATGGTGGGAGGTCTCTAATAAGTAGTTCATTTAAAGTCTGTGGCTGAGACTGCTACCTAGAAAACAAATAATATTTAAAAATTGCTTACGTCAATGTAAAATCAAAAAGGGACTTAATGAGCATATTTTTCTTATACGTAGAAGACTATTGTTGATTTCAAATCAAGCTTTTTGAATTTTGTTTCCTGCTATTGTTTCATGCAGCTTGCAAAATGCGTGACTTGGTGGGTAGCTGACACTGGCCCCTCACCCAGCCATATTTAGCCAGTCGAGTTTAAGACCAAACCCAATAGTCTAATATTTTGTGACCAATAACTCTCTGACTCTCCCTGGAACAACAACACATCAGTCTTAGTGATCTGGGTTGTGATGTAATGAGTTGGCCAATATATAGAATTAAATTGCCCAAGTCAGCCACACATCCTCAGGACACAGTTTAGCCAGTCAGGTTTAAACCAGGGCCCTATCCCTACAGGCAAATCAAGTTGTTTCTTATAGATTCGTTGCATTGGTTCTACTGGATTGCATTATGTTCCAAATATTTCAAAGAAGTATGAAGGTTAGTCTGTCATCTAGTTGAGAATGAGTCTCTGTTTAAAATGACAAAAATACAAGTGCCAACAAGTCTCAAAATAGAATCTACAGTATAATTCAAAAGAAAATTACAAGCAGTAACGACACACATAAAACACGGGTGTGTCTACTTGAAAATCTTACCCCTTTTTGGCTTTCTATACACAATGAAAGCAACTATTTATAAATATAATCTCTACTTTTGAAGCCACAGCTAGAATGTCTTTGCCGCACTGTGGTGAACCCATTTTGCCTTTGTTACAGCACAAACTCTACTAATAGAAACATATTAACAGTTTTAAATGTGTTTAAGACACTGGTTATAAGGGAACACGTCATAGAAAATGAACATTTCAAGAACAATCTTTTACATACAGTGGGGAGAACAAGTATTTGATACACTGCCGATTTTGCAGGTTTTCCTACTTACAAAGCATGTAGAAGTCTGTAATTTTTATCATAGGTACTCTTCAACTGTGAGTGATGGAATCTAAAACAAAAATCCAGAAAATCACATTGTATGATTTTTAAGTAATTAATATGCATTTTATTGCATGACATAAGTATTTGATACATCAGAAAAGCAGAACTTAAAATTTGGTAGAGAAACCTTTGTTTGCAATTACAGAGATCATACGTTTCCTGTAGTTCTTGACCAGGTTTGCACACACTGCAGCAGGGATTTTGGCCCACTCCTCCATCCAGATCCTTCAGGTTTCGGGGCTGTCGCTGAGCAATACGGACTTTCAGCTCCCTCCAAAGATTTTCTATTGGGTTCAGGTCTGGAGACTGGCTAGGCCACTCCAGGACCTTGAGATGCTTCTTACGGAGCCACTCCTTAGTTGCCCTGGCTGTGTGTTTCGGGTCGTTGTCGTGCTGGAAGACCCAGCCACGACCCATCTTCAATGCTCTTACTGAGGGAAGGAGGTTGTTGGCCAAGATCTCGCGATACATGGCCCCATCCATCCTCCCCTCAATACAGTGCAGTCGTCCTGTCCCCTTTGCAGAAAAGCATCCCCAAAGAATGATGTTTCCACCTCCATGCTTCACGGTTGGGATGGTGTTCTTGGGGTTGTACTCATCCTTCTTCTTCCTCCAAACACGGCGAGTGGAGTTTAGACCAAAAAGCTCTATTTTTGTCTCATCAGACCACATGACCTTCTCCCATTCCTCCTCTGGATCATCCAGATGGTCATTGGCAAACTTCAGACGGGCCTGGACATGCGCTGTCTTGAACAGGGGACCTTGCGTGCGCTGCAGGATTTTAATCCATGACGGCGCAGTGTGTTACTAATGGTTTTCTTTGAGACTGTGGTCCCAGCTCTCTTCAGGTCATTGACCAGGTCCTGCCGTGTAGTTCTGGGCTGATCCCTCACCTTCCTCATGATCATTGATGCCCCACGAGGTGAGATCTTGCATGGTGCCCCAGACCAAGGGAGATTGACCGTCATCTTGAACTTCTTCCATTTTCTAATAATTGCGCCAACAGTTGTTGCCTTCTCACCAAGCTGCTTGCCTATTGTCCTGTAGCCCATCCCAGCCTTGTGCAGGTCTACAATTTTATCCCTGATGTCCTTACACAGCTGTTTGATTGAGTGTGTGGAGTCCGTTTGATTGAGTGTGTGGACAGGTGTCTTTTATACAGGTAACGAGTTCAAACAGGTGCAGTTAATACAGGTAATGAGTGGAGAACAGGAGGGCTTCTTAAAGAAAAACTAACAGGTCTGTGAGAGCCGGAATTCTTACTGGTTGGTAGGTGATCAAATACTTATGTCATGCAATAAAATGCAAATTAATTATTTAAAAATCATACAATGTGATTTTCTGGGTTTTTGTTTTAGATTCCGTCTCTCACAGTTGAAGTGTACCTATGATAAAAATTACAGACTTCTACATGCTTTGTAAGTAGGAAAACCTGCAAAATCAGCAGTGTATCAAATACTTGTTCTCCCCACTGTATATTATTGATATAAATTCAGTCTAAAATATTGTGTTGTATACTTCAAAGTAGATTAAAGTAATAGACTTTCAACTTGAAATTTTTTCCCAAAAAATCTCAAAAATACAGCCTTAAACAAATCCTATCCGTGATTTGGTTAAAAGAGATTCATCCTAATTCCTCAATTGAAAATGAGTGAATAAAAAGACAGCACTGGCTTTTTAAATTAGATGCACTCACCATACACTATTTCATTGGAACTGACGAAAGAAGTCAGAGAGTTTAGTAGATTGGCATCAGAGACAGAGAGCTGCTGAGTCTGTCGATCTGTATAGGTGACAGAGAATATGCATCAGCACTGCTGAGTGAGGACATCAGTGAGGGTTCAGGGAAAACTATGTGGGTTGATTGATACAGCCCTGAAATCTTCACTAACCTACTTCTTCACCTCAGCTACACAAACCCCTTTCTGCTATACTACGTTTTCTTTCATGAAAAGGCAGAAATAAAAAATGGCACAATTTCAATATTTACAACCATCTGACACAGCTGACCCAGTCTTCTGTATCCACCTGTCATCCACGACCCTCCAGCAGTGAGGATATGATGGAGGTTTTAATGGTTAGATGGAACAGCATTACATTTCAGATATCTCTTTGTTGGAGGCCACATGTCAAAACAGGGCTAATGCAGGTCCTCAGATTCACCTACAGAGGGCGGTCTGGATTAACTATTCAGGTAGGCCTAACTACTGCCACTAATAACAAGTAAAGTGTATGTGTAATATGCATAGGATACGCATAATGTACACAGTACAATGGAATACTTAATAAAGGAACGTCAGAAGTAGGATAATAACGCTGGCACGCTGCTGTTACTACTACAGTTGTCTACTAAATGCCTTCTATGCTCGCTTCGAGGCAATCAACACTGAACCATGCATGAGAGCACCATCTGCAGGGCCAGACAGATTACCAGGACACGTACTCATAGCATGCGCTGACCAGCTGGCAAGTGTCTTCACTTATTTAAATGTTTACCCCCAATTTCAATCTTGTCTCATAGCTGTAACTCTCCATCAGGCTCGGCAGAGGGGAAGGTGGAGTCATGCGTCCTCCGAAACATGGCCCGCGTAACCGAGCTCCTTAACACCTGCCAGCTTAACCCGGAAGCCAACCGCACCAATGTGCGACCGGGGTCAGCCTGCAGGCACCCGGCCCGCCACAAAGAGTCGCTAGGGCGCGATGAACCAAGTGAAGCCCCCCAGTGATGCCCCCCTAGGCCATATTAGCACCTACAGCAACCATCACCACCAGACAGCATCTAGTCTGAAGAATAAGAGTAAGAATATCACCACCAAGTCTACATTAGGCGCCCTAACCTAGGCAGTGCGTTTCAACCACATTCTGGATTTACATGTATTGTATTAGTCATGTAAACACCTTACTCTGAGTATCTTAATCAGAGTAAGGTCATAATCGATGCATACTCCCGATTAAAATACCTATTTATTTTTTATCTTTCAAATTAATAGGACATGCTGCTTAACACCAGGACTCCCTAAAAAACGCCACTTCGATACAAGTTAGCATTTTCACTAACCCTAACCATACACCTAACCTGCTACGAAAAGTCGTAGCTGTATCGAAGTGGTGTTTTTAGTGAGTACCGCTTAACATCTTAACGGCGCTACATGGTCAACCAATTATCTGCATTGGCCATGCTGCATTTACGGTGATACGGCCTCTGCAGAAGTCAGGACCTAGAGCAGAGCTGAAAGTGAGTGTGTGCTCATGTCAATGCGGAGCTATACAGAGCCCTCCGCATTGTTAAAAAAATTTGAGCTCAATTTGGCCTATAATTGCATCACACCCTCCATAAGGAGTCTCCGACCACATTTTCAGATCAAACATAAATTGGCTCTTAGCTAAGCCAATTAGGCAGTTTAGGATAATTAATGTGGGAGGTTAGGAAAACGTATGTAGCAGGTTATGCGAATGAACGTGTCAGGTTTGGAGAATTAACATGCCAGGTTTGGAGCATTCAACGTGGCAGTTTAGGATAATTAACGTGGCAGGTTAGGATAATTAGCATGGCAGGTTAGGTGAATTAACGGGGCAGGTTAGGACTAACGTAGCAGATTAAGATAATTAACATGGCAGGTTAGGATAACTAACCTAGCAAGTTAGGACAATGCGGTTAAGGTTAGGAAAAGGGTTAGTTAGGAAGCAGGAAGCCGAGACTTCTAAAACGGTCTTGATTGGCAACCAATCTGCCCAGTAATGAGCTGTTATAGATTTCCATACACCCACATATGCTAGCTATGCATCTTTGAAATACTATTTCGTTTTTACAAACATTTTCATGGTTGAATTCCCAATCAATTGGGCGTCCCAAAAAATGGCATTGCTGTTATAGAACGTTTATTTTGATTAGTCGCATCTAAGAACCAGCTGTAAACCGTGTTATTCGGCAATTACTATTAGGGAAGTCGCATTTCTTGCAAAGGAAGCATCATGTAGCCTAAACTTTTTCATAGAAATAGTATTGTAAACTTAGTCGACCAATAAGAACAAAATGTATGTATAATTATGTTGTTGCAGGAGTTTGGTTATAGTTGTTTATAAACATCCCCTTCGTTTTCTGAAGCACAGTGCGTAGTGTACAGACGCTGCCATTACCATTTTTACTTCCTGGTCTAGTACGCAACAGTGAGAGCGAGCGCGCAGGCATCCACCGCGTATCTGTGGCAGTGGGAGCCTGGGAGCAAGAGAGGTCCACTCACTGTACGATCATCCGCTCAATACAGACAGAACTTCTCAAGGTAACTGACAAGTCTTGAAGGAAAACAGGAGAAGGACACCAGAAACCCTGAGTGGCAACCATAGTGAACTTGGACAGGGAGACGGAAAAGGTACTAGACCCTCATTTGAAACTTATTTTAAACTCATATTTCGTAAACCTAGTGTGCACTTTTGTCAATATTATGAAAGCACAGACGATTCCGTAAAAATGGTTGACTACTTCTTTAGAAGTATTCCATATCGATTTTCCAGCTATTTAAAATAATTTTGCACAACTCGAAAATGTGCATGGAATTATCAGGTAGCGTCAGACATGACATTTTGTGATGTGTTGATATCTCAGTAAAGTATAATCTTTGGAATTAACAACATTGTTGGGGGTATTTCCTTGTTTAATTGCATTGAGGTTATAATGAAAAAACTGTCTAGGATCCGGATACTTTACCCCATTTGTTAAATTCAGTTAAGTTAAATGGGGACCGTTATTTGTAGAGCTGAACCCATGTGGGCAATGAGGGACTGTGCTTGGCTGATTCCAGGCAGCAGCAGTTAGTGTCAGATGGCACATGCCCATAGTTCTGAGGATTTCTGCCGGTTGGGGAGCAAGCATTACTCCTGCAAGAATTGGGCAATGACTAGGCAGAAGGAGATTCTTTAGGACATCAGCAAACTACTGCACTCTCAGTGTTTTTGAATAATATTTGTGGTGTGCTTGGGGGATGTGTATCTCTCTGTCACACACACACCTCAAACTAATATTTGAACTAAAAACACAAATGAAGTATCTTTAAGGAGATGCATTGCACAGTGATGTAACAGGTAGGCTTAACTGCCAAAATAATGATAACACTTGAGTAAATTAGGGTTACAAAGTGTATTGAAAGCAGGTGCTTCCACACAGGTGTGATTCCTGAGTTAATTAAGTAATTAACATCCCATCATGCTTAGGGTCATGTATAAAAATTGCTGGGTATTTTATTGTTTTGGCTACCATGGATATTTATTTATTTTATTTTATTTCACCTTTATTTAACCAGGTAGGCCAGTTGAGAACAAGTTATCATTTACAACTGTGACCTAGCTCATATGCCCTCATAGGGCACGAGGGGTCACCTAATGGTTTGATGAGCATGAACACGATTTGTTAACCATATGCCATGGCCATCTCAGTCACCAGACTTCAACCCAATTTAACACAAGATTCTGTATTGGCTCCTGAGACAGCATTTTCCACCACCATAAACAAAACACCAAAGATGGAATTTCTCAAGTAAGAATGGTGTCGCATCCCTCCAGTAGAGTTCCAGATACTTGTAGAATCTATGCCAAGGTGCATTGAAGCTGTTCTGGTTCGTGGTGGCCCAACACTCTATTAAGACACTTTATGTTCGTGCTTCCTTTATTTTGTCAGTTAACTGTCTTTCTGGGACAAGTAGTCCATACTGTACTTTTCCCTTGCAGATCAGTGCCCACCTCTTCCTCAACCAACAAACAGCTTTATGACACTGACCCAGAAGTGACCTGTTGCTAGTTAGGATAGTGATCTCTTTTGCAACAAAACTCAAATGTTGGTATTGCTGGGTTAATTCTAACCTTATGGTAAGAAGGTGTCACTAAAAGGATTGATGTTTTGTTCATATTGTGAATGCCCTTCATATCCAATAGTTTCACCATGGTAGGGCTGGGCAGTGTTTGATCAGCATGTGAGGTTCCTAGGTCTCTCAGCTGACTGAGGCGAATGGACAAATCTGCGGTGTGTGTGTAGTATGAGAAATATGAAACTCAAGGCTTAAACTGCCTATGTCCCTACTGTACACTCTCTATAGTTGCTGACTGACTCAGCGAGCCCAAGCCAGCTCTCACAAAATATTGTCTTCGACTAGGGCTCATTTTCAGAGTGCGCATCCTTGGCTGTCTGACAAGCCTAGTTGTTTATGTTCCAGCTTTTCATCTCCAGATTGTTTATTTGGGAGAAACTGAAAGAGGAATGCTTGTCCACCAAAGACAGTGTTTAGACTGAGATCCCTCCCTTTATTCCCCATATCACCTCATCTGTTTATTGTGGAAGGCTTAACATGGGGGAGTCATGTAAATTGAGCTTGCTTTTCTACGCCACTTCTGAGGGAGTGACTGCTGTTAGGGTGATACAAGTATCTAGGCCATGTGCTGCATGAGCTCCCAGCTTTCACTTACTGTTGATGTGTTTACAGTATAGTAAAGAGGCCACACTCCCTTACTCGAATAGGACTCTGAAATGACAAATGAGACATCAAAATAGTAAATCTAATATCAGAGAGGAGCGACAACAGGAAGAGTAGACAATCAGTGGTTTCCTCAGAGGAGCACACTGAGGGTGGTGTTAGGAGCTGAGCAGGGGACTGAGCAGCATTTGTTAGAGCCTTTACATTGAGCAAGTCATATGGGTTTGATTAGTGTGGTCTATTCTGTGTGTCTGTACAGTTCCTGGCAGGGTCACTATTTATTTTATTTTATTTATTTAACTAGGCAAGTCAGTTAAGAATAAATTCTTATTTACAATGATAGCCTACCTACAGGTTCAGCCATAGTAGTACGGCGCCCCTGGAGCAAATTAGGGTTAAGTGCCTTGCTCAAGGACACATCAACAGGTTTTTCACCTTGTCGGCTCAGGTATTAGAACCAGCGACTTTTCGGTTACTGGCCCAACAGTCTAACCGCTAGGCTACCTGCTGCCCTCTATACATAGTTTGCAAAAACATTATTTTCCAATGCAGTAGATAGGTTGAAAAGCTAATGTTCCAGACTATATTATGACTTTGTCCCACCCTGAAATTGCAATTTATAATCCCCTGTCTAACGTCTTTTCTACTGTTGTCCACAAATACGCCCTTGTCTTGCTTTTAAAAAGCACTCTGACCACATTGTAATTGTGCCGTATACAGCCTTTTCCAATTCCTGAACTCGCCATTGCCAGAATTAGGTATTCAAATTGGTCAGAAGTACTCATCTAAGGAAATGATAAAAGTGTCTGCTAAATGGAATATATTATAAAATGCTAACAGTACTTACAGAATTATGGTTGTATTGGCCAAATGACAAACACATCAAGATGTATACTATTTCTATACTTTTTCATACTGCCGCTCTATGTATCATGTACCGTGTATCTGTCTTTTGTGTACTTTCGTTGTGGCATTTTGCACCTGCCCTGTGTTTTTGTTGTAGCTGCTTGATAATGAAATTTCCCCCCCGGGGGATCAATAAAGTACCTATCTATCTATCTATTTTTCAGAAAGGAAAATTGTTACAAAACACCCACAAAGACAAATAAAAAAAATCACTTTAAAGAGATTGTAAAAATTCACAAATTACCAGATTTTTATCATGTTTCTTAATTTAGCAATGATTTATTGAGTGTAGAGAGAACTTGAAGACAGTCAGTAAAGCTTTTAAGCAGCCTTGTTTACAAAGGCAATGATAGGGGGTCTGATTATGTGGGCTTTGTTTAAATAAACAAGATGAGAGAGTTTTAATGAAAACATTTGATATCTTGCTGCAAGTCTAATAACCCCACAATAAAATGAGACTCCAACAAGAAGTAATGAAAATAAAGGAGAGTTTGGCCAAGCAGGAAATGACTGAAAAAAGCCTGGAGGGAGGGGGCGGAAAGGACAAAGAGCGGGAGGGCTGTTGAGATGGAGAGGAGAGGGGCTTACAGTTGAGATGGTGAGGAGAGGGGCTTACAGTTGAGATGGAGAGGAGAGGGGCTTACAGTTGAGATGGAGAGGAGAGGGGCTTACAGTTGAGATGGAGAGGAGAGGGGCTTACAGTTGAGATGGAGAGGAGAGGGGCTTACAGTTGAGATGGAGAGGAGAGGGGCTTACAGTTGAGATGGAGAGGAGAGGGGCTTACAGTTGAGATGGAGAGGAGAGGGGCTTACAGTTGCTCCACATGTAAGGGAAGTGGGAACACAAAGCCGCCTCACTGTTTTAGGACCCCATTCCGTACGGTACTGTACCGTGAACTGCAGCACTAAAGGGAAACCAGAGGCACATTAAGGCTCCATCTATCCCACTGTCATCACCTCTCTCTGTCAGCTACTTCTATAGATTGTATGGTAGTCAGCATTATCTGATTATGAGCAGACTATTAGTGTGAAAAGCTTAAGCTGCTCATTTTCAGATGGGCCGGTTTCTCACTTGTGCTTGAACAATACAGTTTAAGTTGGAAGTTTACATGCGCTTAGGCTGAAGTCATTAAAACTCATTGTTCAACTACTCCACAGATTTCATGTTAACAAACTACAGTTTTGGCAAGTCTGTTAGGACATCTACTTTGTGCATAAACAAGTCATTCTTCCAACAATTGTTTACAGACAGATTATTTCACTTATAATTCACTATATCACAATTCCAGTGGGTCAGAAGTTTACATTCACTAAGTTGACTGTGCCTTTAAACAGCTTGGAAAATTCCTGAAAATGATGTCATGGCTTTAGAAGCTTCTGATAGGCTAATTGACATAATTTGAGTCAATTGAAGGTCTACCTGTGGATGTATTTCAAGGCCTACCTTCAAACTCAGTGCCTCTTTGCTCGACATCATGGGAAAATCAAAAGTAATCAGCCAAGACCTCACAAAAATAATTGTAGACCTCCACAAGTCTGGTTCATCCTTGGGAGCAATTCCCAAACGCCTGAAGGTACCACGTTCATCTGTACAAACAATAGTACGCAAGTATAAACACCATGGGACCACGCAGCCGTCATACCGCTCAGGAAGGAGACTCGTTCTGTCTCCTAGAGATGAACGTACTTCGGTGCGAAAAGTGCAAATCAATCCCGGAACGGCAGCAAAGGACCTTGTGAAGATGCTGGAGGAAACAGGTTCAAAAGCATCTATGTCCACAGTAAAACAAGTCCTATATGGACATAACCTGTTAGGCTGCTCAGCAAGGAAGAAGCCACTGCTCCAAACCGTCATAAAAAAGCCAGACTACGTTTTGCAACTGCACATGGGGACAAAGATCATACTTTTTGGAGAAATGTCCTCTGATCTGATGAAACAAAAATAGAACTGTTTGGCCATAATGACCATCGTTATGTTTGGAGGAAAAAGGGGGAGGCTTGCAAGCCGAATAACACCATTCCAACTGTGAAGCACGGGGGTGGCAACATCATGTTCTGGGGGTGGTTTGCTGCAGGAGGGCCTGGTGCACTTCACAAAATAGATGGCATCATGAGGAATGAAAATTATGTGGATATATTGAAGCAACATTTCAAGACATCAGTCAGGAAGTTAAAGCTTGGTTGCAAATGTAATGCAAATACTAATTGAGTGTATGTAAAGTTCTGACCCACTGGGAATGTGATGAAAGAAATAAAAGCTGAAATAAATAATTCTCTTCTATTATTCTGACATTTCACATTCTTAAAATAAAGTGGTGATCCTAACTGACCTAAGACAGGGAATTTTTACTAGGATTAAATGTGTGGAATTGTGAAAAACAGAGTTTAAATGTATTTGGCTAAGGTGTATGTAAACTTCAACTGTAGATCATTATTCATTAGCTAGATGAATGAATGTATGGTGTAGGAAGACACAACATAGCAAAGCTTCAGGTCAGGCTGTCTCTGGAACTGGATGTTTGCAATGGTCTACAGAACTCAGAACATTCCAAAACAAAAATATTTCCTCAAAGCAGAGGTGAACCTTAATCCATTCACAGAGAAAGCTTACATTCTTTTCAGAAGGTGCAAAGATTGTTTGTTTCTGCTCCTGTCTCTCTCTCTCTCCAAACACACTTAGTCTTTAAGAATGGCTATCCCAGCTTTCTCCAGTCTCTCTTACAGCCCCTTGAGCTTTGCATTCCCTTTTTTCATATTTGTTTTGTCAGGAGGTAACTCGTTCCCTCACTCTCGTATGCCAAATAGTTTCCCATCTGCTTCCGGTTACCTTTGCCTTTAGTTGGTTTGTCGCCAGCCATCTGGGCCAGTGTGGCTTCTTCTCTGTTCTCTGCCCAGACACACTGAGAGAACGATGGAGCAGGGTAGGCAGTGTGGCTCGAGGGAAGATTGTGTTTTTACCTCTCAATGACATTGCCAAAAAGGCTTAGGAGCTAAAGTCACAATGTTACTGTAAATAGGACTCCTCCTCATCCAGGCTTTTAACTCCTCTGTACACTTAAAGTCTGATGGGGGATGGTACATATTCCGTGTTGTGATGTAATAATAACCAATGTTGCTCCTGTTGCCTGATCTATGGCTAATGGTCTATTGTCACTGTGTTTGTCTGCCTCTTCACTGTGATGTGGCCAGGCCCACAGTGAGTGTGGAAGTAACTTGCTGCTTGTCTCAAATTGGGTAATTTTCCCCCACAGCCACTGACATAATACCCACTTCCAGCTCCTCTCAGCCCAAGCACAGCTTTTTAAAAGATCAGTGCCTTCCTTTCTCTTTCTGGTGAGCAGACGACTAATCGAGACATAGGGCCCCCTGGTCGAGACTTGCTTACCCTGGTCGTCAGATTGTCAGCCAGTGTTTTCCTGTGACTGGGAATGATTGATCAGCTGAAGAAGAAGCGGGAGGTGGCTGTTGGTGAGGCACTGACTACAGACTAGATATATTTGTGTTGTCAGATGGGGACCATTTGGGTCAGGGGGATCCATGTTCTCTCTCTTCCTCCCCCAATCAGCCCTCACACTAACCTATTTCTCTTCCATAGGGAGACCACAGTGCATTATAGACTCCGCTGCTGCTATACTCAGAGGCAGTCTCTCCATCAGAATCTTCCTCTGACTGTGGTTCTACCAGAGAGAGAAGCAGAGAGGCTGTGTGTCCAGAGCTCTCCAGTCCAGTCTCTACAGGTCAATCCTGCTGCTATGGCCCGTGAGTGCGCTGCGTCCCACTGGTGAGCGAGGGGCATCAGAGGGCAGAAGACATGTTGGGACAGAGGCCTGGGGACCGCACTGAAGCTTGCTGTAGTAACCATGGAAACGGTATGGAGGAACTTGGCCTGCATTGTTGTCATCATCGTCATGGTTGCCAACGAGGTCGCAGAAAGTCAGACTGCTGAAAAGTTCACCCAGTCACACGGTGAGCAGAGATCGGGCCGACTACTTTGTTCTTTTTTTTTGACATAAATGGAAATGTTTAACTGTCAATGTTTGTCATGAATACAGTATGATTGTTATTATTACTGTCATATTCATTGGGGAATTGGTATTATTCCCTCTCCTGAACTGTCAAAGTGGTTCAACATTTCCAGTCACCTAGACAGTCCAACAGAGGTAAAGGGCCAGTTCGATTAACTCTTCCATACAGTGTGGACAGCCTCCTCTGAGCTGAGCAACACTCCAGGGCAGTGGCCCTGCTGAACTTGAACCCTGCTCTCACAAATCAACTGGAGAGATGAAGAGCCATGCGCCCCCCTCACCTCTCCTCAGCCAGACCAATCCCCTTTAGGCTCGGACATAAATACTCAGTGTCCATAACCAAACAAGGCACTGATTGTGTATTTCTTATGCTTAACCTCTTCAGCCTGTAAGTCATCTGTTTCCAATAGTCTGACACATTTTATTCACCTCCTCTGTTTAAACAAAGCTCTAGAAGGATACCTTTCTAACACAAAACTGAAACCAGCTACATTGATGGACGGTAATAATTTTTATGAGTTATCATTTGTCACTAGTATTCACTGGAAAATGCAACAAGTAGGTCAATGTTTAATTAGATAATGCTGTGAAATTCATGGATAGACTGTTTAGTACAGTACGTCTGGTGTTATACATTTCAGCACCACTGTTAGATTCCTCCACTCTAGTCACGTCTCCTACAATGGATATTGACTCCTGGTTAATCGTTCGTTGTTATCTAACTGAGAATAGTAACCCCTTTAAGTCATTCTAGATTAAAAATTCAACGAAAACGGAGAATGAGAAAATGGGGGGCATGAAATCTGCCTATATGTCTGTCTATATGTCTGTCAGTCACGCCTCTGCCTGGGACAGTTGACTGGCTGCGTTATGAGACTGTGGTGCAGAGCCTCAGTCCGTCGGGAAAGGTTATAGACATATAGACAGACATATAGTCGGGGAGACAAAGGGTGAAAGAGAGGGAGACATAGAGGGGGGACAGATAGACAGACAGGGTGACTGACAGACATGGAGGCAGACATGGAGACAGGCCGACTGGGAGAGAGAAAGTCAGGCAGGCAGAGCTGAGAGCAGAGTAATGAGAAGAGGAACTGCTGACAGGGCCCTATGGTGACGGAGGCAGAGATTGACTTTTTCAGTCAAGCATGGATGAGAGAGAGAGAGTGAGAGAGAGAAGCCCCTCTCTGGGAATGCTACAGTAAAAAGGGCCACTGTTCTCATTTCCCTCTCCTTTTAAAGAGGCTAATTAAAGGTTCCTTTCTTCTAAAAGCTAAAATATACCGAACCCTGGGTAGTGCTTAATGACAGTTTATTTTACAAAAGGTGAGCACTCTGCAGACCTTTATTCTTTTATGGGCCTCTCTCTGTTACCGGTTGGGTTTATTGGTGAGTAATGATAGTTTCCTCCTCCTCCTGGCGATTAGATAATAGATCAAAAGAATCTGAGAAATGGTTCGCCCTGTGGTGCCATAGAGCTGGGAGCAGTTTTCCATCAGTTGTAGGAGACCTGGGAGAGGATCAGACGCCACGCGACCTTTCAAACCAGACTAGGACCTACTGTACGCCTATACTGTATTTAGCCAACTTCGCTCCCCTTTTTTCCATTGTACCAGCCATATTTCCCCTTTGAAGTACCCTGCACATGTGGGCACAGTGCATTGGGAGGGGGCTGGCAGCAGAATGGTAGCCTTATGAAATCAGTGGTGGAGCCCAGTAGCTGCCTCACTCATTAATTAGACAGGCTTATCAGGTTGCTGGACAGATCACACACACACACAGAGAGAGAGTGTTGAAACTAGGCCTCATTTAAGTCCTTCCAAATATTTGAACGGTCTACTTTATCTGACCACTGCCCTCATGAGTCCGCTCCAGTCCTCCATGAGGCTCTCCTGTGCCAGATACTTTTGCCCCTGCGAATATACCATGAACATACCACTTTTTATGTATGGGAATTGTCTGAAATGTTGTAGGAGAGGAATTCAAAGCACCTATAACTGACTATTGCAGAATGTGCTGAAGGATGCGAGATGGTGTTTGGGGGAGGCTGGGAGGCTGTAATGGTGCTTGCTGCTTATTTAAGCTGGCCTGGCCACGTAAACAGAGGCTGGGTCTGGACTCACGGTACAGACACTAATCCCTGCCTGTTTACTCTGTGGGGAGGGCGGTTTCTCCACAAAACAAGGCAAAAGGCCTTGATGAAAACTGGGCTCATTTCTTTTAACCTTTCCCCTGTTAGTGCAGTGTTTGGAGCTCCGTGTTTGGACAATAAATCTCCTGGCCAGAGACAGGAAGTATAGGATTTCAGGGTTGCCATGGAGACAGCCTTGGGAGGGATAGCGTGGACTGAAGTCCTCAAGAATCCCACTAGTCACTACTGACTCTGGCCTGTCCTCATGAGCTTTTAAGCCTTGATGATAATGCACATACTGTATATTCAACCATTTCAAAGTTTATTTGAAATGTCATTGACTGTGAGTTTGTGCTCTGTCTCCTCTCTCTGTCTCTCTCCAGCTACGTTCCTGTCCAGCTTGGGACAATATGAGATTGTCATCCCGGTTCGCGTGGGGCCGCAGGGCGAGACCCTGGACACAGAGGATGGAGGTGCAGACAGCCCCAACCACCATCGGCGGAGCCGCCGCAGTGCAGAGGACCAGCAACAGGACCTGTCCCAGCTGTACTACCAGCTCTCTACCCCCACAACCAACTTCCTCCTCAACCTGACCCTGCAGGGGGGCCTGCTGTCCCGTCAGTTCCGAGTGGAGTACTGGAGGAGGGGCCGTCTTGCCTGGAGCCACCCTTACGCCCTTCAGTGTCTCTATGTAGGCCACCTGCAGGATCAGCCCCACTCTAGCAAAGTGGCTCTCAGCAACTGTAATGGCCTGGTAAGAACCTGACCCATCTAGTACTGCTAGCACCACTGGCCTGTTGTCTTGTTGCTCTGTTGTCTTGTCTCCCTCTGAGTGTAACATTATGATTCTATGAACTTGGATAGCTCTGATCCTGGACTAGACTAGGGCACCTGTCTGGACCACATGCTATTCTGGAGCAGTAATGCACATGTGTAAACAAGGGATTACCAAAGCCCATTGTTATCACAAGACCTCCCCTGCTGGTCACAACTCATAACGTCACTAAGGCATGTTCACAGCTGGACGTCCAGACCATTCAGTAGCCAGCTAGCACCTCCGCCCACGGCCGACCCTTTTGAAATAATGAAATCAGTCAAATGACACAATTCCAATCTGCCTTTTGACACATGAAAGCATTCTCCTTTTCCATCTAATTGGGCCCATAATAACAGGGGTAAATACAACCAAGGATTAAATCTGCTCACAAAGTGTTAATAAGCCCCACACATAATTACTTGTGGTCAGACGAGCATAACTTAATTCAGCAGGGAATCCGCTGTGTGTCCACGAGAGCATCACTAAACACATTACAGGATTTGGTGCACTCTGAAAGTGCGCTGCTATTGTAGCGACTAGAGGGCCGGGGGGGAAACACTCCCTTTGACCTCAGAGGCTGCAGCCAAGAGATCTAATCAGGGGAAGTGTTAGTGTCTCCTTGTCTCCTTTCTGTGGAAGACTCAGATAGGATCACTCTCCCTATGTATCTGACTGACAGAAAAGTCTGCCAATGAGTTGAGGGCCTGTATTTGTTTAGGCCCAGGATGATGAGAGACTGATATGATTATCATCCCAGGCCAGGGATAGTTATGTACTGTACTGTATCCACTGAGGGGAGGTGAGATGTTAGATACTGGCTGTAGACAGACTGAGACCTCCAGTAATGCTACTGTAATGGGCCTGACAGGCATCGGAGATAGGGACTTCTGTACATGTCAGTTATTGTCCTGTCACCACCAGCCTTCAGAGGGCCCCTGACTCACCTCTGCTTCCCTGACTTTTCCAGCAAGGGGTGATTGTGGCGGGGGGTGAGGAGTATATCATTGAGCCTTTGACCCCGGCCGAAAACCTCACGAGGGGGGAGAGTCGCCCCCATGTGGTCTACAAGAGGTCATCTCTTCGCCACCAGTACATGGACCAGTCCTGTGGGGTCATCGGTAAGTAGAGCTGTCTGGGTACTGGGTACAACATGCCCCTTTTTAAACTCTCATGTTACACAGGTTACGATTGGCTCAGCAAACAGTCGTTTATGATATCTGCTGCACAGCAGTTTCAGTTTACAGGACAGAATAACCTTGTTTTAATGCATGCACATTAATGCCACTCTTATCAAGAGTCAATCAGGTAGTGTACCCTCTCCTCTCAGTGCCATTAAGCCCTCTTTGTGACTGTTCCTCAGATGAGAAGCCAGGTAAAGGCCTGGCCTGGTGGCAGAGGACTCTGAAGACCCCTCCCAACCCCAACGGCCGAGGCCAGTTGCCCCTGAAGAGGTCTGTGAGCAGAGAGCGATACGTAGAAACACTGGTGGTGGCTGACAAGATGATGGTGGGGTACCACGGCCGCCGGGACATCGAGCAGTACATCCTGGCTGTCATGAATATTGTAAGTTTCACATCGAGTCAGATCACTACAACTGGCAGGGTGGAAAACTTGGAAAATACTGTTGATCAGATGGCTAAGCACACACTCCTGTCTGGAATGTATTTAATGAATGGTTCCACACCAGGTTGCATCCAATCCCAAACAGAAGAAACTAAACTACAGGAGTGTACTGTAAAGTAACCCAAATTACAGAAGTTTCTAGGTTGTAAATGGTAGTGATGAATGATGTATCAGCTCTTTTTAAGACTGGTCTTTTCTTGTTTCCCTGGAGGTCAGGTTGCCAAACTGTTCCAGGATTCTAGCCTGGGGAACGCAGTGAACATCGTGGTGACCCGCCTCATCCTGCTCATGGAGGACCAGGTATTCCGGAAAAATCTCTGCCTTTCAATGGAGTCTGCATCCATCCACCCATCTCACTCCTAGTCCAGTCCAGCATGGCATCTATGCGCTCCTTGTTTGTGTCAAATTATTAGCTTAAGTATCCTTACTCCCCTGCTCCCAGCAGAAACTGTCTTGTAAGTGGAGCCGTTTGCGGTGATGGAGAGAGAGCGATCTGCCAGGCAGCCCAGCCATGACTGCACTTGTTGTTGCTGGTGACCTCTCGGGCCGTTGCTATGACGTACATTAGTGCCCTAGAAAAGTGTATATAAAAAGCTAAATATGAAGCCGGGGCAGACCGGCGTCACTGTGGCCTAGTGTTCTGTCCACCTGCTGCCTGGTGATTGACATGAATGTCACGTCATGTTCTTGGTCCCTGTCCAGTCCACCAGGCCAGCCAGCCAGGCCACAGTACTGTGCTGCTAACGGCATGCGGTCAGACTGAGTGTCAGGACAGGGTTACACTCTCTGGCTTAATGTGGACATTTATAAGCTCAATTCGTATTAGAGGGGGACTAGTAGGTTTGTAGTGAAGGCACTGTGGCAGTCTAATAACCCTTTTCCACTCACAGCTCTGTCATCCTGTATACTCCCGGGTAGAAACTGAACAGTAGCATGCTATACATGACATCAGAGCTCAGTTTCTCCGCTTCACAGCGCTGTATTCTATTTTATTTTTTACTTTAGTTTATTTAGTAAATATTTTCTTACCTTGAACTGCATTGTTGGTTACGGGCTTGTTTAAGTGATAATGCCCGAGAAGCCAGTGTTTGGATGATATGATGATCAATAAAGTATCTGTCTGTCGATCTATCGGCACTGGTGTTAGGCCCGAATCTAGGGCTGGAAAACCGTGCCAATATATTCCCCAAACACCGGCTTTGAGGGCATTATCACTTTTATACAACTGGTTACCAACATATTCAAATAATGATTGACATATTTTCATTAACTAATTTATTCATACTATTTCATCATTCCAAGATAGTCCCGAAACAAATCTATGGTTGCTACCCAAGCCGGCTGGTCGTTCTATCTGTTCGGTTGCCAGAGACACGACCCAGTCGTTCAGTCTTTTTGTTCTGTATCTATGGACGCGACCCAGTCGTTCAGTCTTTTTGTTCTGTATCTATGGACGCGACCCAGTCGTTCAGTCTTTTTGTTCTGTATCTATGGACGCGACCCAGTCGTTCAGTCTTTTTGTTCTGTATCTATGGACGCGACCCAGTCGTTCAGTCTTTTTGTTCTGTATCTATGGACGCGACCCAGTCGTTCAGTCTTTTTGTTCTGAATCTATGGATGCGACCCAGTCGTTCAGTCTTTTTGTTCTGAATCTATGGATGCGACCCAGTCGTTCAGTCTTTTTGTTCTGTATCTATGGACGCGACCCAGTCGTTCAGTCTTTTTGTTCTGTATCTATGGACGTTTGTTCTAAATGTTCCATTGCCATACTGGCTGGAAACGTTCTTATCCCTTGCTTGCTAGCTAGCCAACTACCGCTAACTTAGTCACGCCAAACAGTGCAGCCAGAATAACAACAGTAACATTGTTCAGAGGAGCTAGCCAACAGCACATCTAACAATCTTTTCAAACGGAATCTAGATAGACTGCAAACTAGCTGCTTCATTTCGTTTGAACTTTTTTCAATTTACATTTCTTTGTATATATCCATAAAAAGTATGCCAGCTGATTCACGATTTCGACTGGTTGAGAAATGCTGCCTACCTTTCTGTCACGTTCATTACTATGGGACAGCTGGAGATCGAGACAGACAGCAAGGTTTATACAAATCTTCGCTGTTGAAAACTAAATGTTAGTCAAAAAGAAATGTGAGATAATGTCTAGATGCTTTTTATAGTGGAGATCAAGTTTATAAAGTGCCTGGCTGGATTGATGAGACCGTGGATTGTGCAGTCAGATGGAACAGAGTAAATAGGCATTTTAACGTCATAGATTTAGCTGCTGGTAACTTGTGGAATAGACGCTGGCTGGATTGCGGTTTTAACCAATCAGCATTCAGGATTTGGCTGACCTGTTGTATAAAAGTAAACATTTCACGGTAAGATATACACCTGTTGTATACGGTGCATGTGACAAATACATTTTAAATTGAATTGTATGGGTTTTGACTGACAGCCGTTATAAACTTGAGCACCGCGCGCAACAACAAGATGGCCCCATTCATCCCTCCCACTAATTGGGCTACTTTTTGCACATTTGTTGTTGTCTGAGTGAGTGAGGGGAAATGCTGTAAATCGAGAAGAGCCGATGTGTTCTGAAAGATGAGATGTTGAGGATTATAATAAATACAGCTTTGATGTCATACAAGAAAACCACACACCTGTGCACTTCACATTTCCATATTTGAAAACTCATGTCATTTACATTATCAACGTTTATGATCGCTATGTTTGATCCACAGTTACACGGATGACATGCGTTATATCCGGGGTTGTCCTAAACAGAATGAGACTGTTTGTCGTGTTATGAGGAGAATTTGTGGCGGAACACACACTTGACGGAACACACACTTGAATGCACACACTTGAATGACTCTATTCTATGCACACCAAAATGTACAATATGATTGTCTGTAGTGCCTTTTGAAAGCCTAACACTGTAAGATCATATTTTATTACTTAGATAACCATGTTGGCAATATAATAAGCTTTCAAATGATGCCCACATGACCCAGATTTATAGTAATAATGAAAATGTTTGGATTGTGTAAACCACAACGGTAATTGTGTGATGGTGGGGATGCAGGTCTGTGTTCCAAACTAAAAAACTGGAAGGCTCTTTCATTCAGCGATAAAAGTGCAATAAAATTAAACTGTACACAGTTTGGAGAGGTGTGTGTGTGTGTGTGTGTGGCCACTTGGAGACACCAGTGAGACCTCTCACTCAAACCCTTGTAATTGTTTTCCCCCACTGAGCCTATGTTTGTTGTATTGTGAAGAAAATTTGAGCCCAGCAATGGATTGTGGGATATGACAATAACTAGTTATGTCACCACCATGTGCATTCCTGTGTTACGAGCCTTACCCAGCTGTAGCCAGGAGAGTATTCCCTCCCCCTGCCAGGGCGGCTAATGGCAGAGGGAGAGCAAAGCAGTAGAAGCGCCTGTCCTTATCAGTCCAGTTCAATAGCCCGCGGCGGAGGGCTGGGCTGCCTAATACCAGGCTCATTGCACAGCTATGGTTGTACTGATAATTTCTGTTTATGTAGGGAAAAGGAATTATTGGACCACATGGGGAATGTCTGTCTCATTACTCCCTCTGGCTTATAAATGATTGTCAGGTAGATAGTAAGTGGCATATCTATGAAAACCTAAAAGTGATTTATACAGTCATTTGACTATTTCACAATACTCTCTTCCTGAATATGTTGATTTCAGTTTGTATTCCCTCTGTGTCTCTGTCAGCCGACTCTAGAGATCAACCACCATGCAGGGAAGTCCCTGGACAGCTTCTGTAAGTGGCAGAAATCCATCCAGAACCGGAATGGCAATGGGAACGCCATCCCAGACAACGGCATTGCTCACCATGACACTGCCGTGCTCATTACCAGGTCAGCACTCACAGCACCGGAACATTCTTAGTGGTTCAGTGTTCACAACTCTGACTTTTGCGTAAATCATTAATTGACGCCAACGGGAAACTTTCTTGAAAATTCTAGATAAATGCACAGGCACCTGCTTGCATTGTCAATGCACATGATGAAACCTCTCTAGCATTGTCAATGCACATGATGAAACCTCTCTAGCATTGTCAATGCACATGATGAAACCTCTCTAGCATTGTCAATGCACATGATGAAACCTCTCTAGCATTGTCAATGCACATAATGAAACCTCTCTAGCATTGTCAATGCACATAATGAAACCTCTCTAGCATTGTCAATGCACATAATGAAACCTCTCTAGCATTGTCAATGCACATAATGAAACCTCTCTAGCATTGTCAATGCACATAATGAAACCTCTAGCATTGTCAATGCAAATAATGAAACCTCTAGCATTGTCAATGCACATAATGAAACCTCTCTAGCATTGTCAATGCACATGATGAAACCTCTCTAGCATTGTCAATGCACATGATGAAACCTCTCTAGCCTAATTCCTTAATGATCCACTGCTTAGTCTATTGGACAAAGAATATATTGTGCTCAAATTATTTTTGGGATTATGTTTTTTGTAAGAACTGACTCCATATTATACCCTCGAGATGCCTCTGAGTTCCCTGGCTCCATCCTTGCCTTATTGCCTGTCATTTTCGGCAAGTGTGCGTTTAGTGTCTGGTCCTGTGTGGAGTGACAACCTAGGCTGTTATGCTCAACTGAGCATCTGGAGAGGGAGCGCTGTAAAGAGAGAGAGAGAAAGAACGAGAGAGGTAGTGAGTGAGAGAGAGAGAGAGGGAGCGAGCGAGCGGGAGAGAAGGAAGGAAGGAAGGAATCAGAGCACAGCTGCCTTGAATCTGACAGCCCTGGGCCGGGCCAAGGAAGCAAAGTGCAGTTTCAGAAATAGTGAGGCGCTCTATTTAGGGGGGAAACGGCAACAGCAGTGGAAACACAATACTGCAGAGATACAACAGAACACCATTCAGTGAAAAGCGCTCCTCTGCACATGCATGGGCCCCTGTTCCTAGTAGCTTGGAGTGTCTTGGGATGTTTGTCTGAGAACAGGTTCTTTATATGAAGACTTTTATCAAAGAGGGATGGAAAATTAAGTAACCATCCTTTTATTTCCTGCCATTGTTCAGACCATATCAGTTACTTATCAGGCCTGCGATGTGTCCATAGGGCTTAGTGTCACTGGGGGAGAGGAGAGGAGAGGAAAGGAAGAGGAAGTGAGGGGAGGGGAGAGGAAGGGAGGGAGGGGAGAGGACGAGGAAGGGAGGGGAAGAGGGAGAGGGCTTTTTGCTGAATGTATGTTTTAGTGTGTGTCGGGGTATTCATTTTAGCAAATGGTTTATTTTCCTTCCTGTTCCCAGGTACGACATCTGCATCTACAAGAACAAGCCATGTGGAACCCTAGGTAGGACCTCTGGTTAAACCTGCCCGCCTGGCCCAGGAGAGGGCTAACCCTGGTCACACACACTGCACACACACAGACCACTTGTTGGGAAGCACTGAGCTTCAGTGTCAGACTATATATATATATATATATATATATATATATATATATATATATATATATATATATATAGGGCTTAGTGTCACTGTGTGTGTGTGTGTGTATAAATAATCTAGAACAGCCAGGGGAGGGGATGTGACTCAGGAAACTGTCCTCATTTTCACTTTGTACACCGTCACTATTAAGTACCTACCTACCATATCTCTGCTGCAGCTGACTGACCAGCATGACTGACTAGCACAGTCTTAGAGTGACGTGTTTTATAATGCCTGTAACTGTATGTATTTTTACTTGTATCATCTCTATGTGCTTCAGAATGCATGAATTGGAATGGACATGGCTTTGTTAGAGACAGTATTTTGTGTGTCTCTGTCCCAGGTCTAGCTCCAGTGGGGGGGATGTGTGAGCCAGAGAGGAGCTGCAGCATCAACGAGGATATCGGCCTGGCCACAGCCTTCACCATCGCCCACGAGATAGGACACACGTAAGGCGCTCACCCACATCACCTATATCGCCCTAATATCCCTCGTCACTGGGGCCCTGAGTTGTTCCTGACCAGGAAAACAACCAGGGCACCAGTAACAGTTATAGCCTTCATCACCTTTGACACACCCTTTCGGCTCGGCTTTTGCTTTATGGACCTACGCTGTTTCAATAAACTACTCTTTCATTGGTGTTACCTGTGACCCTTCCTTCATAGGAAACCCTGCCTCTGCCCCCCCGCCCTGCGCTGACCTGGGCTAAACTGGCCCAGCCTCAGTGTGAGATTGCTGTTAGATTAGAGCTGTACCAGTGCGAGAACTTACGTAACTAACTAGTAATTTCCATCAATACACAACTCGTTAATAGCTTTATATTTTCTTTCTCATATTTATACGCAAGTGGAACAAGTTATGAGTGTGGCTGGTACAGTATATAATTCTGGGCCTACCTTAGTGCCTGGCAATAGGCATGTCTTTTGTACCTTCCCTCCATACCAGCCGATCTGCCTCAATTACTCATGCATACATATTTATCTAGGCGTATGCCTGAGTAAAATCGGACTTGCTCCACTGGACATGCTTGGAATTTCCAAACCTCTTCATTCCTTAACATGAAAGTGGATTCTGTTTGATTTGCTCTGATATTTTCCTTTCAAAAGCCATTACTTGGAATCATTTTTGAAAATCCACTATTTTTTCTAAGTAATTGAGTGTGCCATTTACCTACGTGTGGACACAGGCCTCAGAGGTATTTTCACTTTTTCACACATGCTCAGTCATCCAGGAGATATATCAACGCAGTACCATCTGTCTCTCCCTGCAGGTTCGGGATGAACCATGACGGAGTAGGCAACGCCTGTGGCTCCCGCAGTCAGGAGACAGCCAAGCTAATGGCTGCACACATCACCATGAAGACCAATCCCTTCGTCTGGTCCGCCTGCAGCAGAGACTACATCACCAACTTCCTAGAGTAAGTCTGACAATCACCTACAATACACAGGATATTAAAGGGAGTTGCAGGGTTTGTGTGGACAGTGGGATAGATTAACTAGCTAGGTACATTGTGGGTGAGGTCCATGTTTGTCGGGCCCGTTTTCATCTGTTTGTGTCCCTGCAGCTCAGGTATGGGCTCATGCCTCAACAACGTCCCCCAGAAGCAGGAGTTTGTGTACCCCACCACGGCCCCCGGCCAGGCCTATGATGCAGATGAGCAGTGCCGCTTCCAGTACGGAGTGAAGTCTCGGCAGTGTAAATACGGGGTACCTATTCACCTTCCTCCTCTAACTCGCTTGATAAGGCTGTATTGTCATTTTTAGCTGACAGATCCATTCAGTACTGTATGTGTGACCAATGTAGAAATTCTACTCCCACAAATCTTCTGATCCATCAGTACCACGTGCACCGTGTGTCCTCTCCCTCCTTCCCCTACTCCAGAGCAGACGTGCACTTCTCCTTTCCTCCATCTGTAGGCCAGCTCTCCTCTCCTCTAGCATATCTCTGGCTCTCTGCCCACTCTGATCAGTGCAGCATGAAGGCAGACAGAGTAGCCACTAGCCACTGGATTTACTGCTATTTATTTGTCTCCCAGCTAGAGTTGACATTTTCTTTTTAACCAATCCCATTGGTTTTTGGCCCCATGTGTGAAGTTTATGAAGAAGTCTTGTGCTACCTTTTATTGTATAACATATTTTTTATTTGATGGTCTACTTTATTGGCCTGACAGCTGAGTGAACAGACATCTGGAACAAAATAGTACTTTATAGTGTCATTATCATTGATACTTTGCAGTCAGAGCATATGTATACAATAAAATACAGCGCCATATGTTATTGCCATTGTAAAAGCCTTCCAGTCCGACTCAGGAAGCGTGCACACCACCCACCGCTCCCGAGTATTTTACTCGCTAATGTCCAATCTCTGGATAATAAGGTTGATGAGCTTAGGGCGAGAGCTGCTTTTCAGGAGACACAAGGGATTGTAACATACTCTGTTTCACAGAAACATGGCTTTCTGGAAATGTTCCGTCTGACTCCGTAAAGCCAGCTGGGTTCTCAGTACATCGCGCCGACAGGAATAAACATCTCTCCGGGAAGCAGAAGGGTGGAGGTATTTGTTTCATGATTAACGACTTATCGTGTAACTGTGAACATACAGAAACTCAAGTCCTTCTGTTCATCCAACTCGGCAATCATTGCGACAGCCGTATATATATCCCCCCTCAAGCCGATACCACGTTGGCCCTAAAATAACTTAATCGGACTCTATGTAAACTGGAAACCACATGTCCTGAGGCTGCATTTATTGTAGCTGGTGATTTTAACAAAGCAAATTTGATGAAAAAGCTACCGAAATGTAAAAATGAAATTATACCAACACATCAACTGTCGTACTCGCGGTGCGAACATACTCAACCACTGTTAAACTTCCTTCCAAAATGCATAAAAGGCCCTCCCCCACCCCCCATTCGGCAAATCGGACCACGTTCCTATAGGCAGAAACTCAAACAGGAAGTAACAGTGGTTAGGTCTATTCAACGCTGGTCTGACCAAACGGAATCCACGCTTCAAGATTGTTTTGATCACGTGGACTGGGACATGTTCAGGGTTGCTTCAGAAAATAATATCGACGTATATGCTGACACGGTGAACGAGTTCATAAAGAAGTGCATAGGAGATATTGTACCCACTGTGACTATTAAAACATACCGTGGATAGATGGGAGCATTTGCACTAAACTGAAAGCGCGAACCACCGCATAAGACTGGGACTATGGAAGAATACATACAGTGCAGTTATTTCCTCCGCAATCAATCAAGCAGGCTAAACGTCGTTATAGGGATTAAGTTCAATGTCAGTTCAATGGCTCAGACACGAGACGCATGTGGCAGGGTCTACAGACAATCACGGATTTATAAAAGGAAAACCAACCACGTCGCGGACACCGACGTCTAACTTCCGAACAGGCTGAACACCTTATTCGCTCGTTTTGAGGATAATACAGTGCAACCGCCGCGGCCCACTACCAAGGACTCTGGGCTCTCCCTCTCAGTGGCTGACGTGAGTAAGACATTTAAGCGTGTTAACCCTCGTGAGGGTACTGGCCCTGACGGTATCCCTAGCCGCGTCCTCAGAGCATGCGCAGATCAGCTGGCTGTTGTGTTTACAGATGTATTCAATCTCTCACTATCCCTGTACCTAAGAAAGCAAAGGTAAGTTAACTAAATGACTATCGCCCCATAGCACTCACCTCTGTCACCATGAAGTGCTTTGAGAGACTAGTGAAGGATCATATCACCTCCACCCTACCTGCCAACCTAGACCCCCTCCAATTTGCTTACCGTCCCAGTAGATCCACAGATGATGCAATCGCCAGCACATTACACACTGCCCTTTCCCATCTGGACAAGAGGAATACCTATGTAAGAATGCTGTTTATTGACTATAGCTCAGCATTCAACACCATAGCACCCTCCAAGCTCATCATCAAACTCAAGGCCCAGGGTCTGAACCCCGCCCTGTACAACTGGATCCTGGACTTCCTGACGGGTCGCCCCCAGGTGGTGAAGGTAGGAAACAACACCTCCTCACTGATCCTCAACACTGGGGCCCCACAAGGGTGTGTGATCAGCCCCCTCCTGTTCTCCCTGTTCACCCATGACTGCGTGGCCAAGCACGCCTCCAACTCAATTATCTAGTTTGCAGACGACACAACAGTAGTAGGCTTGATTTCCAACAACGATGAGACAGCCTACAGGGAAGAGGTGAGGGCTCTGGGAGTGTGGTGCCAGGAAAATAACCTCTCACTCAACGTCAGCAAAACTAAGGAGATGATCAGGAAACCGCTGAGGGTGCACCCCCGATCCACATCGATGGGACCGCAGTGGAGAAGGTGGAAAGCTTCAAGTTCTTGGCGTACACATCACTGACAAACTGGAATGGACCACCCACTCAGACCAGTGTGGTGAAGAAGCCGCAACAGCGCCTCTTCAACCTCAGGAGGCTAAAGAAATGTGGCTTATCACTCAAAACCCTCAAACTTCTACAGATGCACAATTGAGAGCATCCTGTCGGGCTGCATCACCGCCTGGTACGGCAACTGCACCGCCCATAACTGCAAAGCTCTCCAGAGGGTGGTGCGGTCTGCCCAACGCATTACTGGGGGCAAACTTCCCGCCCTTCTGGACATCTACAGCACCTGTTGCCACAGAAAAGCCAAAAATATCATGTAAGACATCAACCGTCGGAGCCACTGCCTGTTCACCCCGCTATCATCCAGAAGGAGAGGTCAGTACAGGTGCATCAAAGCTGGGACTGAGAGACTCAAAAACAGCTTCTATCTCAAGGCCATCAGACTGCTAAACAGCCATCACTAACACACCAGAGGTGACTGCCTATAGTCACACTTTAATAATGTATCTGTATTTGCATCACCCATCTCTATGTATAAACTGCACTCTACACTAACCTACGGTACCTTAGTTACTCAAATTGTGTGCACATATGGCATCACCCATCTCATATGTGTATATACTGTGTTGTACTCTATACTTCGCCATTGACTGCTGAACAGCCATCTCTAGTACATCAGAGGCTGCTGCCTATAGTAAAGATTAGAAATCACCGGCCACATAAGGAATGAAACACTAGTCACTTTAATAATGTTTCTGTATCTTGCACTACTCATCTCATATGTCTAAACTCTTCTGCAGTATCTTAATCATCTAATCGTGTTTCCATACTGCATCACCAATCTCTTATGTGTATACTGCATACTATAAAGCTTACTATGCCACTGTATCTTAGTCCAATGCTGCCCTGACATATATGTATATATTCTCAATCCTTTCTTACTTAGATGTACAGTGGGGAGAACAAGTATTTGATACACTGCCGATTTTGCAGGTTTTCCTACTTACAAAGCATGTAGAGGTCTGTAATTTTTATCATAGGTACACTTCAACTGTGAGAGACGGAATCTAAAACAAAAATCCAGAAAATCACATTGTATGATTTTTAAGTAATTTATTTGCATTTTATTGCATGACATAAGTATTTGATACATCAGAAAAGCAGAACTTAATATTTGGTACAATTAATATTTGGTGCAATTACAAAGATCAAACGTTTCCTGTAGTTCTATACCAGGTTTGCACACACTGCAGCAGGGATTTCGGCCCACTCCTCCATCCAGATCCTTCAGGTTTCGGGGCTGTCGATGGGCAATACGGATTTTCAGCTCTCTCCAAAGATTTTCTATTGGGTTCAGGTCTGGAGACTGGCTAGGCCACTCCAGGACCTTGAGATGCTTCTTACGGAGCCACTCCTTAGTTGCCCTGGCTGTGTGTTTCGGGTCGTTGTCATGCTGGAAGACCCAGCCACGACCCAACTTCAATGCTCTTACTGAGGGAAGGAGGTTGTTGGCCAAGATCTCGCAATACATGGCCCCATCCATCCTCCCCTCAATACGGTGCAGTCGTCCTGTCCCCTTTGCAGAAAAGCATCCCCAAAGAATGATGTTTCCACCTCCATGCTTCACGGTTGGGATGGTGTTCTTGGGGTTGTACTCATCCTTCTTCTTCCTCCAAACACGGCGAGTGGAGTTTAGACCAAAAAGCTCTATTTTTGTCTCATCAGACCACATGACCTTCTCCCATTCCTCCTCTGGATCATCCAGATGGTCATTGGCAAACTTCAGACGGGCCTGGACATGCGCTGGCTTGAGCAGGGGGACCTTTTAATCCATGACGGCGTAGTGTGTTACTAATGGTTTTCTTTGAGACTGTGGTCCCAGCTCTCTTCAGGTCATTGACCAGGTCCTGCCGTGTAGTTCTGGGCTGATCCCTCACCTTCATCATGATCATTGATGCCCCACGAGGTGAGATCTTGCATGGTGCCCCAGACCGAGTGAGATTGACCGTCATCTTGAACTTCTTCCATTTTCTAATAATTGCACCAACAGTTGTTGCCTTCTCACCAAGCTGCTTGCCTATTGTCCTGTAGCCCATCCCAGCCTTGTGCAGGTCTACAATTTTATCCCTGATGTCCTTACACAGCTCTCTGGTCTTGGCCATTGTGGAGAGGTTGGAGTTTGATTGAGTGTGTGGACAGGTGTCTTTTATACAGGTAACGAGTTCAAATAGGTGCAGTTAATATAGGTAATGAGTAGAGAACAGGAGGGCTTCTTAATGAAAAACTAACAGGTCTGTGAGAGCCGGAATTCTTACTGGTTGGTAGGTGATCAAATACTTATGTCATGCAATAAAATGCAAATAAATTACTTAAAAATCATACAATGTGATTTTCTGGATTTTTGTTTTAGATTCCGTCTCTCACAGTTGAAGTGTACCTATGATAAAAATTACAGACCTCTACATGCTTTGTAAATAGGAAAACCTGCAAAATCGGCAGTGTATCAAATACTTGTTCTCCCCACTGTATGTGTGTTTGGGTATATGTTGTGAAACCGTCTGATATTACTTGTTAGATATTACTGCGCTGTCGGAGCTAGAAGCACAAGCATTTCGCTACACCTGCAATAACATCTGCTAACCACGTGTATGTGACCAATAAAATGTGATTTGATTAGAAATACATTAGCACCACAGAGACCAGAGGTAGTTGAACCAACCGCTGGTGCCGTCTGTTCCGGGTCAGTGGGCCCTCTTGGCTGGGCTCATCAGGGCCTGTTGTCTCTATATGGTCTGAAATGGACACACTCTGACAGCTCTCCCTGTGTCTGCAGGACGTCTGCAGTGAGCTGTGGTGCATGAGCAAGAGTAATCGCTGTATCACCAGCAGCATACCCGCTGCAGAAGGAACCATCTGTCAAACCAATACCATAGAGAAAGGGGTAAGCACTTGAATGTTCCATGATCAGCAGAAATGGGGGTTGTTTGGTTTTTATTTCAATAGTTCCACAGCTTGTGCCTCTCCTGTGTGTTACAGTGGTGCTATAAGAGGGTGTGTGTGGCCTACGGGACCCGGCCAGAGGGGGTGGACGGCGGGTGGGGTCTTTGGACCCCCTGGGAGGAGTGCAGCCGTACCTGTGGGGGAGGAGTGTCCTCCTCCATCCGCCACTGTGACAGCCCCAGGTGAGTGATGCTGGAGTTGGAGGGTGATTGTCCATAGGACAATAGTCATTGAATTCACATAGGGTTGTATCTGGCTGGCTCTTCCTAACTTCTAAGCACATCTGTTTGTTGAGGATGAGAGACGCCAGTCTACCACCAATAATTTTACCATCCCACTATAATCACCCACATGCAACAATGACAGCCGTAATAAAGGATTTCAACATAGACAGTGGCAGACTGACTTCTCTCTGGTGTTTCTACTGAGTCAGTCTGATTACATCACTGGGGCCAAGCTTCCTGCCATCCAGGACCTATATACTAGGCGTGTCCGAGGAATGCCCAAACAATTGTCAAAGATTCTCTCTGCTACCGCACGGCAAGCGGAACCGGAGCGCCAATTCTAGGTCCAAAAGGCTCCTCGACAGCTTCTACCCCCAAGCCATAAGACTGCTGAACAATAAATCAAATGGCCACCTTGACTATCTACAATCCAATTTGTTTTTACACTGCTGCTACTCTCTGTTTATTATCTTTGCAGTCACTTTACCGGTACCTACATGTACCTCGACTAACCTGTAACCCCACACATTTTTATTTTTTTATTTTTATTTCACCTTTATTTAACCAGGTAGGTCAGTTGAGAACAAGTTCTCATTTACAACTGCGACCTGGTACCGGCAACCCCTGTATATAGCCTCCTTATTGTTACTTTTTATTACATTTTTTACTTTAGTTATTTAGTAAATATTTTCTTAACTATATTTCTTGAACTGCATTGTTGGTTAAGGGCTTGTAAGTAAGCATTTCATGATAAGGTCTACAACTGTTGTATTCGGCGCATGTGACAAATAACATTTGATTGTATTGACTTGGATAGCTGAGAGATTGAAACAGGGGGGTAGAGCCCGGCTAGCCAGGCGGCAGGAGAATAGAGCCCAGTGTGATTGGGGAGTTATTGTTCAATTGCAATCAGATGTGTTTTGCCTCTGCTTTTCTGGTTCCAGGCCAACGATTGGTGGAAAGTATTGTCTGGGAGAGAGGAAGCGCTTCAGATCGTGCAATATTGATGTGAGTGGGGGAGCAGAGCAGCAGCTCCCTCTAAGAGGCCTACAGTACCATCACCGTACTCCTCCTGGCCAGGCCCAACTCTACAGCTCTGACTGACCTAATTAACAGCAGCCTTTCCAGCCCAGAACTTGTGTGTGTGTGTGTGTGTGTGTGTGTGTGTGTGTGCGTTTGGTGGAGTGTAGAGGCTACTATGAGTTCAGTCTTACTTTAAATGACTGCTGGCAGCAAAAGAGACCGGGGAGGGGATACAGTGGGTGTCTGTTGAGAGGCCTATGATTTGACTGACACAGAGCTGATCTGTGCCCCTCTGTGTGTGTCTGTGTCAGGAGTGCCCTGCAGGCTCTCAGGATTTCCGGGAGATTCAGTGCTCCGATTTCGACAACATTCCTTTCCGGGGAAAATTCTACACCTGGCAACCCTACAGGGGAGGTGCGTACAGTAAGTGTGTGTGTGTGTAGCCCCCCCCCCCCACAGCAGACTTTGATACATCATTACAGAGGTAACTAGAGTGTGTCTGCTCAGTGGTAATTTCAAGCTGAAAACGTCTGTAGACAGTCTGCAGATATGGAGAACACTGACACACCTGCCTGTGAGTTTCCAGAGAGAGAATAGTGCAGCAGCACATAGGGAGAGCTGAGCAGGAGAGTGCTGCCAGACCGTGGGCCCAGAAAAGGAAGAGGGGAAAGCAGAAGAGAGGAGAAGGGGAGAGAGAAGAGTCAAGGGGAAAGCTGCAGACAATCTCCTGTCTGGCTAGAATTCCTGTGCTTGATGAGTGCTGCGCTGGCCTCGAAAGATAAATACTTTCGACGACATAGCTGCCTTTAATCTGCCAGTCCAATAACATAATGGCTTACAGAGAGGCCCTCTCCAACTCCAGGCAACAAGTGCTCCTTTCATCAAGTCAGCTGATTTTACAATGGAAATCCCTTGCAGCTGTTAAAATACGAGCTGTGCCACAGTCTGCCCTGCGTTAGGGCCGTATCACACATCCCAGCCCCCTTCTCTCCCTTCACTCACTCACTCCTTCACTCTCCTTCTACTTCCCTCTTTCTCCCTCTATCCTGCTTTCTTTCCCCCTCTCTTGCTCTTTCCTCTCGTCTGTCTGTCTGTGTGTCTCTCTGTCTGTGTCCTGTACTCAGACACCTCTAGCAGGACATGGGGATCAGCTCAGACAGCCAAGGACAGTTCATGAAAAAAAGCGTGCAGCATTTTAGCAGTCATATTCATTTTTTCTGAGGCATGAACCATCCACATTGATCCGCTCGGTCCAACAACTTTCGTAGGCAGCCTTCCTCCAGCAGGCCCCCCAAGTCAGTCAGCCCCCGTCCATCCATCCAGCCTACAAACCTGCTTAGCTTCAGACTGGAGGCAGGCCTGCCAAACCACAGCACCATTGGAGTTAGTTTTCCATCATCCCACAGCTTTGTCGTCCGCTAGCCTCACAGGCAGCACATATTGTACCTGTTTCAGCAGTGCCAGCACAAACAGAGCCCAAAGTGATTTCAACAACTTTTCACAGTGGAACTAGCTGGAAATGGTATACTTGGCTAGTGCACAGCTCTGGCAGTATTAGATGACTTGTCACAGCCCATAAAGTGATATGTTAGTGCACGATATGCTCTCCCAGCCCACAGGGGGGTAACAGTCTGGGGGGTTGTGGGCTGTGATGCCAGTGCACCCTGGTTAAGAGCGAGGCTTCATGGGAGGCCCAGTGGAAAGTCACACTGCTGCCTGCCTGGTCCTGACTGTCAGCTGGTACCACTGTGTTTCCTGCCTGGTCCTGACTGTCAGCTGGTACCACTGTGTTGCCTGCCTGGTCCTGAATGTTGCCCAATTAGCACTTATTTCTGCTCTCACATGACCAGAGCCTGGGCAGGTTATAAAGCATGGAAACTGGGTTGACCCAAAGGGTGGTTGTGGTGGTAAGTAAAGTATGAGCATGGGTGTGGCTGTGTTGTGTGTTGGGTCGGCCCATAGAGCAGATGTGCTGGCGTTTCCGTGCTGAGACATTGATTGGCCTTGTCAGCCAGTAAGAGAGCTCAGTGTGGTCGCTGGCATGCTCTGTAATATGGAATAAATGAGGGCACCTGTCAGTGCACAAATAACCCCGTCTCTCCCTTTTTCCTCTCCCCCTCTCCGTTTTTGTGCCACATTCCAGTTTCCCAGGGAATTTGCTGAGAGATGCACTATTTATGTTAACGCCCTCTCGTTTTTGTTGTTGTGAGCGTTTGACCCCACCGTGCTGTTAGCGAAACCAAAAGCCTCAGAACCCACAGCCCTGATCAGTCCCAGACCTTAGGTGGTAGAGGCGTGACACAGACGAAGAGGGGGCCGAGGGGACAAAAGGGTTGTGTCTGTGTGTGAAGGGGGTCTTAATCACAATCAGCTGCTTGTTCTCTTGATGTTAGCAATCCAAACTGTGCTCTCCCCCCTCCAGACCCCCTCCACCTCCCCACTCTCCTCTGTCTTTGGCTCCCGAGTCCTTACAGCTGTGGGAGAACAAACTAACTGTGTCGAACATAAATCCCAAAAGCCCATTAAAATACCATGCGTGGCCATCAGACACATTAGAGCAGTCCGTGGTGTTTCTCAATAATGGAGGGGAACGGCTGGAGTAATTGTATTGTGCATCAGGCCTCACTGCTGAAATTTCTAATAAAGAGCGAAGTGGAAGCGATTTTGTTTTCGTGTTTGTGATAATGTTGTGTAATGTTGTAAGCGCAACACAGCAGCAGAGTAGCAAATCGCATTGCGTAAATGTGTTTGAGCAATGAAATGGTGTGAAAGCCAGTGTGTGTGCCATATAAAAGGCTGAGTCTGGTGTTGTCTCTGCTGGCTGCAGATGGGATCCTATAGAGGACCTCCGCAGCTGCTTCTCTGGTCAACTCAGTCTAGCTCTTAATCATGCTATGTGTTGTTTACGAAGATTATTACGTGACACCTAATGAAACGTACAGCTCTTAACCTCAGACTTATTTCTGTTGGTATTGTCATGTCCTTGGCAAAACACCAGCCATCTATGGGATCCTATAAAGGACAGTGCAGTAATAACTAAAAAGTAATATCTAACAGTTTCGCAACATATATACCCAAATACACATACATTTAAGTAAGAAGTGCATTGAGAATATATACATAAATGTTAGGGGGGCATTGGACTAAGATACAGTGGCATAGTAAGCTTTATAGTATGCACATAAGAGATTGGTGATGCAGTATGTAAACACGATTAAGTGACTAAGATACCGAAGAATAGTATAGCGTACAGGTTAAACATATAAGATGAGTAGTGCAAGATACGGAAACATTATTAAAGTGACTAGTGTTTCATTTCCTTAAAGTGGTCGGTGATTTATAATCTATGACATAAGGCAGCAGTCTCTGATGTGCTAGAGATGGTTGTTTAGCAGTCAGTGGCGTAGAGTACAATACAGTATATACATATGAGATGGGTGATGCAATATGTGCACACAAATTGAGTGACTAAGATACTGTAAAATAGTGTAGAGTGCAGTTTATACATAGAGATGAGTGATGCAGATACATTATTAAAGTGGCTAGTGTTCTATTCCTTAAAGTGGCCTGTGATTTATAATCAGTGTCTATAAGCAGCAACCTCTGGTGTGTTAGTGATGGCTGTTTAGCAGTCTGATGACCTTGAGATAGAAGCTGTTTTTGAGTCTCTCGGTCCCAGCTTTGATGCACCTGTACTGACCTCGCCTTCTGGATGATAGCGGGGTGAACAGGCAGTGGCTCGGGTGGTTGATGTCTTTGATCTTTTTGGCCTTCCTCTGGTAACGGGTGCTGTAGGTATCCAGAAGTTTGCCCCCAGTAATGCGTTGGGCAGACCGCACCACCCTCTGGAGAGCTTTGCGACTATGGGCGGTGCAGTTGCCGTACCAGGCAGTGATGCAGCCCGACAGGATGCTCTCAATTGTGCATCTGTTGAAGTTTGAGGGTTTTGGGTGATAAGCCAAATTTCTTTAGCCTCCTAAGGTTGAAGAGGCGCTGGTGCGGCTTCTTCACCACACTGTCTGTGTGGGTGAAGCATTTCAGTTTGTCAGTGATGTGTATGCTGAGGAACTTGAAGCTTTCCACCTTCTCCACTGCGGTCCCATCGATGCGCCCTCTGCTGTTTTCTGAAGTCCACGATCATCTCCTTAGTTTTGCTGACGTTGAGTGAGAGGTTATTTTCTTGGCACCACACTCCCAGAGCCCTCACCACCTCCCTGTAGGCTGTCTCATTGTTGTTGGAAGTCAAGCCTACTACTGTTGTGTCGTCTGCAAACTTGATGATTGAGTTGGAGGTGTGCTTGGCACAGGGAGTACAGGAGGGGGCTGAGCACACACCCTTGTGGGGCCCCAGTGTTGAGGATCAGCGACGAGGAGGTGTTGTTTCCTACCTTCACCATCTGGAGGCGACCCGTCAGGAAGTCCAGGGCAGGGTTCAGACACAGGGCCTCGAGCTTGGAGGGTACTATGGTGTTGAATGCTGAGCTATAGTCAATGAATAGTCCATGTGTTCTTACATAGGTATGCCTCTTATCCAGATGGGGCAGTGTGTAATGTGGTGGCGTTTGCATCATCTGTGGATCTATTGGGACGGTAAGCAAATTGAAGGGGGTCTAGGGTGGTAGGGAAGATGGAGGTAATATGACCCAAGTCTCTCAAAGTACTTCATGGTGACGGAGGTAAGTGCTACTGGGCGATAGTAATTTAGTTCAGTTACCTTTGCCATCATTGTCCCTGTACCTAAGAAAGCAATATTGTGGGGACAACAGACAGGGATAGCGAGAAATGTAATGTATTCATAAACACAACAGCCAGCTTGTCACGATAGATATGAGACAGGACCCGAGGCGCAGAGCTATAGTGCGATAACATTCCTTTTATTAATAAGAAAACACAAACATGACAAAAGGCAAGACAGCGACCATGAACCGGTTCAAACACAAAGGAACACAGACAAAAACCCACAAACACAGGTGGGAATAACTACTACTTAAATAGGCTCCCCAATTGGAGGCAATGCGGCGCAGCTGCCTCTAATTGGGGAGCAATCCCAAACTGAACATGGAGATTTCCAGAGAGGTCTCTGGACACCAAACCTGAAAACCATAAAGGTTTCCAGAGACCTCTGAACATCTGCGCATGCTCTGAGGACACGGTTAGGAAAACTCAGGTCAGCCACTGAGAAGGAGAGCCCACAGTCCTTGGTAGCGGGCCGCGTCGGTGGCACTGTATTGTCCTCAAAGCGAGGAGGGCCTTGTATGCATTTTGGAAGGAAGTGTAACAATGGTCCAATGTGTTTGCCCCGCGAGTACGACAGTCAATATTTTTTATATAATTTTGGGAGCCTTATCCTCAGATTTGCTTTGTTTAAATCACCAGCTACAGTAAATGCAGCCTCGGGATATGTGGTTTCCAGTTTACGTAAAGTCCAATGAGGTTCTTTGAGGGCCGACGTGTTATCGGCTTGAGGGGGGGATATATACGGCTGTCGCAATGATTGCCGAAAATTCCCTCGAGGTAGAACGGTCAGAATTTGATTGTTAGATATTCTAAGTCGGGTGAACAGAAGGACTTAAGTTCCTGTATGTTCTCAGAGATACACCATAAGTTGTTAATCATGAAACAAATACCTCCACCCTTCTGCTTCCCGCAGAGATAATATTCCTTGCACTGAGAACCCAACTGGCTTTATGGAGTCAGACAGAACATTTTCAGAAAGCCATGTTTCTGTGAAGCAGAGTATGTTACAATCCTTAGTGTCTCTCTGAAAGGCAACTCTCGCCCTAAGCTCATCAACCTTATTGAGTAAAATACTCCGGAGCGGTGGGTGATGTGCACACTTCCTGAGTCGGACCAGGAGGCCGCCCCGAGTACTTCTCCTCCGACGGCATTGTTGTTTTGTGTCGGCATCTGGAATAAGTTCAATTGCACTGGGGAGAGCGAACAAAGGATCTGCTCCGGGGAAGTCGTAATCCTGGTCGTAATGCTGCTGGTTCAGAGTTACCGCCGCTCTAATATCCAATAGTTCTTCCCGGCTGTATGTAATGACACAAAACAATTCCTGTGCTAATAACGTTTTTAAAAAGTACATAAACAAAGAGCTAGTCGCAAAGCAGCCATCTTGGTCGGCGCGCAGACAAAGGAGTGCCTGTCTGCCTGCTTTATATAACAAGCCCCGGCCACTGTCTGTAGGAGTGATTCATTTTTGTGAACTGGGTGGTGTACCTGTCCGGTGAGTGTATATTGTTGTTTACCCAAGAGTATTACGTGACAGCTCCATGAACCCAACAGCTCCAATTCTGATCTTTTGCCCAATTATTGGTAAAAGAGCTGATCTAATTAGTGGAAAATATCAGAATTGGACTGCCTAAACCCAGCCTTAAAAACTGACATGATGTCCTTGCCAAACCACCTGCGATTTAGTCAAGCCCTTTTTGTAAAATGGCTTACGCGTAGATCAATAGACGTAGGATTGTGGGTTTGAGTACTTCTATGTTATCCGAACCCCCCCACCCCAAATTCTGCAGAATCTAATCCGGGATCTATTTGTGTTTGTATTGATCTATTGTCTCATGTTCCCCTTCTCTGTGCTAATCTGTTGTCCAGGTGGAGTGAAGTCCTGCTCTCTGAACTGCCTGGCGGAGGGATATAACTTCTACACAGAGCGTGCTCCGGCTGTGGTGGATGGGACCCCATGTCGAGACGAGTCTCTGGATGTCTGTGTGAACGGAGAGTGCAAGGTGAGACTGCTCCGTCCTTTCTAGCCTCTCATTTGACTCTTCTCTTCCTGGCTGTCTTGTTGAAGTAGTATTGCCTTTCAGAAGGTACGCCTCACACAAACAATGCCGATTTATTTTTATTTATTATTTTTTTTCCCCGTCCTGTTTTTGGATGGCTTCAGAGCCTGTCAAGAAATATAGTGGATTTGGACCGGGACGGGAGGAGGAAAAAATGAAATAGTCTCGCTGAATGACACCAAACCACAAAACATCTGAATTGTTGTTTTGTGGTTTCCTGCAGCTATGTGGAGCAGAGAGAGCTTTCATTAGGCTGTTTAACGGCCATCCCTCTCTCCTCTCTTGGGCTTTGTTTGGAGCTGCCTGGGCACATGGAGGGGGTGTGAGTGGAAGTCTCTGGGCTCGTCCAGACTCAGAGAAAGGAGCCTGTTTATCAACATCTCGGCTCTGTTCTCTATCCTCCTCTGCTCTCTGTTCTGTGTAGCAGGAACTCAGTGACCCTCCAGCTCAGCTGGCTGCACTGCTGGCTGCTTAACATATTCACTTTAGCCCCTCTGTCTCTCTCTTGCGTTCTCTCTCTCTCTCTCTCTCTCTCTCTCTCTCTCTCTCTCTCTCTCTCTCTCTCTCTCTCTCTCTCTCTCTCTGGGTCTATCCTATTCTGGCATTCTCACTTCTCATCTTTATCTCTCTTTATCTCTTATTTTCTAGAACTCTGTTTCTTTCTTTTTCATACTTTCCTTCTCTCATTATTTCTTTCTCACAGTTTCTATCTCCCAATTTCTTTCCCAATCCTCCTGTCTCCCGTCTCTCTTAAATTTATTGTGCATAATAAAAAGCAAAAAACAGTGAGGAGAAAAATGTAAGTATTGTTTGCAGCCTCATGGTGTTTAGGATCCAGAGAGTAAGGGATTGATTTGAAGCTAGAGAGAGTGAGTGGAGAGAGAGCGGGAGCAGAGAGAGATGTGTGTGTGCTTGGAAACACATGCGCAGGCTGCAGCAGGCTGGGGACACGGCCCAGAGCCCAGTCTGAACTGAAGGGCCTGGGCCCGGCCTGGACAAGTCCTGCCTGCCATTACTAAGGGGAAATGGCTTCCACATTGATAGTTAATGGAACCTAGACCTGCCTGGGTCAACAGGGTTTGAAGTGCCCCAGGGTTGCTGCATCCATCCATTCACATGTTAGGGTTATTGTACAGTGCAATTGTTCATTTAGGCCAACATTTGTGTTTACTTTGGCTTGAACCATCTGTTGGTATTTGGTATTATTGGTATTTTCTTAGGATTCCTCATTAGCTGTTGTGGAAGCAGGTAGCTACTATTCCTGGGTTCCACATGAAACATGACATAATACAGAACATTAATAGACAAGAACAGCTCATGGACAAAACTACATCAATTTTAAAAAGGCAGACATAGCCTACATATCAATGCATACACAAAAGCTAGCTAGGTCAAGATGGATAGAGGAGAGGCATTGTGCCATGAGGTGTTGCTCTGTTTTTTGAAACCAGGTTTGCTGTTCATTTGAGCAATGTGAGATGGAAGCGAGTTCCATGCAATAATGTCCCTATATAATACTGTACGCTTTCTTGAATTTGTTGTGGATTTGGCGACTGTGAAAAGACCCCTAGTGGCATATCTGGTGGGGTACGAGTGTGTGTCAGAGCTTAGTACAGGTTGTGTCTTAGGAATGTTTCCTGTAGGTAGAGGGTGTACATTGGTGACATCCTGTGGTGTCAGTATTTTCATTAGGCACCTGGGAAACATTTCAATCAGCCTCACTTCTGCTGCAGAAAGGACTGTGTGATTTCTGCTTTCCTCTCTATAGAGGCTAGTGGTTGTGTGCCTCTGCCTGCGCCCTCTGATCTGTGGCCCTTGTCTCCCTGCAGCACGTGGGCTGTGACCGGATCCTGGGCTCGGATGTGCGGGAAGACCGCTGCCGTATCTGTGGGGGTGACGGGAGCAACTGTGAGGCCATCGAGGGCGTCTTCAATGACTCCTTGCCTGAAGGAGGTACAGTTTACTATACAGAGCAGGAGTCCATTCACAACAATACTGCTAGGAAGGAATCTTAACCCCATTATTTGATACTTACTGCACAATGATGGTCTCTACAGTTAGTTACACTATAAACCCCAGTGTACAGTAGTTGTAGTTCAGCGGCAGGAGGTATCAATAACTTTCTGTGGGGGGGGTTGTTCCGAGAGCCCGGGGTGGTAGTGGCGTGGACAGACTGACACTGAGGGGACTGTTCTGTTCCAAGACATGGCAACAGGACACCTTTCTCTCTCTTTAAAAGACCCTTATTGCTGCGTTTCTCTGTCCTCAAACTCAGCTCCCTCCAACACCACTTCTAGAACAGGCCAATAACACATACCTCTCAATTAGACTGGGGAATAAAAATGAAAAATACAAATAAAATGTAAAAGAAGGGCCTGTGTTTTGGACCAGGGAGCTCTAGCAACGTTCTGAGAATGAGATTTAGTTAAGTTCGAGACATCCATCGAGAGAGATTATGCAACCTAATTGTTTTATGGAAATTCAAACAATGTGTGCATGCATTTGGATTCTGACATGAGCTAAATATGTGTTGGACTACTGCCTTGCAATGTGAGTTAGGGGACCTCAGACATTTTGAAAGTAATGTATAATTATCTGTTCACATGCAAGCTTTCTAGTTGCATGATCTGCAGACTGTACCAGTTAATCATATAGAGTTACTGGTGAATATCTTGCCCTGCCAACCCTCCTCCTTCCCTCCTGTATGTGCATAATGACCTTTTATTTCGGTACCTATTTCAGTCTAAACACTTTTGCCCTGATTAATGGTTTGTGATTAATTCTGTGGAAACATGTCAGGGGAAAACTGATACAGCCCAGCCAGGCTTACAGTTGATGCCAGGCACAAGAATTAGCCATCATCATCTCCAAGAAAACCAAGCCGTTGTCGCGGGTAGGCTCAGTATATAGCTGCTCAGTTCCGATCAGGAGACACTCCAGATGTCTCGATTCCATCATAGTGACGGTTGTAACATCACCCTGCAGGTACATGATACTGCGCTAACCCGAAGTACGGTCAAATTCTGAATACTTTTCCTGTAGGCTATGATGTGATTATGTGGGCTTTAAAGCATGGTCAAACTCACAATACTTTAAAGAATGGCCAAACTCAGAATACCCACTATTGATCTTGATATTAAGATCTTATATTATCTTATATTATTTCCTTAGATCCTCTGAACCAGTTTCCTTAGGTTCTGCCTACCACCGGTGAGATTCATTATTATAGAAAAATAGTTCTGCCAAATTGAACCCCAAAATTCTGTGGGTGAGGAGGACGAGATCTTTCACCGTTAAGGCTCAGCTGGAAAAAAAGACCATCCCTATGAGATTTTTGAATAAGGTCTCTTACCTTTTTTTTTTTTTGTGGCTAGAGGGATGTCTGGGTCCAAGCCGAGTGAAATGGATCAAAACGTCAGGTCGCTCTCATCCGGGTCACAGCACCAAATGTTGTGGAAAATTCGACCCAAAGATTAAGGCAGAGACTGTTTAATGATATAATAGAAACATCTTTAATACAAGCAGCTGCAGGGGAGATCCACAGGGAAGAACTCAAGGAAGAAATGGAGACATGTCCCTTATATAGTGGGACGTGATAATACAATCCTATTGTTTACACAAGTTATTTTACACATCAACAGTTCTAGAACACAATGGCCTTGAAAGGATGCAGACACATCAGGAGTCTATGAAAGGCATAACATCACAGACCAACACAGAACATATCCCTTGAGAAGTTACAACAGTTCACCCCAAATTCTGCCACCACCATATGGAGACCCTGGGCTCTCTTTTCCACTGTGGAGGAAGGCTGTGGGGAGGGAAGGAGTGTGGGGTTTCTCTCACACCCGTTCGCGGGCACGTGGCAGGCAGTTTTAGGTGTGGGTTGCGGGAGTGCTGTGCCTGCAGAGCCAGACAGGTCTATTCTAGGCCCTTTCCGTCCACGACAGCAGCAGCTATTACCCCCTCCTCCACACCCTTACCTCCCCCTTCTGGAACCCTCAGTGGACACACCCTCCTGGGGTGGCCTCGGCTCGGTGGCTTGGACCACACTGGCCGGTTCAGCAACAGCCTTAGCCTGGGCCTACACTCTGGCTCCTGGCTGATTTACGAGCCACAGAGCACTCAGTCATGTCTACAGGGTTTTTTATGTCTCTGAGGTGCAGACCAATCCTCACTCCCAGGAGGGTTTAAATGGGGTTTGTTGTCAGGCACTAACCAAGCAGTACAGCAGAAGGGCTGGTGTTTTTAGTGTGTTCTATCTAGAGTTTCACACCTAAGCGTGATGATGGTGCTGTATTCTCTCGTGCCTCTGCAACCTTACTACTCCCATCTGGTGTCTGCATCTTCACCGGAGTTATCACCTCAGACGCTCTCATCTATCTTTCTAGGTTCTCTCTTTTTCTCCTCTCCGTCTGTCTAGTCTATCCTCTCGTCTGTCTCTCGTCTGTCCAGTCTGTAACTAGTTGTGGCGGAGGGTTACTCAGGGGTTGAGGGCCAGGGGTTTATTGCTCTTTGGCTCTCTCTTTACCGCACAGGCCCCTGATTGTTAACAGAAAAACCTCTCCCTCTCCATCCGCCAGGAACCGCAAATAGAGAGCTGGGTTACTGAAATTACTCACAGCACTGACTACTGCACCAGAGAGGGGTCAAAAGTCAAGCCTCTCCTTTCCTCAGCGGTCGCACCATTGGAATGGATTATTAAATTATTTATTCCGTTTTTTTTATGTGAGACTGAAGTTATTTACAGGGCTGTGGTGGCTGGCTGGACAGCACAGCCTGGCTTCAAACATGGTTACTGAACGGTGCCCAGGAATTTGGTTGGAATCCGAAGGCTCTGTTTATTCCATTGAAGTCCCACAGAGTAAAACACTACTTATACATCATTCTCTCTCCAATATGTCAGTGAATAAAACTTCCACCTTGCCTTTTCTCTTCTCTTCTTTCTTTGTGTGTGTGTGTGTGTGTGTGTGTGTGTGTGTGTGTATGAAGAGGTGGTCAGAATCCCCAAAGGATCTACGTTCATTCATATTCAGGAGCTCAACTTCTCCCTCAACTACCTAGGTGAGATTTTGTCTCTTCTGTGTCACACAATGTGTTCTACTGTCATGGTGGATTCTGTAGTGTGCATTCAGATTCCAACTGAAATGAAAATGTAAGTGCATCGGCACATCAGTAATACTGTTATAAGAACATATAGTCAGACATGCTCTCGTTCTGTCTCTGCTCCAGTGCTGAAGAGTAAAGGGGACCAATACTTCATCAATGGGAAGCTGACCATTGACACCCCTCGTAGTTTTGACATCGCAGGGACCACCTTCCACTACCGCCGACCCACTGACGAGCCTGAGACCCTGGAGGCCCTGGGTCCCACCAACATGACCCTCATTGTCATGGTAACAGCCTAGTTGTGTAACAGTAATTATTCTATTTAGTAACAGACGTGACATACGTGTGTGTGTGTGTGTGTGTGTGTAGGTGCTGGTGAGGGAGGAGAACCCAGGGATCCACTACCGCTTCAACCCTCCAGTCAACAGAGACCCTCTGAGTGGATATGCCTGGCACTACACATCCTGGTCCCGCTGCTCCGCACTCTGCGCTGGGGGTACCACCACTACTGGCTCTATCACTGCTGATTGATTGATTTGATAGATATTGTTTGATTTAGAAATACACACAAAGCCTTTTATTCATACAGTTAAATCTCTTAGTCCATATTCATGTCAAAGTATTGAGGCTAAAAATACCATCATGGTCCTCATGACACAACCATTGTGTTTGTTTTACTAATGATCCATTTAGCTGCTGTCCAGGGCTGGGTACTCTATATAGACAGTATATTGACCTCTCTAGTAAACTCACTTAGGCCAAATACATTTAAACTCAGTTTTTCACAATTCCTGACATTTAATCCTAGTAAAAATTGTCTTAGGCCAGTTAGGATCTCCACTAAATTTTAAGAATGTGAAATGTCAGAATAATAGTAGTGATTTATTTCAGCTTTTATTTATTTCATCACATTCCCAGTGCGTCAGAAGTTTACATACACTCAATTAGTATTTGGTAGCATTGCCTTTAAATTGTTTAACTTGGGTCAAATGTTTTGGGTAGCCTTCCACAAGCTTCTCACAATAAGTTGGGTGAATTTTGGCCCATTCTTCCTGACAGAACTGAGTCAGGTTTGTAGGCCTCCTTGCTCACACACGCCTTTTCAGTTCTGCCCACAAGTTTTCTATAGGATTGAGGTCAGGGCTTTGTGATGGCCACTCCATTGCCTTGACTTTGTTGTCCTTAAGCCACTTTGCCACAACTTTGGAAGTATGCTTGGGGTCATTGTCCATTTGGAAGACCCATTTGCGACCAAGCTTTAACTTCCTGACTGATGTCTTGAGATGTTGCTTCAATATATTAACATAGTTTTTCTTCCCCATGATGCCATCTATTTTGTGAAGTGCACCAGTCCCTCCTGCAGCAAAGCACCCCCACAACATGATGCTGCCACCCCTGTGCTTCAAGGTTGGGATGGTGTTCTTCGGCTTGCAAGCCTCCCCCTTTTCCCTCCAAACATAACGATGGTCATTATGGCCAAACAGTTCAATTTTTGTTTCATCAGACCAGAGGACATTTTTCCAAAAAGTACGATCTTTGTCCCCATGTGCAGTTGCAAACCGTAGTCTGGCTTTTTTATGGCGGTTTTGGAGCAGTGGCTTCTTCCTTGCTGAGCAGCCTTTCAGGTTATGTCGATATAGGACTCGTTTTACTGTGGATATAGATACTTTTGTACCTGTTTCCTCCAGCATCTTCACAAGGTCCTTTGCTTCTTGTTCTGGGATTGATTTGTACTTTTTGTGCAGATGAACGTGGTACCTTCAGGCGTTTTGGAAATTGCTCCCAAGGATGAACCAAACTTGTGTTTGGTCTACAATGTTTTTTTTCTGAGGTCTTGGCTGATTTCTTTTGTTATTCCCATGATGTCGAGCAGAGAGGCACTGAGTTTGAAGGTAGGCCTTGAAATACATCCACAGGTACACCATGACATCATTTTCTGGAATTTTCCAAGCTGTTTAAAGGCACAGTCAACTTAGTGAATGTATACTTCTGATCCACTGGAATTGTGATATAGTGAATTATAATTGAAATAATCTGTCTGTAAACAATTGGAAGAATTACTTGTCATGCACAAAGTAGATGTCCTAACTGACTTGCCAAAACTATAGTTTGTTAACATGAAATCTGCAGAGTGGTTTTAATGACTTCGAAGTGTATGTAAACTTATGACTTCAACTGTACATGCACAGTGCACACCCCTCACTTTCTCAACGGCTTTCTCATATTCCCTCTCTCACACTCAAACACACACACTGGTACATAAAAAAAACCTCATAGTGCGTATCCCCTGGTGGCTTGAGAGTTTTCCTAGCGTAACACTGACCCTGGGGAAACATGGGAATGGAATGTTCATGAACAGGGGTACTGTGGGGTTGGTGAAACCGCAGGCGCTCCTGCGGGTCTGAAGCCAACTTTGATGTTACACACACACACACTCTTTTTTTTTTTTTTTTTTGCTTTCTGTTGCTGGTAAATGATCCAGAGTAACTAGCTTGATATTATAAACTCATTTACTTTGCCTTATGTCAGCAAAACAAGTGAATGGAGAAGTGCTTTAGTTCTACACTGTGAAAGGCATTTACATTTTTGTAATTTAGCAGACTCACTTATCCAGTAGAGTGCATACATTTTATAGTTTTTTTTGTATTGGTCCCCCGTGGGATTCAAACCCACCATGCTCTACCAACTGAGCCACACAGTGTGAGCTGCATCAGATGAATAACCAAAGGAGTTATTCATCTGATGGCTGTTTTTATGTGTTTTTTCTTTCTCTGTCAGGTGCTCAGATCCAGCAGGTAGTGTGTAAGAAGCAAGCTGATCACTCCGTGGTCTACAACCACTTCTGTGACAAGAAGAGCAAACCCAAAGACAAGAAGCGAGCCTGCAACTCTGAGCCATGCTCCCCAAGGTGAGTGTTAATTATATCTGTCCCACTGCATGTGTGGAGCTCCTGTGATTAGGCCCTTATGACAATAAATATTATGGGATCCTGCTGAACTAAGCCCTGTCTGTCTGTCCCAGCTGGTGGTCTGGGGAGTGGTCTGAGTGCAGTCGTAGCTGTAATGGGGGCCTGAGGACCAGAGATGTGCTGTGTAAGAGGAAGATCTCTCCTACAGAGGAGAAGGTGCAGGACGACGGGGCCTGTACCTCCCAACGACCCCCCCTCACTGAGCCCTGCAACAACCACACCTGCCCCCCAGAGTGGCTGGCCCTGGACTGGTCAGAGGTATACCCAAAATGCCCCCATAAGCCTACCCAACTTTTATTTTTTATCTAACAAGTAGAATCTAGAGATTTTAAGAAAAATATGTTTCTTACCTCAACACTTTCTGTACCTATGCACCAATTATGTATGTAACCACTGCCACCTGCTGGTTGGATTATGTACTGGTCTCTCGTGTGCACTAGGGCTATAGAAGTTGGAGCTCTGACTTGAATAACCTCTCCCTCATCTCTCTCTATCTCGCTCTCATCCGTCTCTTTCTCTCTCTCCCCCAGTGTAATCCCAGCTGTGGTCCAGGGTTCAGGCACCGTGTCCTTCTGTGTAAGAGGGGGGAGAGTGGAGACACACTGCCAGAGTCCCAGTGTCCCAAGTATGGGCGTCCCACCACCAGGGTACGCTGTAACCTGCAGCGCTGCCCACCCCCCATGTGGGTCACAGGGCCCTGGGGAGAGGTAAGGCTGGGGCTAGCATGGGCTCTGCTCTGTATTGAACTCTGGTCTCATTCAACTAGACCTACAGGTGTAGGATATTCATTTGACCAGTTTTGTCTTGAGTAAAATAATAATAATCCTTCAGCAGCAGGATTTCATTATAAATAAGTGATAATTTCTAACAGGAAATTAGTTTTGATAGCCTACAGTAGGCTATAGTTTAGGTGTAGCCTAAGGCTGCATTTTGGATACACTTGTATGTCGTAGTGGAGACCAATATCTTGTGTTATTAAGCTATATAAAACAACAGTTGTTGTGTATGGCTGCATTTCAGATTCATTTCAGATGGAAACGTCTAAGAGCAACAACGGCTCAGCCACAAAGTGCTAGGCCACACAAGCTCACAGAATGGGACCGCCGACTGCTGAAGTGCGTAGCACATAAAAATTGTCTGTCCTCTTTGCAACACTCACTACCGAGTTCCAAACTGCCTCTGGAAGCAATGTCAGCACAATAACTGTTTGTCAGGAGCTTCATGAAATGGGTTTCCATGGCTGAGCAGCTGCACACAAGCCTAAGATCACCATGCGCAATGCCAAGCGTCTTTTGTAGTGGTGTAAAGCTCGCCGCCATTGTACTCTGGAGCAGTGGAAACATGTTCTCTGGAGTGGTGAATCACGTTTTGGCGGATGCCAGGAGAACACTACCAGTCCGAATGCATTTTGCCAACTGTAAAGTTTGGTGGAGGAGGAATAATGGTGTGGGGTTGTTTTTCATAGTTCGGGCTAGGCCCCTTCGTTTCAGAGAAGGGAAATCTTAACGCTACAGCATAGAATTACATTCTATACGATGCTGTGCTTCCAACTTTGTGGCAACATTTTGGGGAAGGCCCTTTCCTGTTTCAGCATGACAATGCCCCTTTGCACAAAGCGAGGTCCATACAGAAATGTTTTGTCGATATTGGTGTCGAAGAACTTGACTGGCCTTCACAGAGCCTTGACCTCAACTGCATTGAAAACCTTTGGGATGAATTGGAACGCCGACTGCGACCCAGGCCTAATCGTCCAACATCCATGCCCGACCTCACTAATTCTCTTGTGGCTGAATGGAATCAAGTCCCCGCAGCAATGTTCTAGTGGAAAGCCTTCCCAGAAGAGTGGCGGCTGTTCCAGCAGCAAAGGAGGGACCAACTCCATATTAATGCCTATGATTTTGGAATGAGGTGCCCGCATACTTTTGGTCATGTAGTGTATGTAGGTCCTTGACTGATTGATGTATTGAAATGAAGAGGAAATACTAGACAATGTTAATCGTTCCTGTTCAGATTTGTAAAGTGCTCTATTGTCCGTCTTTACTGTGTCCTAGTTTTGTGACCTGTCTCTCTCTCTCTCTCTCTCTGTTCTGCGTCAGTGCTCGGCCAAGTGTGGTCTGGGTCAGGAGATGCGCTCTGTGCAGTGTCTTGTACACACCGGTCAGCCGTCCAATGAGTGCCCAGACCTCCAGCGCCCGGCAGCCATGCAGCAGTGCAAGAGCAAATGTGACCTCAGCAGCCTACCAATGGACATCCCTGAGGGTGACCCTGAAGGTCAAAGTTCAACTCTGTATTAATTACCTTCTCAGTGTATTTTCCTGGCAGCTTAATATCCATTTAAGTTCTAATGTTTTTTTTCCAGAGTGCAAAGATGTGAACACAGTGGCGTACTGCCCCCTGGTGCTCAGGTTTAAGTTCTGCAGCCGCCCCTACTTCAGACAGATGTGCTGTAAGACCTGCCAAGGACACTGACCCCTGATCCAGAGTGAGAACCAGACCCATACTCAGAGCCATCCCCAGTGGGACCAGACCAGACCGCCTGAGTTGAACATTCTACAGGGGGGTGGGGCTGACAAGCCAACACACCGCAGCCTCCCTGACATCAGGGGAGGGTGAGAGAGAGAACTGTGCTTTTTATCCCCCACTCTGAAATTGCCCTAACTGATACCAGCTGTGGGGGCACTGCTGTGAAGACCAGATGGGCTGCTAGGATACCTCTGTTTCTATGTTCTTATATCCTTATTAGTGTTTGGTGCTACTACCATTGCCATGCTGGCCACAGGACTGGCCAAAGTACTCTGTTCAGCTTAGTTACGTTTCTCTGTTGTTTATTAAGTTGCCCAATCGTACCCTAAGACGCCATGTCTATACGGACCTTTACTTGTATAATTTTTATGTGTACACAATCTACACTGTACAAATGAAATTGTCCTGATACTTTATCACTTACCCAATGTTAATGTTTATCTGGTGACTGTTGCCAACTGTGATCTTGTCAATGCTTTGTCTCAGAACTAAATCTTTATGAATTCTTATTAATATTATGATTTTTGAAAAGGGTTTGATTTGCACAAAGTATGACTAGGCATAAGGATACTGTATGTTTAGTTATTTGGGACTCTACTTAACACTAAGGTTCTCCGTCCACGGTCTAGTCTATGCTCATAACCGTTTACTCACCACAGTCTTGTCGTTTTACGTGACCCAGCGAGGGCTGGCCAATGGTCTGTTTAGCTAACCACAACACTTCTCATACTGTAGCAATTACTGTTCACATTTAGATACAGGCAAACCTACCATAGCCTCATCAATGTGAACAATGCTACATGTTTCTCTGTACTAGCCACGTAGTGTCCATCACTGAGTGATCCACTTCCAACCTCCGATTAGATTGACACAGAGACCTTCACGTCTTCTGGCCTTGAGTGGTCCTTCTGTCTAATAGCATGGCCTTCCTACTACGCCTTTAATGGTCAACTAGTTAAATTCAGTTTTTAATATGCTGCGTGTGCGGTGAAGGCCTTTTTCACATCCATCCATCTACTGAGCTCACACCCAGAACCAGCCCTTGCAATATTGTCCTCTCTGATTTCTATTGGAGTAATGAGGTTGTTATTACTCTCCTGATAGTGCTTTGGAATGGTGCTTTTTCTTAGCTAGTTATTGTCATTGTTGTCATTCTGTTGAATATAAAGTGGTTTTGTTGAGGTTGGTGCTAAAGTCATAGGGCTATATCAGTTTTTTTTTAAGAGAAGGAGAAGTTAACCCTTTATTTCCTCACTTATAGTAACTCAGTATGGGCCAGGCCCATATGTTACCAAACATTCAGTCTCTTATACAACTGGGTGTCAGCACACTGACTGATACTTTACTATCTCACAAAAACTATAACAGAACTGTTTTAATAAATCATACAGTCCTATTTGACTGTCTAAATATGTAATCTAAGTACTTTGTTTTCTATTTTGAACGGTCTTTGTCAATGGTTATGGTGTGACCTCAGAGGCAAACCGTTTTATCAGATGTTATGGACAATATTGTTGTTTTCAAATACTTATTGTTACAGATATGTACTGTATTTGAATTACTACAGAAACATGCCCCCGTTCCATGTACAACCATTGAAATTATCATATTCAAGTGAATAAATATGGCGTATTGTTGTTAAATGCATTGTGTGCTTTACCCTCTCCACAGATTTGCCCTCTGGAAACCCCTGGCCCAGACAGAAAACTAGATCATCAAATGATCATCCATCTATTTCTGTATCTCATGTCATGGAAAATAATGGCGCAGGACTTGTAGCTAGTGTTTCCTCAGTGAAGTTGTGATGTGAGGTCTGCTTTAGGCTCTTCCTGATTGGGGGAAATCTGCTGATGGTTACTGAGGCCTGGCGTGAGTCATCCTCCCCCCTGACATGTTAAGTTTCAGGCCCTGCATCATAGCAGAACTTAACTTGGGGCCTTCCTGGGTATGCTGATGTTCACCTAGACTGAGAAGGCTATTGAAGACTAGTACTAGCAGTATACTCTATACTCATGATTGCACTGCGCTGATCTGAGGCCCACTGCACTTACAGTAACACTGTGAACCTCTACTTGTCAGTGAAGAGCCAAAGAGCCTTCGCCTAGTTTTATTTTATTTAAACTTTATTTTATCAGTGAGTCATACTGAGACCAAGGTATCTTTTACAGATGAGCCCTGAATTACAGAAATTACATCAAAATATAAATACAAAACGCAAGCAGAAAGAACAACAGTCATGACAAACATTAATAAGAACCTCAATCAGCTTTCTGAATTAGGCTTTTTGGCAAGAACTAAAAGCTAATTGACTTAACTCAGGAGAGACCAAAGGAATTTCCAGTTAGCCATCCCTGAGACCGGGTGTGGTAACGTGTATGTCTAAAGTTTGGTAAAGATGTTCGGTACAGTGGGACAAAAAAAAAAAAAAGGGGCTTTATAAATGAAAATGTATCAACCTAGATGATATCAAAGAGGGCGAACCAACTTTCTGGTAGAGAATACAGTGTTGAGTACAGAAATTGTTGCCCATAATAAAGCGCAGTGCGCTATAAGATAAATCTAACAAATTTAAATAACTGGCAGCTGCTTTCATATAGATGATGCCGCCATAGTCTAGGACCGATAGGAACATCGACTGAATAATCTGCTTTCTACTATTTAGCGAGAGGCAGGACCAACACTACATTACCAAAAGTATGTGGACACTTGCTCGTCCAATATTACATAAGAAATCCCCCCTTTGCTGCTATAACAGCCTCCACTCTTCTGGGAAGGGTTTCCACTAGATATAGGAACATTGCTGCGGGGACTTTCTTCCATTCAGCTACAAGAACATTAGTGAGGCCGGGCCCTGATGTTGGAAGATTAGGCCTGGCTCACAGTCAGCGTTCCAATTCATCCTAAATGTGTTCGATGGCATTGAGGTCAGGGCTCTGTCAGACCAGTCAAGTTCTTCCACACTGATCTCAACAAACCATTTTTGTATGGACCTCACTTTGTGCACAGGGGCATTGTCATGCTGAAACAGGAAAGGGCTTTCCCCAAACTGAAAAATAGCCCCAGACCATTATTCCTCTTCCACCAAACTTTACAGTTGACACCATGCATTGGGGCAGATTCGTCCGTCGAACTGCCAGATGGTGAACCACTATTCATCACTTGAGAGAACGCGTTTCCACTGCTCCAGGGTCCAGTGGCGGTGAGCTTTACACCACTCCAGCCTACGCTTGGCATTGCGCGTGGTGATCTTAGGCTTGTGTGCGGCTGCTTGGCCATGGAAACCCATTTAATGAAGCTCCTGACAAACAGTTCTTGTGCTGACGTTGCTTCCAGAGGCAGTTTTTGGAACTCTGTAGTGAGTTGTGTAGTGTTGCAACCGAAGAGAGATGTTTTTTCACGCTCTTAAGCAATCAGTGTTTCCATTCTCTGAGCCTGTGTGACCTACCCCTTCGCGTTGTTGCTCCTAAATATTTTCACTTCACAATAACAGCACTTACTGTTGACAGCGGCAGCTATTGCAGGTCAGAAATTTGACACTGACTTGTTGGAAAGGTGGCATCCTATGACGGTGCCATATTGAAAAGCCATTCTACTGCCAATGTATGTCTATGGAGATTGCATGGCTGTGTGCTAAATTTTATACACCTGTTAGCAACGAGTATGGCTGAAATAGTCTAATCCACAAATTTTTTAAGGGGTGTCTACTGTCACAGGCCGACTCATAGCCTGTGGCAAAAATTAGGGGACACGAACAACAGGTGTAGGCCAATCAAAAAGGTATAAACTTTAAACAAAGAAAAAAGGAATGAGGTGTGAAAATGTCAGAATGTAAGGTGTATGTAAAGTGCAGGGATGTGTGAATCTGTGTGTGTGAACATGACTGAGTGGAAACTAAGTACAACTACAAAGGAACAAACAAAACAGGATCATACCTGGAGGAGCAGAGAGAGAGAGAGTGGTTAGTGAAGCAGTTTTTATACCCTGAGCCCAGGTGGCTCCAATCACTAACGACCCTCCTCTGCCTGCAGGAGGAAGCGCCCCTGCAATGCAGAGGAGGGGCTGTGACACTACATATATTTGTATATGTAGTGTATTTCTATAGGAGAACCCCATTTTTAACTAATCAATATGCATTTTAAAAGACCGCATTTCGTCTATCCAGATGCCCAGATATTTGTAAGCAGAGACACGATGAATATGGATACCATCTAAACTAGAGAACAACATACAGTGCATTCGGAAAGTATTGAGACCCCTTCCCTTTTTCCACATTTTGTTACGTTACAGCCTTATTCTAAAATGGATTAAATCCTTTTTCACTCTACACACAATACCCCATAATGTCAAAGTAAAAATAGGTTTCTAGAATTTTTTGCAAATCTAAAAAAAACAACAACTGAAATATCACATTTAGATAAGGATTCAGACCCTTTACTCAGTACTTTGTTGAAGAACCTTAGGCAGCGATTACAGCCTTGAGTCTTCTTGGGTATGACACACCTATATTTGGGGAGTTTCTCCCATTCTTCTCTGCAGATCCTCTCAAGGTTTGTCAAATTGGATAAGGAGCGTCGCTTCACAGCTATTTTCAGGTCTCTCCAGAGATGTTTGATCGGGTTCAAGTCCGGGCTCTGGCTGGGCCCCTCAAAGACATTCAGAGACTTGTCCCAAAGCCACTCCTGCATTGTCTAGGCTGTATGCTTAGGGTCGTTGTCCTGTTGGAAGGTGAACCATCACTCCAGTCTGAGGTCCTGATCGCTCTGGAGCAGGTTTTCATCAAGGATATCTCTGTACTTAGCGCTGTTCATCTTTCCCTCGACCCTGACTAGCCTCCCAGTCCCTGCTGCTGAAAAACACGCATTCAGGCCAAAGAGTTCAATCTTGGTTTCATCAGACAAGATAATCTTGTTTCTCATGGTCTGAGAGTTCTTTAGGTGCCTTTTGGAAAACTGTGTATTTTACTGAAGAGTGGCTTCCGTTTGGCCACTCTACCATAAAGGCCTGATTGGTGGAGTGCTGCAGATATGGTTGTCCTTCTGGAAGGTTCTCCCATCTCCACAGAGGAACTCTGGAGCTCTGGAGGCAGACTGTAGTTCAGATAGCCTGATCAACCGTGGCGGCAATAGCATACACAACAGTATCATTGGCATACAACTTCAGGTTACAATTGTATTGTTAATGTAAAAAGTACAGGACCCAGAATCGACCTCTGCGGGACACCTTTCGTAATGTCCTGGAAACCTGATTTAACACCATCAGTAGATAGACATTGAGTTCTATCTGTTAAGTCATTTTTAAAACCGTTACATGCAGCCTGGTCTAGGTCAAATGAGGAAAGCCTCTGAATTAGCAGTAAGTGATAAACAGTATTGAAAGCCTTTGGCAGGTCAATGAAGAGGGCAGCACAATGTTGTCTTTTATCCATAAAGTTAACCACATAATTTAGAACTAGGGATGCAGCAGAGATAGTGCTATGACCTGGTCTAAAACCTGACTTAAGTACATTTAGAATACATTTCAAAGAAAAGAAAGATCTTGCCTGACAATTAATCAAGGATTCTAATGTTTTAGCTAGGCAAGAAAGTTTTGAAATATGGCGATAATTATTTAGGTCACAAGGGTCACAAGGGAATACATGGTCCGCCTTCCAAACCTTGGGGATATTACAAGATATAATCATTAGATAAAAAATATAGGTTAATGAACTGCAGCAAAAAATAGATCCAGCACATCAGCCCCAGTAGATTTTTTAAAACATAAATCTTAAGCAAGGCATCTAGCTCATCACAGATAGTAAATTGTTGAAATGAAAACAACGATTCACTAGAAGTTGGCGGTTAACTGTCAAGTCAGCTAGAGGCTAGCAGAGGGAGAATCAGTCGATTGACTGACCAGAGTAAATTAAACCACAGTTTCTCTCAAATAAAAAGCCTGCCGGGATAAAATTATTATCAAAAACATAACTTATCCCTTCCTCCTCAGTTTGATGCCAGATTCAGACAGAACTTGCTCAGGTAGCTTGGGGCGGCAGGTAGCCGAGTGGTTAGAGCATTGGGCCCGTAACCGAAAGGTTGCTGGATTAAATCCCTGAGCTGCCGTCATTGTAAATAAGAATTTGTTCTTGCCTAGTTAAATAAAATAAATTTAAAAAATAGGGAAGAGGAGGATTTGTACACATCAGTGCATTTACTGTTTTTAGAAGGATCACCAGCAGAGTCAGAGCTTAAAAAGTAGCTTGATTTAGCTTAATCTTAATCGAGATAGTGCATCTGTTTCTCAATTGTCGGAAAGTTTGCCAGTCCACTACTGAGTCAGTTTTCCTTGCTTTGGCCCAGGCCTGATTTCTCATCTGAATGAGCTCAGATATATCTAACCCTTGGTTTTCTTCTGCTCTATCTTTGACACTGTATTGTTTAAAATGGCCGTGTTAATCTATTAGAGGAATAAATATGCAGGATACATTTTCTAGAGCCAACTCGGGGTCAGGAATACAGGAGAGTAGAGTAGAACATGTAATGTAACAAACCCTTTTAAAATTAAACGTTTTAAAGTTCGTTATGGGTGTAGTGCCATTCAATGCAAGCCTTTCAGATGTTGAAGATGAGACTAACCACAGTCTGGGTGGAGTAGTGTGTGAAACACTGAAGCATCAGAAATGCCATAGACTTCTGTTTAAAGCATCAGTATGTTACAGAAAATACTGTTTGTACCAAAGATTAAGTTTGCCATGGACTTTAACAATGTATGATATAACAGCCCCTAACAGTATCAACATTGACTGTTAATTAAGAATTGAAAAAGTAAAATAATTGGTACCTTTAGATATAGGATGAGTGTGTGTGTGTGTGTGTCTGTAGCTGTGTGTGTGTCTGTAGCTGTGTGTGTGTCTGTATCTGTGTGTGTGTGTCTGTGTCATAAATCTGTGGCAGAGCAGTTCTTGTTTCGCTCTGGGTCTGTGGGAGTATAAGGAAGTGCGTTTGAATGCTTTGAGTGTTAAAAGTCTTCTAGGTGGCTGTTCTGTCTGTCTGTCTGTCTCTGACTGTGTGTGCTGGAGACTTCCTGATTGTGATGGTCGTGCTGTGAAGGGGCTAGTGTGGGATTACCGACACACACACTCTGGACTTTGAACACCTGGCGCAGGACCGTGGGAGGAGACGGGTACACACACCGCCGGCACGATGGTAACACATCTCCACCTCACACACACACACCTAGACTATTGCAGACTCTCCTCACTAGGACACGTCTATCCTCTCCATCTACTGTATATGCTAAGAAACAGGTGGCTGGTGCCGCCTCAATTGGGGAGGACGGGTTCATAGTAATGGCTTGAATAGAATGAAGGAATAGCATTGACACATCAAGCAAATGGTTTCCTTGTGTTTAAAACCATTCCATTCACTTCATTCCAGTCATTATTATGAGCCGTTATGAGCCATCCTCCCCTCAACAACCTCCTGTGATTGTTCCTCTCTCTCACAGACTTTCTGAAGAACATGGCCTTATATGTTAGGTTGAGGTCACTTGACTCAGCTGTACAGTGAAGTCTCTCACATTATGCTCGGATGCAGGCACTTATGCCACTCTGGTAACAGCTGACTGGGGAAGCACAGTGATGTCCAGTGGGTGTCCATCTTATGTCAAGATGATGAAAGGAAAATAGATAACTGTTGTGTTCTATCACTTTTGTCTACAACAATCATACAACAGTGTTTCAGAACAGGAGATAGTAGACATCAAGTAGTAGAGACTCTAACTCCTTAAATGGAGAAGATGCTGTCCTTTCCTCTTTTGACTGACAAGCCCTGCTAGTATTCACTCAGCTTATAGTGAGACTTTCTAGTCGAGAGGTATAGAAGTATTGATTCAATCCTATATCCTCGCATTTTTTGTAAGAGTGTGCTGTACACTATGGAGTAGTTAATAAAACGTCTCTGCTGCTGCTACAACCTGTTTTTTTTCATAACCAGAGATTGGATTCTCATGACGTTAACAAGACATGAGAGAAAGAATACATGTAGGTATGACAATATTGATCAAAAGCATTCAAAACGGTCCTATCAAATGTGAAAACCAGGAGCTGGGTAAGGTCTAAACCTGGCTCTTCTTTTTTCCTACCAGCACAGAGTTTGCTGATAACTTCTTTATTGAGGAAAAATGTACTTACTACCTTATGTGATATGTTGTTGTCTCACCTAGCCACCTTAAGATGAATGTACTAATTGCAAGTCGCTCTGGATAAGAGCGTCTGCTAAATGATAAAAATGAAAATGTAAGGGGGGACTGTTTAAAGAAGTTCTTTAGTATTGTCCGGAATGGAAGAGCAGCAGTGACGTGATGAAAAGTCGAGAGGGTTTCATAAGATGTAGTGGTGAGGCATGAGAGGGGAAGTGCAGCAGCCTTGACAGAGAGACATAGGGGCCCATAGATTCTATCACAACACTTCCTCCTCACACAGACTCCCAAGCATAGATCCTGCCCCTTGCTGGATGCGTAAACACACAAAAGATTTTCTAAGATAGTTGAATTAGACAAATTTGCATTAAGCTTACAATAAGACTTCTTTCAGTGATAGATTGATTTTGAATGCCTTGTCATAACTTTTTCTGCAACAGGCTGACTTACTCACACTAGTCACATTGATGATGGATGGAATAAACTACAATAGTTCTCTCTGAGCACACAAACCATCTCCCAGGTCTGACACTACACAGTAGAAAGTAGGCTATTTTAACATATCTCACATCAGCAGTTAGCTATTTAAAGCGTTTGGCTTTTGTCCACCTTTTTATCAGCACCTCCTCTTCTAATATCTTCACACTTGTGTTTATGACTATGGTACTACAAAGGTAAAGAGCTGAGATACTGTAGATTAAAAACTTGCTTTCTTATTCTCTGAGTCTCTTTGTCTCCCTCTAACTGAATTGCTGTCTTATTGTCGCTGTCATATTTTAATGTTTTGTATAGTTTTAATTTCAAACAAATGGATAATATGATTTGTTAAAGTGGTTTGCAAAGTGTCAATACAGGACTAAGATTGAATCGTACTACACCGGCTCTGACGCTCGTCGGATGTGGCAGGGCTTGCAAACCATAACAAATTACAAAGGGAAGCACAGCCGAGAGCTGCCCAGTGACACAAGCCTACCAGACGAACTGAACTACTTCTATGCTCGCTTCGAGGCAAGCAACACTGAGGCATGCATGAGAGCACCAGCTGTTCCGAATTACTGTGATCACGCTCTCCATAGCCGATGTGAGTAAGAGCTTTAAACAGGTCAACATTCACAAGGTCGCTGGGCCAGACGGATTACTAGGACGTGTACTCTGAGCATGCACTGACCAACTGGCAAGTGTCTTCACTGACATTTTCAATAAGTCCCTGATTGAGATGTAATACCAACATGTTTCAAGCAGACCACCATAGTCCCTGTGCCCAAGAACACTAAGGTAACCTGCCTAAATAACTATAGACCCGTAGCACTCACGTCTGTAGCCATCAAAGCCCTCAAAGCTCATCACCAAGCTAAGGATCCTTCTATTTACAGATCCCTCTGCAACTGGATCCTGGACTTCCTGACGGGCCGCCCCCAGGTGGTAAGGGTAGGTCACAACACATCTGCCACGCTTATCCTCAACACTGGGGCCCCTCAGGGTTGCGTGCTCAGTCCCCTCCTGTACTCCCTGTTCACCCACGACTGCACGACCAGGCACGACTCCAACACCATCATTAAGTTTGCAGATGACACAACAGTTGTAGGCCTGATCACCGACAACAAGACAGCCTATAGGGAGGAGATCAGAGACCTGGCCATGTGGTGCCAGGATAACAACCTCTCCCTCAACGTAATCAAGACAAAGGAGATGATTGTGGACTACAGGAAAAGGAGGAGGACCGAGCACTCCCCCATTCTCATCGATGGGGCTGCAGTGGAGCAGGTTGAGAGCTTAAAGTTCACCAACAAACTAGAATGGTCCAAACACACCAAGACAGTCATGAAGTGGGCACGACAAAGCCTATTCTCCCTCAGGAGACTGAAAAGATTTGGCATGGGTCCTCAGATCCTTTAAAGGTTCTACAGCTGTAACATCGAGAGCATCCTGACTGGCTGTATCACTGCCTGGTACGGCAACTGCTCGGCCTCCGACCGCAAGGCACTACAGAGGGTAGTGCGTACGACCCAGTACATCACTGGGGCCAATCTTCCTACCGTCCAGGACCTCTAAAATAAGCGGTGTCAGAGGAAGGACCTAAAAATTGTCAGACTCCAGCCACCTCAGTTATAGACTGTTCTCTCTGCTACCGCATGGCAAGCGGTACCAGATCGCCAAGTCTAGGTCAAAAAGGCTTCTCAACAGCTTTTACCCCCATGCCATAAGACTCCTGAACATCTAATCAAATGGCTACCCGGACTATTTGCACTGTTGTAGATCAGAGTGAGAAGCAGTACTTTACAGAGAAGGCCAAATTGGCATATTCTCACCTCATCTAAAGAGCGTTGCCTGGTAACTGTCCTCAGCTTCCTGTACTGATAACCACAGTTAGTCACATTCTTAATGACATCGTTACACACAGAGAGACCCTGCTGCTGAGAAACTTCTCTCTGTTGTCTGCTAGTTCACGACTTCCATGTACAGTAGGCCCATGCTTCCTCTGACTTTCTATACCCTGCCTTCTCCTGTTTGTAGGTACCCTCTCATAATTTACTGTAACTCACATTCAGTATGAACTAGCTAATCTAGAGATCTATCTCTGCTTTTCTCTCTGCCTCAATTACAAATAAAAATGGTGTGCATTCCCTAACCCTAACCGTCGTCTCCTGCAGGGCAGTAAGTACCACTGGCAGAGTCAGAATGTCAAGCAGAGTGGTGTGGACGACATGGTGCTACTGTCTAAGATCAGTGAAGACGCCATCGTGGAGAACCTGAAGAAGAGATACATGGACGATTACATCTTTGTATCCTGTTTCATTGTCTGTTAGGGACCTCCCTTCATCACTTCTCACAAATGTCTCTTCAGAAAAAATACAGTGGGGAAGTACACTGTGAAGACACAACCTGACCCCTCACACACTCTCAACTGATATATTTATAGGCATAAACACACACACACACACACACACACACACACACACACACACACACACACACAAACAAAAAGGGCTTTGAACCATGTAAAGAGATTTGAGGTCATTCCACTGGCCCATAGCATTAGGTCCTTTCATTCTATATCATGGGTGAGCACAGCTGATGTTTGTACTCACGCAGCAACAACACAATAACAAACATACATACCCTCCTTGCCTCATCCCCCTACCACACATACACACTAATTCAACCTCTACACACACGCAGACACAGATGAATGTATGCACTAAAAGGACTGCACTGTTCCTCTTTTGGATTTACTGTGTGACTCAACAGCACACTTCCCTGTTTTTAGTACATATTTTACTGCACATCAGGGACTTACTTCATTCTTTGTGTGAAAAAAGCTAATGTGTGGTTTGGGATATTTGTCATTTTGAAAAGTTTACATCAACAATTTCGCTGTGATTGTTTCAGTATAATATTCTGTGATTTTTCCAGATTTTTCCAGAAACACCTATTCCTTAACTGTCATGTGCAGACCTATATTGGCTCTGTGTTGATATCAGTGAACCCATTTAAACAGATGCCCTACTTCACTGACCGGGAAATTGAACTCTACCAAGGGGCTGTGAGTAAACCATCCTATTGTTCAATGTTTACTTTGTTGTTTATATGCCATTAATTGATTTGTTTACCTTAGCAGTTTAAGATATTAAACTCCCTCTCTCCGCTCTATTCTTTCTATCTCTCTCGTTTCTCTCTCTATCTCCTCTCCCTCTCTCTCTCTCTGCTCTCTTTTGTCTCTCTCTCTCCGCTCCATTCTCTCTCTCTCTCTTCTCTCACTCTCTCTCTCGTCTCTTTTGTCTCTCTCTCTCCGCTCCATTCTCTCTCTCTTTTGTCTCTCTCTCGTCTCTCTTGCTCTCTCTCTCTCTCGTTTCTCTCTCTCTCGTTTCTCTCTTTTGTCTCTCTCTCTTTTCTCTCTCTCGTTTTTCTTTCTCCATGTAAAGGCCCAGTATGAAAACCCTCCCCACATCTACGCCCTGACTGATAACATGTACAGGAACATGATGATCGATCAGGAGAACCAGTGTGTTATTATCAGGTGTGTTATTATACCAGTGTCTTAACTGCTGGCAGGTAGTATGTGGGCCTAGTTCTTCTCTGTGCCTCTCTGGTCATACAAGTTCCTGGGAGTCCATATGGACAATAGGCTGGAATGGGCTGGTAACACCGGGGCCCTGTACAAAAAGGGCCAGAGCCGACTCTACTTTCTGAGGAGGCTCAGGTCCTTCAACGTGTGCAGTAAACTACTGCATACCTTCTACCAGTCTGTGGTGGCCAGTGACATCTTTTTTGCAGTGGTGTGCTGGGGAGCCAACATAAAAGCCTGTGATGCTTCTCGGGTAAATAAACTGATCAGGAAGGCTAGCTCTGTCCTGGGGATGAGCCTTGATACTCTAGAGGAGGTGGCGGAGAGACGGATCCTGGCCAAACTGCTGGCCATCATGGACAACGTCACCCACCCTCTGCATGCCATGGTTATGACACAGAGGAGCACCTTCAGTCAGAGACTGATCCCACCACGGTGTGCCAGAGAGCGCTACAGGAGGTCCTTCCTGCCGACGGCTATTAGACTATATAATGCCTCACCGGGGTGCCGTGCCGTCGGCAACATAGATCTGGAACTGTTGGGGTGCTAGGACATAGTTTAACAATTATGCATCCATCCGTGAGTAACTCTGGTCTGTAATCACTCATTCACTCAGGATTTATTTATTCATTCAGGTCTGTATATACATACTCATGTACAGTTGTTATATCATATCACGTGCAATATTGCAAGAAATAATTGGACTTAACTTACGTATGCATTCACTCAGGAATGCATATTAGTATCCTGTCAGTTGCATCTTTTCTCATTGCTGTTAGTATATCGAATGTGCAATACGTGCAGTTATCTGTAATTAAACCCTGCGCACTAAGGACTGTATTTTAAGGGAATTACTATTATTACCCCAAATTATATCATACACACATTTAGCTATTTAAGTATCTCTTCCTGTCATTTACCTGTACAGTTTATGCAACCATGCAAGTATTCACTTACCTGTAAATATAACTGTATATTTACCTGTACAGCTAATTTAACCATGCAAAATATTCACTTACCTGTTCATTTAGCCAGTCTGTAAACTATTATTACCCTAGCTCATATCATATGCATTTTTAGCTACTGAAGTATTTCTCTGCCATCGACCTGTATAGTATAGTTAACCATCCAACATCCACCAATGTATAGTGTACATATTCAGCCAACCACCCATACTATGCAATGTCTTTTTTATAGCTTTTTTGCACTCCAGATATCTTGTATTTCTATACTTTTTCATACTGCCGCTCTATGTATCATGTACCGTGTATCTGTCTTTTGTGTATTTTCGTTCTGGCATTTTGCACCTGCCCTATGTTTTGTCGTTGTAGCTGCTTGACAAAGAAATGTCCCCCTCGGGAATCAATAAAGTATCCATCTATCCCATCTATCCCATCTATCATATGTGCGTCATTCAACCCAAGAACGCTTACTCTCACTGCTTTTCTCAGAACTAACAAAGAACCAAAGAATGTCAGTATGTCATTTCCTTTCTTACTACACTGAACAAAAATATAAACGCAACATGCAACAATGTTTTATTTTTTACTCAGTTACAGTTCAAATTAGGAATCAGTCAATTGAAATACATTCATTAGGCCGTAATCTATGGATTTCACGACTGGGAATACAGATATGCATCTGTTGGTCACAGATACCTTTAAAAAAAAAGGTAGGGGCGTGGATCAGAAAACCCCTATTTGCCTCATGCAGCGTGACACATCTCCTTTGCATTGAGTTGACCAGGCTGTTGATTGTGGCCTGTGGAATGTTGTCCCACTCCTCTTCAATGGCTGTGTGAAGTTGCTGGATATTGTCGGGAACTGGAACATGTTGTCAATCCAGAGCATCCCAAACATGCTCAACGGGTGACATGTTTAGTGGGTATGCAGGACATGTAAGAACAGGGACATTTTCAGCTTCCAGGAATTGTGTACAGATCTTTGCAACATGAGGCTGTGCATTATCATGCTGAAACATGAGGTGATGGTGGCAGATGAATGGCACGACAAATGGTCTCATCTTGTCACGGTATCTCTGTGTATTCAATTGCCATTGATAAAATGCAATTGTATTCGTTGTCCGTAGCTTATGTCTGTCCATACCATAACCCCACCGCCACCATGGAGGTGAGCAGTTAACCACTGAAGTCAGGCGACGACCCTGGTGAAGACAACAAGCACACAGATGAGCTTCCCTGAGACAGTTTCTGACAGTTTGTGCGGAAATTCTTTGGTTGTGCAAACCCACAGTTTCATCAGCTGTCCGGGTGGCTGGTCTCAGACTATCCCGCAGGTGAGGTCCTGGGCTGGCGGAAGTCCTGGGCTGGCGTGGTTACTCGTACTATGAGGCCAGTGGAACGTACTGCAAAATGCAGTAAAACAACGTTAGAGGCGGCTTATGTTAGAGAAATGACCATTAAATTCTCTGGCAACAGCTTTTGTGGACATTCCTGCAGTCATCATGCCAATTGCACACTCCCTCAACTTGAGAAATCTGTGGCATTGTGTTGTGTGACAAAACTGCACATTTTAGAGTGGCCTTTTATTGTCCCCAGCACAAGGTGCACCTGTGTAATGATGTTTAATCAGCTTCTTGATATGCCACACCTGTCAGGTGGATAGATTATCTTGGCAAAGGAGAAATGCTCACTAACAGGGATATAAACAAATTAGTGCACACATTTTGAGAGAAATACGCTTTATGGGCGTACGGAACATTTCTGGGATATTTTATTTCAGGTCATGAAACATGGGACCAACACTTTATATGTTGCATTTATATTTTTGTTTAGTATATATATATATATATATATATATATATATATATATATATATATATATATATAAGAAACAGAGAATATAATGTGCAGCCATAGATCACCTTCACAAAAAGGTTTTTTGATACGGTGTAAATTAGAAGGTTATCATTAATATGTCTGTATGTTTTGTGTGTGTTGTGCCAGTGGGGAGAGTGGAGCTGGGAAGACTGTGGCTGCAAAATACATTATGGGTTACATCTCCAAAGTATCAGGAGGAGGTGATAAAGTTCAGGTATTACCTACTCTTATTACTATTACTACTATTATCATTACCATTACTAATGCTACTATTAGCATTGCCATTGCTAATGACTGTGAAGGAAACTCTGTGTGAAGTGCTGTGTTGTGATGTTTCTCTGTATCTGTCTCTCAGCATGTGAAGGACATCATCCTCCAGTCCAATCCTCTACTGGAGGCCTTCGGCAATGCCAAGACTGTCCGCAACAACAACTCCAGTCGTTTTGTGAGTGAAAAGTACAGCAATCAGCCTCCCTTCATCTTTGTCTTCCTCCTCTTCTCTAGACACTGTATGTGGGCTAATAAAGTTAGACTGATACTGTAAACTGATCATTTCTATTATTTCTGTGCTGCCTATTCTTATAGAAATGACCTGTTAGGCTGCTGTTTGTCCTGTGCTCTACCAGAGGTGATCCTGAGATATTAACCTCAACTACTAACCACATCCACATGCAACCGGTGCAGGCTTTGTAGCTCAGTGCATGTCTCTTCTGGAGTTTCCTGCCTCTGAGGTATCCAGCTGTGTGTGCTGTAAGCCTCTATTACGGAAGAACAACACAATGAGATGAGAGCTTGAGAAGACTAAGCTGAGGTGATATCCTGGGTGGGGTCAACAGCTGTGTAGTAATGTAAAGATATAATGCAAATATATTTTTTAGGGAGTTCACCACACCTACAGTCGTGGCCAAACGTTTTGAGAAGTATTGGTCTCCACAAAGTTTGCTGCCTCAGTGTTGATGGCAATTTGCATATACTCCAGAATGTCATGAAGAGTGATCAGATGAATTGCAATTAATTGCAAAGTCCCTCTTGAAAATGAACTTAATCCCCCCCAAAAATGTCCACTGCATTTCAGCCCTGCTACAAAAGGACCAGCTGCCATCATGTCAGTGATTGTCTCGTTAACACAGGTGAGAGTGTTGACAAGGACAAGGCTGGAGATCACTCTGTCATGGTGATTGAGTCAGAATAACAGACTGGAAGCTTTAAAAGGAGGGTGGTGCTTGAAATCATTGTTCTTCCTCTGTCAACCATGGTTACCTGCAAGGAAACACGTGCCGTCATCATTGCTTTGCACAATAAGGGCTTCACAGGCAAGGATATTGCTACTGATAAGATTGCACCTGTCACGGTGCGTATACATGGGACGATATACCGAGCGTTCGTGGAGTGTCATCCTTTTTATTTTAAATGAGATGTTCTCACGAAGCATTCAAAATAAACAAGGAGAATGAAACAAAACGACTACAAACAAAAACACTGTGACTTACTTGCTGTCTCTACTGTAGACAAGCAGGAACAAACAATGATCCACATACAGGTGGATGTAAGGGATGGCTAAATACTATCCCCAATCAGAGACCAACTCTAGACAGCTGTCTCCGATTGGGGATCATTAACCATTCCTAGTTTTGGTGTGAGGGTTTGTCTGTGGTCCTACCACTCCCCCTAGTGGGAGTAAGGCTTGACCACAGACCAAACCCTTACATCACCTAAATCAACCATTTATCGGATCATCAAGAACTTCAAGGAGAGAGGTTCAATTGTTGTGAAGAAGGCATCAGGGCGCCCAAGAAAGTCCAGCAAGTGCCAGGACCGTCTCCTAAAGTTGATTCAGCTGCGGGATCGGGGCACCACCAGTGCAGAGCTTGCTCAGAAATGGCAGCAGGCAGGTGTGAGTGCATCTGCAGCACAGTGAGGCAAAGACTTTTGGAGGATGGCCTGGTGTCAAGAAGGGCAGCAAAGAAGCCACTTCTCTCCAGGAAAGAAATCAGGGACAGACTGATATTCTGCAAAAGGTACAGGGATTGGACTGCTGAGGACTGGGGTAGAGTCATTTTCTCTGATGAATCCCCTTTCCGATTGTTTGGGCCATCCGGAAAACGCCTTGTCCGGAGAAGACAAGGTGAGAGCTACCATCAGTCCTGTGTCATGCCAACAGTAAAGCATCCTCAGACCATTCATGTGTGGGGTTGCTTCTCAGCAAAGGGAGTGGGCTCACTCACAATTTTGCCTAAGAACACAGCCATGAATAAACAGTTTGGTGACGACCAATGCCTTTTCCAGCATGATGGAGCACCTTGCCATAAGGCAAAAGTGATAACTAAGTGGCACGGGGAACAAAACATCGACATTGTGGGGCCATGGCCAGGAAACTCCCCAGACCTTAATCCCATTTGAGAACTTGTGGTCGATCCTCAAGAGGCGGGTGGACAAACAAAAACCCACAACTTCTGACAAACTCCAAGTATTGATTATGCAAGAATGGCTTGCCATCAGTCAGGATGTGGCGCAGAAGTTAATTGACAGCATGCCAGGGTGGATTGCAGAGGTCTTAAAAAAGAATGGTCAACACTGAAAATATTGACTCTTTGCATAAACTAAATGTCATTGTCAATGAAAGCCTTTGACACTTATGGAATACTTGTAATTATACTTCAGTGTACCATAGTAACTACTGGCATAAAGATCTAAGAACACTGAAGCAGCAAACTTTGTGGAGACCAATACTTGTGTCATTCTCAAAACTTTTGGCCACGACTGTAGTGTCACTGCTCTGATAATTCTGTCCTACCAGTACATATGGCCACGTACCCATTGTCACGAACGTGGTGAGCGGCAGACCAAGACGACCGCAAGACACTAAAACAAACACAGAATGGTGTGGACGGCTGGTGATGTGGACGGCCGGTGGTGTGGACGGCTCCGGCACTGGAGCGGGGCTGACGACCGGTCCCGGGCTGGGCACCGGTATGGCAGGTGGCTCAGGCACTGGAGCGGGGCGCATGCACTGGAGGTTGGGTGCGGGGAGCCGGCACAGAGCGTACCGGGCTGGGGAGGCGCACCGGAGTTCTGGTGCAGGAGGCTGGCACTGGATGGACTGGACTATGGATGCGTGATGGAGACCTGATCCAGGCAACTGGTTCCGGCTGTACCAGACTGAGGGTGCGCACTGGAGGTCCGGAGTGGAAGGCTGATAATGAACGTACCGGCGGGCACCATAAACTCCAACTCCTCTGTCTCATCATCGATCTCCTCCTCTAGCTGCCTCAATTCCTCCAGAACCCCTCCATAATACTCCTCCAGGTACTCCTCTTCGTCCTTCATCCTCGCCCCCAAATGGTACTCTGGCTCCTCCAGACCCCACGCGGATAGTGGTACCGGTGCGTCGTCCACTTGGCCCGACCAGCCCCATAGCCCCAAAAAGTTTTTATCTTTGGGTTGCTTTGGGGCTGCTGTCCGGCCTGGACTCACCCCAGGAAAACGCTGCTTGGTCCTATTTTGGTGGATCATTCTGTCACGAACGAATGGCAGACCAAGACGCAGCGCTGAAGTAGTGCGACATGATTATTTATCAAATCAACTGCACAAAATAACAAACAAGAATACACACGAACGTAACAAACGGTAGGCTAAACAGCACTAAACCAAAATAGAAACCCTAGATCTGTCAGTCTCTGACCATAGATCACTAGAGGAGCAAAGCCTTCTTTATGATCAGTTATTTAGCATACGCTCTTATCCAGAGACTTACAGGAGCAATTAGGGTATAGTGCCTTGCTCTAGGGAACATTGACTGATTTTTTTTATCTAGTCACCTCAGGGATTCGAACGAGCGCCCTTTCAGTTACTGGCCCAACACTCTTAACCACTAGGCTACCTGCTGCCCGGACCACAACCATAAGGTCATAATAATGAACCATGTCTAATTTGAGTGATATGTTTTTGTGTTTGTTCTGATCTAACAGGGTAAGTACTTTGAGATCCAGTTTAGCAGAGGTGGAGAGCCAGACGGTGGTAAAATCTCCAACTTCCTCCTTGAGAAGTCAAGGGTGGTGAGCCAGAATGAGAACGAGAGGAACTTCCATGTCTACTACCAGGTCAGTCAGGCCCTGAGCTATGCCAGCAGTGACACAGCTACCCACAATGATAATGTGTTTGACTTTCCTCGCCCTACAGCACAGATTTAACGGTTCTGTAGGGTTTCATAATTAGGTGTGAATTGTTGATGTGTAATTCATGTGCTGTAACTGTCAGTTGTGTTTTGTCTGAACTGTTGTATTTAGCTAATAGAGGGAGCCAACCCCCAGCAGAAAGAAGCCCTGGGCATCATGACTCCAGAATACTACTACTACCTGAACCAGTCTGGGACATACAAAGTGGACGGAACCAACGACAGCAAGGACTTTCAGGAGACAATGGTACCTTACGCCATCAGGGCTTAAAACAAAGAGTGCACTTTTTTTGTGAGCAATTCTTGATTGAGACATCACAGAAGATCTGGGACCAAATTGACACTTATATGTATATTCGTAATACAGGCTTATAATTAGCTAAATGTACTGTTCTATTGTGTATTCCCAGTCCTTGTGTGTTGTCAGGTCCAGCTGTAATGGCGCTCTGTACAGGACCATAGACATCAGTGTTGAGTTTTGTCCACAGGAAGCCATGAATGTGATTGGGATCCCAAAAGTGTACCAGGCCCAGGGGCTGCAGATCATAGCAGGAATCCTGCACCTTGGAAACATCAGCTTCATAGAGGCAGGCAACTATGGGCAGGTGGAGAGCACTGACTGTGAGTGGGAGAGCACAAACATGCCTAATACACACAAATGCACATGAACACATGCACACAGAGATGCACATGCACAAGTAAGCATCAATGCAACTGTCCCCAAAACACACTTTTGCCATAATGAAAGCAGGAATGCCATAATGAAAGCAGGAATGAATGTATTTTGCTCAGGTGTTCTGTTTGTCTTACCTCCCTCCCAGTGCTTGCCTTCCCTGCCTATCTGCTGGGCGTTGACCCAACGCGTCTGCAAGACAAACTGACCAGCAGAAAGATGGATTCGAAGTGGGGTGGAAAGTCTGAGTCCATCGATGTGACGCTCAACCAAGAACAAGCCACCTACACCCGCGACGCCCTGGCTAAGGCCCTCTACACACGACTCTTTGACTACCTGGTGGAGGTCAGTGAAAACTACAATACACTGCAATGACACACACAGACACAAATGCAGTAATCATACTAATTAATTCTCCTCTCTCCTCCTCTCCTATTACCAGGCAATAAACAAAGCCATTCAGAAACCTCATGAAGAATATAGCATAGGAGTACTTGACATATATGGCTTTGAGATATTCCAGGTAAATCATATTTTAAATCCATAGAAATGTACATCTCTGACCTCTGATGGGATAACGAGACAAGACATAGCTATGTTATTGTCCCGTGTAGCTCAGTTGGTAGAGCATGGCGCTTGCAATGCCAGGGTTGTGGGTTCGACTCCCATGGGAGACTAGTATGAAAAATGAATGTAAGTCACTCTGGATAAGAGTGTCTGCTAAATTACGTAAATGTAACATTCTCTTTAACCTGGATGTGTGCTTTCTAACAGAGGAATGGGTTTGAGCAGTTCTGCATTAACTTTGTCAATGAGAAGCTACAACAGATATTCATTGAGCTGACACTGAAGGCTGAACAGGTACAAACCACTCTCAAATATCAAGACTTTTAATTTCTTTACCAGGTGTCTTGGATGTTGTAAAAGTTATATTGGCATTGTCTATCTCTCTATGTTTCTCCCAGGAAGAGTATGTTCAGGAAGGCATCAAGTGGACACCAATTGAGTATTTCAACAACAAGATTGTGTGTGACCTCATCGAGAATAAGTTGGTGAGCCCAAAATGACAATATCTCAATGCAATTTCCACAAATGTATCTATATTCAGCTTGTGGCTACCACTGTACATGTCTAACAATCCCCTCCCTCTCCAGAACCCGCCAGGCATCATGAGTGTGCTGGATGATGTGTGTGCCACCATGCATGCCAAGGGTGAGGGGGCAGACGGCACCCTGCTCCAGAAGCTCTCGGCGGCGGTGGGCACTCACGAACACTTCAACAGCTGGAACTCTGGCTTTGTCGTCCACCACTACGCAGGCAAGGTGAGTACCAGGAGAGGACAAGCCTTCTCACACTCACAACAGACAGAAGTATACTTCTAGGCTGAGGTAGATAGGAATGTTCATCATTGGGAAGTGGGTAGGTAGACATGTGGGTGAAGTTTGAAGGTCGGTGTGAATGTTGATATTTACACATGATGTCTTATGTCACCTCAGGTCTCCTACGAAATAAACGGCTTCTGTGAGAGAAACCGGGACGTGCTTTTCACTGACCTTATTGAACTCATGCAGAGCAGCGAACAGTATGTATACCTCTATCTTTACCATAACAGACACGTGTCTCAAAATAACCAAGTCTTGAAAATAATGTGGGAAAATCAATTCAATGTGGTCCTCCATCTTGTCCCCACAGTGACTTCATCCGCAGCCTCTTCCCTGAAAACCTCAACACAGACAAGAAGAGCAGGCCCACTACTGCTAGCTCTAAGATCAAGGTAACTGTCCGCACTCTACTGCCAGCACTGTGGTTCAGTGGCTGAGTGTAACATTACACCCATAGGTTTGAGGTTGTTAGTAGCTACAGTACATGGTGGTACATCAATCTCTTATGTTCTCTCTGCAGAAACAAGCCAATGATCTGGTGAACACGTTGATGAAGTGCACCCCCCACTATATCCGATGTATCAAACCCAACGAGACTAAGAGACCCAAGGACTGGGAGGAGAGTCGGTCTGTCCCTATAATACTCCCCAATAGCAGAACATTCAGAGAACTCAGCAGAGAGTTATGACGTATAGTTTGGAACATTAGAATAAAGAGGATGATGAACCTACTGTATGTGTGTGTGTTTAGGGCCAAGCACCAGGTGGAGTACCTTGGGCTGCGGGAGAACATCCGTGTACGTCGAGCTGGATACGCCTACCGCAGAGTCTTCAATAAGTTCCTACAGAGGTGAGTCTTACTTAGTCTTAGGTGGGTGTCCTTCTTTCAATGTCTGCTTTGTGTCCTCTCAGTGTGTGTGTGTATGGTGGGGGGGGTTGGGGGGGTGTAGTGTATGCTCTCCCCAGTGCCTGACCCTCTGTGTGTGGCCTGCAGGTATGCCATCCTGACGGCGGAGACGTGGCCATGCTGGCGGGGGGGAGAGCAGGAGGGGGTCCTGCATCTCCTCCGCTCTGTCAACATGGACACAGACCAGTACCAGATGGGGCGCTCCAAGGTCTTCGTCAAGGCCCCAGAGTCGGTAAGGGCCCACATAGGTCTCTCTGGGAAAAGTGCTGTTTCTTTTATCCCAATGGGACTTCCCGGTTTAAATGAATATATGAAATGTATTACAAAAAAAGTGTGAGGTATTCATATATATACTGTAAAATGGTTTCTTTGATCGAAGCATTCCCTCTCCCCTACGTCTCTCCTAGCTCTTCCTATTGGAGGAGATGCGGGAGAGGAAATTTGACTTGTTCGCCAGGACCATCCAGAAGGCCTGGAGGAAGTACATCGCCAGGAGGAAATATGAACAGATGAGGGAGGAGGGTAAGTGTGTCAATGATCCTAGAGAGGTGTGTGGGGAGGAAACAAGGAAGAAAAATGAATATACATACATTTGTGTAAATACAGAAAATGAATATACAGCAATGAATATGTCCTGGAAGGGTCTTACTTAACATGACCATGAACTCCCCTCTCTCGCATGTGGTCCGCAGCCTCGGACATCCTGTACAACTCTAAGGAGCGGAGGAGGAACAGCATAAACAGGAACTTTGTAGGAGACTACCTGGGCATGGAGCAGAGACCTGAGCTCAGACAGTTCCTAGCCAAGAGAGAGCGAGTCGACTTTGCAGACTCTGTCAACAAGTTTGACCGCAGGTTCAAGGTGAGTCTACCTCTCCCCCCCCCCATAGAGCAGTGAGGAAAACAGAGCCAAGGCCGGGGTTGACAGCACAACATGAGGTTAACTTCTTAATCTTCCATTTACACCCACTCATTCTCACTCTCATTATTTCTCTCCCCCTCCCATTCTCTCTCTCTCCAGTCCATCAAGAGGGACATGATTCTGTCTCCCAAGGGCATCTACCTGATAGGCAGAGAGAAGGTGAAGAAAGGTCCAGAGAAGGGACAGATAAAGGAGGTGTTAAAACGAAAGCTGGAGTTTGAGAGCATCCACTCTGTCTCTCTCAGGTAAGGGTTTTTCTCACTGCTAGACTTAGAATAGCATATAACAGTCCAGTGTGATGTATTTCCAGGCAGTACCAATGGGAGCTTTTGTGCTCGGTGTGGTCATTAATAAACAGGAACATGTAAACATAAATAAACGTTGCTATCTCGGCCTGCTGTGTGACACTTCTTGTTTTCTACCAACACCAAACCCTCAAACCTTTCCATTTCTACCTTTCTCCCTCTCCCTGTAGTATGAGACAGGATGATTTCTTCATTGTGCATGAGGCTCAGTATGACAGTCTGCTGGAGTCCAACTTCAAGACTGAGTTCCTCAGCCTGCTCTGTAAACGCTATGAAGAGGTGACCAAGAACAAGCTGTCTCTCTCCTTCAATGACAGGTATGACTACACACATACTCCATAGTTTAGTTGGATAAAAGCATCTGGTAAAATTATCATATCATCCATGTCCACTGTTGTGGCTCTATAGGCTGGAGTTCCGGGTGAAGAAGGAGGGCTGGGGTGGAGGGGGCACGCGTGTTGTGGTGTTCCAGAGGGGACAGGGGGACCTGTCAGAAATCAAACCAGCTGGAAAGACCCTCACCATCACCGTGGGAGATGGCCTGCCCAAGACCTCCAGTGAGTAGCAGGAAGAGAGAGAATCACGGAAAAAAAGGAGGAAAGAGACATAGATATAGATAGACATGTATAGAATACTTAGTCTGACTCAATACAGTGTACAGTATATAACATCCTATTAATCCTAATATGTCATAGTTTAAAACTACATGTTTATTTTTGTCAGAGCCCACCAAGAAGGGATCTCAACAGAACAATGGAGGAGGCAGGAGTCAGCCTCCCAGCAGAGGTAAACTCATTATTTGGTCCAGATATGTTCCTACGTCATCAGCAGGCCTCACTCCATGAACATGGACTTGCAGTGCTCACTATGAACTGTGATAATTATGTTGAGATATTAGAGGTCTTAGTGTATGAATGGTATACAGTATGTCTTGTGTTTTGATGGTATCTGTGTTCATCTTCTTTGACTAGGACACCAGAATGGTGCACCCAGAGGTAGAGGTGCTCCACTGCCGCAGCAGTCAGAGCAAACCTACTCCATCCCCCAGAAAAAGAACCGGCCTCCCAGCGCCTCCCTCCCCAAACTGGGCTCCCAGAATACAAGACGAGGCTTGACTCAGACTCAGCAGGGGAACCTGGACTTCCTCAACGTGCCTGACCAGGGCGTGTCTGGGTGAGCTGAATAAACTGAGCATACAGTGGGCATTCACAAAATATACTATCTACAGTGAAGGATTTGAGCTCTCATCTCTCTCTCTCCCTGTCTCTCTCTCCAGAATGCAGAGGAAGAGGAGTATCAGCGGCCATCGGCCCCCCCCGGCCCCATATAGCCAGCCCAAGGCCCAGCCCCGCCCCACCGGCCCGCGTTGCCGGGCACTGTACCAATATTCTGGCCAGGACACAGACGAGCTCAGCTTCGACACCAATGATGTCATCGACCTGCTCAATGAAGGTGAGGAACACATAGGGAGAAAATAGGAAAAGGGTTAGAAGAACGAGGCAGAGGAGACTAGAGAACTTGTTGGATGCTTGGCACTACTACACCAGTGCTGTTATGCTTGAAGTGCTGATCCTCAATAAGCATCATATCATGCTCTGGCCTGTATTGGATGAGTTCTAAGATTGTACTGTGTATGGAGTCCACAGCTGTTTGTCTCTCTGTGTACCCCTGCAGATGCATCAGGCTGGTGGAGAGGCAGGTTTCGTGGCAAGGAAGGACTCTTCCCTGGGAACTATGTGGAGAAGATCTGATTACTGCCTGTCCTGTGGCCCAACAAACAATGTATACAACAGACATTACTATCCACTGTAAAGCAATGGTGAATTGCATGTAAGCCAAACAGTAATTACAAGAGATATCTGAATTACAAGCATTTCAATAGGATCATCATGTTGACACCAGTTCTTTGTAATAACTGCACAACAATATAAGTACAGAGAAAGATGATGCAAAGCTGAAACAAAGACCGTGCCTTTCTTATTTTAAATTTGTTTTAGACCTAATTTAACTTTTCACAAAAGAGAACTTTGATGCAAAGCTTTGAGGTGCTAACTCGAAATAGGACGCAATGATTTTATGCACATTATTTAAAGACTTGCTTTGTGATAACCGTGTGACAAATGTAATACCATCAAGTGTAAAAAAAAAAAAAAAAAGCAGACTTTGTATTTGAGTAAATAATACCTTTTAAAGGGGCAATCAACAGTTGCTACATCAATTCTTGGACTGGGTACATAGAAATGAATTATATGTACCCATTGATTCCTGAAAATTATAACTTATAAATGTCTCAACTGTTGTACCCCATCAGAACCAAAAATATAAGTTTGTTTTACCGCAATGTTTGTAAACAAAGAAAATGTCAACAAACACTTGATAGTTTTAACCATGTTTTAACACTATCATGTTGATATCTTGGATGGTCAAACCTTGCATCCATAGCTCTGTGATTTCTCCAGCCCGATCCCTCAGCTTTTTACTGAACCAGGGGTGATTTGATTTTGTTTCCACTTATGATTGCTCCTTTAAGCAACCACTGGGAGGTACTGCTGCACCATTTCCTTGTCTTCAATTCTTGCAATCAGTCAATCAATGTGCACTGAGCATAAAAGGTTGACTGATGTATGGTAATATACCTACATGGTTCTTTGGTATTATAAATGTGTAATTACAAAAAATTGTTATGTTGAATTCATTAAACTAGTTTATGGGTTGTAAAATGAACAGAGAATTTCTATTATTATAGATACACAAATTATTGATACATTGTTTTGGTCTTCTTTGACGCAATGTGTAACTAAAAGAAACTGAATGCTTGAATGCATCCTTGTTTTTCAAAGTCTCGTAACTCTGTAAGAATGCTGTCTTCATTATGGCTATGAATGATGTGTTGCCAGGAGAGAGTGCAGCACAGTAGATTCTTCTTCAGCTGGGAGGACTGGTCCAGCAGGTGAGCTTTGACTGAAACTAGGAGCTTCACAGTTACTGATGGTTGCATCTTTGACCAATTATGTTGTGTTAAATATGCATATTAGAAAAGTGCATACAGTGCATTCGGAAAGTATTCAGACCCCTTGACTTGTTCCACATTTTGTTACGTTACTGCCTTATTCTAAAATGGATTCAATGTTTTTTTCCCCCTCATCAATCTACACACAATACCCCATAATGACAAAGCAGAAACAGGTTTAGAAATGTTTGTAAAAAAAAAAAACGGAAATATCACATTTACATAAGTATTCAGACCTTTTACCCAGGTGAAGTTTGGCAACGATTAAAGCATTGAGTCTTTGGGTTTGACGCTACAAGCTTGGCACACCTGCATTTGGGGAGTTTCTCCAATTCTTCTCTGCAGAGTCTCTCAAGCTCTGTCAGGTTGGATGGGGAGTGTCGCTGCACAGCTATTTTCAGGTCTCTCCAGAGATGTTCGACAGGGTTCAAGTCCTGGCTCTGGCTGGGCCACTCAAGGACATTCAGAGACTTTTCCCGAAGCCACTCCTGCGTTGTCTTGGCTGTGTGCTGAGGGTCGTTGTCCTGTTGGATGGTGAACCTTCGCCCCAGTCTGAGGTCCTGAGCGCTCTGGAGCAGGTTTTCATCACTGATCTCCCTGTACTTTGCTCTGTTCATCTTTCCCTCTATCTTGACTAGTCTACCAGTCCCTGCCACTGAAAAACATCCCTACAGCATGATGCTGCCACCCCCTCCTTCTTCCATTTAAGAATGATGGATGCCACTGTGTTCTTGGACCTTCAATGCTGCAGAAATGTTTTTGTACCCTTCCCCAGATCTGTGCCTCGACACAATCCTGTCTTGGAGCTCTATCCTGTCTTCGACCTCATGGCTTGGTTTTTGTTCAGACATGCACTGTCAACTGTGGGACCTTGTATAGACAGTTGTGTGCCTTTCCAAATCATGTCCAATCAATTGAATTTACAACTGGTGGACTCCAATCAAGTTGTAGAAACATTTAAAGGAATACTTATGTAAATAAGGTACTTCTTTTTTATATTTTTTTATACATTTCCCAAAAACTCTAAAAACCTGTTTTCGCTTTGTCATTATGGGTTATTGGGTGTAGATTGATGAGGAATATTTTTTATTTCATCCATTTTTAGAATAAGGCTGTAATGTGGAAAAAGTAAACGGGTCTGAATACTTTCCGAATGCACTGTACCTAGTGAATAACCAGTGGATAACCAATTAACTAAAACCAAATGTTCTGTTATGAGCAGACTACATACTCAATGAATACAGCCATACTATGGGATACATGTTAAACATACATGGTAGGCTACTGCTTTAATAAATGAGTATTGTCATTAGTACTTGTGGAAAACGGCACAGAAACCAGACTGTATAGTTGCTGAGCAGGATCCCCTGCTTATTCTGATGATCCACAGACAGACCAGTAGAGCTGGTCTCAACTATGACCTCATTCCCCATGGAGCTTTATATCACCAACCTGACTACTTAAAATGAAAATACACCTGCATGATTGTCTGGGCTCTTCGGCCCTCATCCTTTTCCAAACCAGCATTGGCCTAGATTATATTTTTAATGAATGGCAATATGTTGGGATTGTGTGGGGATTTAATCATGCACCTAATCAATGTTGAAGTAATGACTTGCATATTGGATTTATAATATATACAGTACCAGTCAAAAGTTTGGACACACCTACTCATTCCAGGGTTTCTCTTTATTTGTACTATTTTGTACATTGTAGAATAATAGTGAAGACATCAAAACTATGAAATAACACACTTTGTTTTATTTAACCTTTATTTAACTAGGCAAGTCAGTTAAGAACAAATTCTTATTTACAATGACGGCCAAATTCTGACGACGCTGGGCCAATTGTGCGCTGCCCTATGGGACTCCCAATCACGGCCAGTTGTGATACAGTCTGGATTCAAACCAGGTTGTCTGTAGTGACACCTTTAGCACTGAGATGCAGTGTCTTAGATCACTGCGCCACTTGGAAAACCCCAACATACAGTGGGGAGAACAAGTATTTGATACACTGCCGATTTTGCAGGTTTTCCTACTTACAAAGCATGTAGAGGTCTGTAATTTTTATCATAGGTACACTTCAACTGTGAGAGACGGAATCTAAAACAAAAATCCAGAAAATCACATTGTATGATTTTTAAGTAATTAATTTGCATTTTATTGCATGACATAAGTATTTGATCACCTACCAACCAGTAAGAATTCCGGCTCTCACAGACCTGTTAGTTTTTCTTTAAGAAGCCCTCCTGTTCTTCACTCATTACCTGTATTAACTGCACCTGTTTGAATTCGTTACCTGTCCACACACTCAATCAAACAGACTCCAACCTCTCCACAATGGCCAAGACCAGAGAGCTGTGTAAGGACATCAGGGATAAAATTGTAGACCTGCACAAGGCAGGGATGGGCTACAGGACAATAGGCAAGCAGCTTGGTGAGAAGGCAACAACTGTTGGCGCAATTATTAGAAAATGGATGAAGTTCGAGATGACGTTCAATCTCCCTCGGTCTGGGGCACCATGCAAGATCTCACCTCGTGGGGTGATGATCAATGATCATGAGGAAGGTGAGGGATCATCCCAGAACACGGCAGGACCAGGTCAATGACCTGAAGAGAGCTGGGACAACAGTCTCAAAGAAAACTATTAGTAACACACTACGCCGTCATGGATTAAAATCCTGCAGCGCACGCAAGGTCCCCCTGCTCAAGCCAGCGCATGTCCAGGCCCGTCTGAAGTTTGCCAATGACCATCTGGATGATCCAGAGGAGAAATGGGAGAAGGTCATGTGGTCTGATGAGACAAAAATAGAGCTTTTTGGTCTAAACTCCACTCGCCGTGTTTGGAGGAAGAAGAAGAATGAGTACAACCCCAAGAACACCATCCCAACCGTGAAGCATGGAGGTGGAAACATCATTCTTTGGGGATGCTTTTCTGCAAAGGGGACAGGTGGCTGGGTCTTCCAGCATGACAATGACCCGAAACACACAGCCAGGGCAACTAAGGAGTTGCTCTGTAAGAAGCATCTCAAGGTCCTGGAGTGGCACCATTGCTCTCCAGACCTGAACCCAATAGAAAATCTTTGGAGGGAGCTGAAAGTCTGTATTGCCCAGCGACAGCTCCGAAACCTGAAGGATCTGGATGGAGGAGTGGGCCAAAATCCCTGCTGCAGTGTGTGCAAACCTGGTCAAGAACTACAGGAAACGTATGATCTCTGTAATTGCAAACAAAGGTTTCTGTACCAAATATTAAGTTCTGCTTTTCTGATGTATCAAATACTTATGTCATGCAATAAAATGCAAATTAATTACTTAAAAATCATACAATGTGATTTTCTGGATTTTTGTTATAGATTCCGTCACCCACAGTTGAAGAGTACCTATGATAAAAATAACAGACTTCTACATGCGTTGTAAGTAGGAAAACCTGCAAAATCGGCAGTGTATCAAATACTTGTTCTCCCCACTGTATGAAATCATGTAGTGTTAAACAAATCAAAATATATTTTATATTTGAGATTCTTTAAAGTAGCCACCATTTGCCTTGATGACAGCTTTGCACACACTTGGCATTCTCTCAGCCAGCTTCATGATTTGGTCACCTGGAATGCATTTCAATTAACAGGTATGCCTTGTTAAAAATCATTTTGTGGAATTTCTTTCCTTCTTAATGTGTTTCAGCCAATCAGTTGTGTTGTGGCAAGGTAGGGGTGGTATACAGAAGATAGCCCTATTTGGTAAAAGACAGCCCATATTAAGGCAAGAACAGCTCAAATATGCAAAGAGAAACGACAGTCCTTTAACTTTGAAAGTTTCTTCAAGTGCAGTCGCAAAAACCATCAAGCGCTATGATGAAACTGGCTCTCATGAGGACCGACACAGGAAAGGAAGACCCAGATTTACATCTGCTGCAGAGGATAAGATCATTAGAGTTACCAGCCTCAGAAATTGCAGCCCAAATGAATGCTTCACAGAGTTCAAGTAACAGACACATCTCAACATCAACTCCAACCGCTGTGTCTTTGTGAGACGCAGAGTAGGTGAACGGATGATCTCCATGTGTGGTTCCCACCGTGAGGAGGTGTGATGTTGCTTTGCTGGTGACACTGTCAGTGATTTATTTAGAATTCAAGGCACACTTAACCAGCATGGCTACCACAGCATTCTGCAGTGATACACCCTCCCATCTGGTTTGCGCTTAGTGGGACTATCCTTTGTTTTCCAACAGGACAATGACCCAACACACCTCCAGGCTGTGTAAGGGCTATTTGACCAAGAAGGAGAGTGATGGAGTGCTGCATCAGAGGACCTGGCCTCCACAATTACCCGACCTCAACCCAATTGAGATGGTTTGGAAATGCAGCCAACAAGTGCTCAGCATATGTGGGAACTCCTTCAAGACAGTTGGAATAGCATTCCAGGTGAAGTTGGTTAAAAGAATGCCAAGAGTGTGCAAAGCTGTCATCAAGGCAAAGGGTGGCTACTATGAAGAATATAAAATATATTTTGATTTGCTGAACACTTTTTTGGTTTCTACATGATTGCATGTGTTATTTCATAGTTTTGATGTCTTCACTAATATTCTACAATGTAGAACATTGTAAAAATAAAGAAAAACCCTGGAATGAGTAGGTGTGTCCAAACTTTTGACTGGTACTGTATATACCAGGTGTCTGTGCTGTTTGACTGACTTTTGCCAACTCACCTCCTTGTAAAATGGCATAATAGCATAATAGCACAATTGTTTCAATGAACATTGCCAGGAATGTTCTTGCTTGTAGAATACACAAATAATACAATGGCAAACACTCGGGTAAGGAATGATTGGCTACCTATGCCGTTGGTCAAAAGCAAAGGGCATTGATGTAACACATGACCAATGTGGCCTCACGCTCGTGTGCTTGTGCCATGCCCGCCGGTACACCTGGCCATAGAGAACATGAATAGCCACAGCTTTTGCCATTAGGTCTACTCTAAAACTATAATTTCAAACAAAGGATGGTGAAAAAGGAATAAAGTAAATATAATATGGTAGGTTTTAGTTATATTTGTTTGATCACGAGTTGCTGAGGTTGGGTATCAGGTTTTACCTTCATGCATAAAATGCACCCATGTGCATTTGATTCCCATTCAACTTTAATCCACATTCTGAACGGACAGGTTGTAATATAACAAAGGCACCGGGAATGTCAGTTTCACAATAGTATGTCTTGCCACACTGGGTTGTGATGTCACAGTAAAGACTTGTGCAACAGGATCGGGAGCATTTGTCCCCTACTTAAAATCCATCTAACACTTGGAGAGGAAAGTAGTTGTAGTTGGATTACAACATGGGAGGTAAGCTCTATGTATCATGTACCGTGTATCTGTCTTTTGTGTACTTTCGTTATGGCATTTTGCACCTGCCCTGTGTTTTTGTTGTTGTAGCTGCTTGACAAAGAAATGTCCACCTCGGGGGATCAATAAAGTATCTATCTATCTATCTATCTATCTACAGTGGGGAGAACAAGTATTTGATACACTGCCGATTTTGCAGGTTTTCCTACTTACAAAGCATGTAGAGGTCTGTCATTTTTATCATAGGTACACTTCAACTGTGAGTGACGGAATGTAAAACAAAAATCCAGAAAATCACATTGTACGATTTTTAAATCATTAATTTGCATTTTATTGCATGACATAAGTATTTGATCACCTACCAACCAGTATTAACTGTACCTGTTTGAACTCGTTACCTGTATAAAAGACACCTGTCCACACACTCAATCAAACAGACTCCAACCTCTCCACAATGGCCAAGACCAGAGAGCTGTGTAAGGACATCAGGGATAAAATTGTAGACCTGCACAAGGCTGGGATGGGCTACAGGACAATAGGCAAGCAGCTTGGTGAGAAGGCAACAACTGTTGGCGCAATTATTAGAAAATGGAAGAAGTTCAAGATGACGGTCAATCTCCCTCGGTCTGGGGCACCATGCAAGATCTCACCTCGTGGGGCATCAATGATCATGAGGAAGGTGAGGGATCAGCTCAGAACTACACGGCAGGACCTGGTCAATGACCTGAAGAGAGCTGGGACCACAGTCTCAAAGAAAACCAATAGTAACACACTACGCCGTCATGGATTAAAATCCTGCAGCGCATGTCCAGGCCCGTCTGAAGTTTGCCAATGACCATCTGGATGATCCAGAGGAGGAATGGGAGAAGGTCATGTGGTCTGATGAGACAAAAATAGAGCTTTTTGGTCTAAACTCCACTCGCCGTGTTTGGAGGAAGAAGAAGGATGAGGTCAACCCCAAGAACACCATCCCAACCGTGAAGCATGGAGGTGGAAACATCATTCTTTGGGGATGCTTTTCTGCAAAGGGGACAGGATGACTGCACCGTATTGAAGGAGGATGGATGGGGCCATGTATCGCGAAATCTTGGCCAACAACCTCCTTCCCTCAGTAAGAGCATTGAAGATGGGTCGTGGCTGGGTCTTCCAGCATGACAACGACCCGAAACACACAGCCAGGGCAACTAAGGAGTGGCTCCGTAAGAAGCACCTCAAGGTCCTGGAGTGGCCTAGCCAGTCTCCAGACCTGAACCCAATAGAAAATCTTTGGAGGGAGCTGAAAGTCCGTATTGCCCAGCGACAGCCCCGAAACCTGAAGGATCTGTATGGAGGAGTGGGCCAAAATCCCTGCTGCAGTGTGTGAAAACCTGGTCAAGAACTACAGGAAACGTATGATCTCTGTAATTGCAAACAAAGGTTTCTGTACCAAATATTAGGTTCTGTTTTTCTGATGTATCAAATACTTATGTCATGCAATAAAATGCAAATTAATTACTTATAAATCATACAATGTGAATTTCTGGATTTTCGTTTTAGATTCTGTCACTCACAGTTGAAGAGTACCTATGATAAAAATTACAGATTTCTACATGCTTTGTAAGTGGGAAAACCTGCAAAATCGGCAGTGTATCAAATACTTGTTCTCCCCACTCTATCTATCTATCTATCTATTTTATCTAGTCGGCTGAGGTGGTGGTCATATAGGGCCTACATCAATTCCATATAAACGCATGCTGTTTTGTTGTCAATATATGTTATAACAACAGGTGACAGGTGTTTTTATGATGACAACTTCATGATGATGACTTGTCTTCTTGAGTCTTTCAATGCAAGGTCTTATGCAACCTACTTGCAGCCTACTTGCATACATGATGTTAAGATAATATTTGCTTTGGTTCAAAGACAATTATTTTAAAGCATCACATGTGTAAGGATGGATAAAACATGGATGGATATCCAGCTGAGAACATTTAGCATTGACAGTCCGTCCTACTCTGTTTGTAACTCATTTAAATGTATTCTTTGAACAACATGTAAATAGTTAATTTCAATTATATTTATTATCATTGAATATTTGTGTCATTTTACTCATGCTGCGAACAATCCAACAATTCAGTACAACAACTCCAGGTCGCAGTTGTAAATGAGAACTTGTTCTCAACTGGCCTACCTGGTTAATCATACCATAGTCATACTGTGCTCTATGCTGGAAGCTCTGAATGCAACAGAAAATAATGGCCTCTTTCTTTCTCCCCCACAGGGTTCTATTCTAGCGAGAGGATGACAGGCCTGTTCGCCTATGAAAGCTCCGATTTGGACTGGTGTGAGGATAACTACAGGCACTCTGAACACATAGTGGAGTACTTCAACACTGTGAGTGGACATTATTTATTTCTTACAATATCCAGCTGAGAAATACACCGCTGTGCTTACTGTACCTTTCTGAAACTCCATTGCAACTCACTTGTCTACTGCACTCTTGTATTGTATCTGTTGAGGACTACTGAGGACTATCCTTTATGGCCACAATGACGTTAGATATAGTGGACAGATGCATCACTCACTGCATTACATTGTGAATCCTTCTTTAAGAACACTCCTTTCTGTTTCTCCAGATGAGCAGCCTGTTCTTCTTTGTGATCTCCCCCATCATGCTGTATCTGCTGCACCCCTACGCCAGGGAGAGGAACCTGGCTATACACCTGGTCTGGATCATGATGATGTTTGTGGGTGTGTCTCCACTCTCCTTTCCAAACATCAGGCCAACCTTCATTAAATTATAACTCCACTCCAAGGGTGGACTCATCAGTCTGCTTTCAGTTCATTCTGAATTCAATAATAGCTCTTAACCTCTACCCCATAGATCCTGGGTAGGGGCTGGGGGCATTTAGGAATGGGGCATTCATGCGTTTCCCCTCCCTACAGGTCTCTTCTCTGCCTACTTCCACATGACCCTGAGCTTCATGGGTCAGATGCTGGATGAGCTGTCCATCCTGTGGGTCCTGGGGCTCTGCTATGGCCTCTGGTTCCCACGTAGGCTCTACCCCTCCTTCATCAAGGCCAGGTTGGTCACCATTGCTCCTGGTCGAGGCTTGTCTGTGAATAGTGGAAGTAGTCCCCATTGATATACCTTCCAGTGTTTTCTGTGCTGCCGTGTGATGCTTGTCCACTGTCTTCAAGTTCATTGTATGTCTCCTACCCACCCCTAACCCTCTCTCTCTCTCTCCCTTTCTCTCTCTCGCCCCCTGCAGGACAACTTTCTCCCGGCTGGTCATGCTGATCACGGTTGTCACTACCCTATGCTCCTTTGTCAAACCCACTGCCAACGCCTACCTCCTCAACTGCTTTGCCCTCCACATCATCTACTCATTGGGTCTGGAGATGAGGACGTAAGGCAATAACTCCCATTATTGTACTGTACATTTCTGTCCATTACTCAACTGTCTGATAACTGCGATCTCTCTCTCGCTCCCTTTATTTTCCTCACACTTAGCTGTACTGACCAGAAGGTGCTGCGGTTATGCTGGTCTGCTGTTGGCCTGTGGGTGCTGGCCATCTCCTGCTGGATCAGTGATCGTTTCGGATGCAGCTTCTGGCAAAAGCTAAATTTCTGCTACCTGCATGGCATCTGGTAAGAGTAGGGGAGACGACAACAATGATGTTAATAGAAGTTAGATGGAACAATTTTCTTTTGGGATTTTGGGAATCACAAACAGATCCAAGTATGACTGACACGTGTCAATTCACTCTCTAGGCACATTCTGATTGTGATGGCTGTAGCCTACGCAAGCACTCTGATAGCCTACTTGGATGCCAACTATGAGATACCCAACTCCCTGCCAGGCATTCAGTACTGGCCCAGTGACAACTGGGTCCTGGGGTTGCCTTACATCGTCCTGAAAGGAGCCACCAAGACTCAGAAAATATTCTAGAGAACATTCAACTTCTGTAAGAGACAACTTGAAGGTTTTGGTGATGAAATATGGTCTGAAGTGCCAAAGTGTAAAATGCGATGCTTTTCTTTTTACTTAGACGTGACTCAGTTTGACAAATGGTTGCAATCCATTAGATTGCTTCTTATTTGATATGATAATAGAATCAATGCCACTCTGGTCATCAAGTTTGATGTTTGTTTTGTGTGCATGTGTGAGAAAATTGATGTGTGTATGTTTGTATGCATTTTGTGTGAATTTTGATCAATTCACTCATCTGTTGTGTCCATACAGATGTAGGATCTTAATTGGATCACTTTTTGTTGCTAAGAAGTTTCCTGCACCGCAGGAAATGCAGATGAGCTTCTTGGTTGACAAATTCACTGAAACCCCAGGGTTATATTAACAGTATTGCACTTTTCATGTAGCATGCTTTTGGCCAGCTTAATAGCCTAACCACCGATCAAGTAACATTATGGACTAAATTTTAAAATCCTGTTGCTGCTTTGTGTCACGATCGCTATGAGACAGGACCTGAAGCACAGAGCTGTGGTGAGAATACATTCCTTTTATTTACTATAATAATCCCAAAACCGAACAAAAGCGACCATAACCCCCCGGGCACCGGTGGAGCGGACTGCTCCGGACCTGGAGCGAGGCTGACGACCGGTCCCGGACTAGGCACCGGTGGAGCGGACTGCTCTGGTGGGAACTGGAGGTGGGAACTGGAGGTCCGGCGCGGGAGGCTGGTATTCTGTGACTCGGACTGGGGATGCACACGTCGGGCACCATACCCTCCAGCTTTCGCTTTGTCACCTTCGTCCTCCTCCCAATGCTGCCGGCATTCCTCCACTATTCCCAAGAACCTCTCCCTTCGATATTCTCTTTCTTCCTCCGACTCCAACCCCCAGTCGTACACTGGCTCCGCCAGACCCCATGTGGATGCTGGTATCGGTGCTTCCTCACCCCTGCCAGACCATCCCCATAGCCCCCCCCAAAAAAATTACTTGGGGTTGCCTCTGGGCCGTTCGTCGTCTCGGACCCCCACGACGTCGCTCTCCTCCTCTCTCCTGCTGAGGCTCCCATTCCTCCTTTCCACGTTGTTTGGTCCTGGTGTGGTGGGGTTTTCTGTCACGATCGATATGAGACAGGACCCAAAGCGCAGAGCTGTGGTGAGAATACATTCCTTTTATTTACGATAATAATCCCAAAACCGAACAAAATGAGAGACAGCGACCATGAACTGGTGTGAAAACAAAAAGGAACACACACAAAACCCCACAAACACAGGTGGGAATAACTAATACTTAAATAGGCTCCTCACTTAGAGGCAATGCGGCACAGCTGCCTCTAATTGGGGACCAATCCCAAACATAGAGATTTCCAGAGAGGTCTCTGGACCTCACTGAACATACATCCCTTTTATTTTTTATTTTTTATTTTTTTACCTAACACTCTGTAACAATGAACATATTGTACATATTCAGCCATCCACCCATATTATGCAATGTCTTTTTATAGCTTTTTTGCACTCCAGACTGTATTTTTATACTTTTTCATACTGCCGCAGTATATATCATGTATCGTATCTATCTTACACTTTGATTAAATGTGGGGCTAAATGTGGGGCTGAATCCCAACCACATTTCAGGGGGCTTGTAGAGTTTGTTTACATAACCTACACCCTTTTCAGGGATAAATATCACATTGTGTGTGAACTGAATTTTGGTTCAGGGATGTATTAATTTAATCTCTCTCAGGTTTTTTAAAGAGTATTACAATGTTATTACAGAAACTGTTAGGAACATGTCAAGATGTGTTATGTGTGGGGTTCTACCTCTATGAGAGCAATTACATTTTTATATGAATAAGATTAACCGTTTGTGCATTACTGAAATAAATGCATTGACGAATTTGAGACATTTCTTAACAGAATTAAGTTTTTCTCTTTTGATTGAAAAAATAAAAGCCACTATGAACAATGTATTGAGCATTAGACATACAGTACCAGTCAAAGGTTTGGACACACCTAATCATTCCAGTGTTTTTCTTTATTTTGACAATTTTCTACATTGTAGAATAATAGTGAAGACATCAAAACTATGAAATAACACATGGAATCATGTAGTAACCAAAAAAGTGTAAAAAATTTTTTTTAAATATATTTCTTCAAAGTAGCCACCATTTGCTTTGATGACAGCTTTGCACACTCTTGGCATTCTCTCAACCAACTTCACCTGGAATGCTTTTCCAACTGTTTTGAAGGGATTCTCTTATGCTGAGCACTTGTTTGCAAATGAACAACACTGCTTGCCAGGCTGTCATCATTGTATGCAAATCAAATAAAAAATTAACAATGAAGAAATCTCTAAGACGAATTTGCACAATAATAAATCAAATTATACAATTCTGTCAAACAAAATATCTTCCTTTACTTTGTTCTTTACAGCTTGGCAGCTGCAACCTAGCATCTTTTTAAAGCCTGGCTTTTCTACTGTAAAGATTGGGACCATATGTAATAGGTCACTGCATCCGTTATCTCCCTTGGGCCAGTTGTTCAAAACATTTAATCTGGATCAAAATGATCCGGATTTGGAAATCCCATTTTCTCCTATTCAGGATCAGGTAATCCGTTTTACTTTTATGCCGGTTTTTCAAAGCAACATTGGACTAGATCACCGTGATCCAGATACACAGTTTTCAAGATTACCAAATCCGGATTACCAGTGCTCTAAATGGGACAACATATCACAATGTGGGCTACCAGCTATGTAAAGAACAGGTAGAAGAGCCAACATGGGGTCACTGTAAGTGTTTCTTATTTTGAGACAAAACACAAAAATAACATAAACATCCACTTCCATTCATAATTTATTTTATGACCCTTCATCTGAGCCACAACAAATAAAAAACAAATATACATTAACAAATACATTGTGGATATTTTGAAAACGTCTTTAAAAACAAAATGGCTAAATGTCCAATAACAAAATAAAGAATGTTCAGGGTTCTTCTTCATCTGAGGAGGAGAGACCAGCATTTCCAAGCCCTGCTTTTAGGAGGCGGATCTGAAGTTTAGCTTTGGTTTGCTGCAGTTTGGTCAGCTTGATTTGTTCCTCTGCCAGGAGTATCTGTGCTTCTGCTCTTTCAGTTTCTCGTTTAAGAAGCGATTCATAGGCATCATCATTATTATTTGGCAAAGGACGCTTCAAGCCTCTTTTCTGAGCTCCTGTGACTGCTGGCTCTACCAGTGAGGATCCAGGATGTTCTTCAATAATAGGGCTGAGATCCAGAATGAATGTTTCCTCTGCATTAGGAGGAACTGGCTCACTTTCCTCTACAATCGTAGGCTCACCATCCCCTACAACACCTTGAATCCTGTGCAGAGCTTTAGAGTTCTCACCTCCAATAATGTCCAGAACCACATCTGTGTATTCACCTTTCTTAAAGGGTTTGTTGCCTGTTTGGGTGTTTTTTGCTTCAGCAAGGTCCTTTGTTGCTCTGGCCCTCAGATTCTTCCATCTAAATTTCACTTGCTCCAAGGTCCTCTTCTGGCCAGACCCCATTGCATTCACATTCTGGGTGATTTCAACCCAAATGTCTTTCTTTCTTTTGTTAGTCACCATTCCACCCGCAACAGAGATTCCTACTATTGAGGCATAATGGCACTTAACACCCACCAGCAGTGCATGGGTTTCTGCAACAATGAAATTAGGTCCTTTTGAGTCCATGGTTCCACCTCATCTGTTGTAGTGAACATAGTATTTATAGGCCTTGGGCATGATTGATTTAATTGAACACAAGCCACAGCACGTCAGCCAATTGGTGTGTGGGTATTTGACAGCCATCTTATATTCAGCCTTTCTCAGAGGACTTAGAGAGAGGCAATGACATGGCAGGTATTGTCCATCGCTACCACAGTTTTGGTGGAAGAGGATACCGTCAAAGGGTGTATGTTGAGCGTGCACAACCACTGGAGCAATACACCACTGAAGAACTGTATGCTCGCTTTCGCTTTGGGAATGCTGATATTAAGTACATTGCAGACCTTGTCAGGCCAAAACTTCAATGGAGAACCCGAAGGAGTCACAGTCTGTCTGTGGAAGAACAGGTCCTCATTGGTCTGCGCTTCTATGCATCTGGGACTTTCTACCAAGTTGTTGGTGACAATATAGGAGTGGACAAATCAACTGTGAGTGATGTAGTGAAAGCTGTGTCAATTGCATTGGCAACTTGTGGGCGATGCTGACCTCATCATCACAAACTGTGTCGTGAGGTGAGGTGCCAGCAACCACACCTGCGCAGACACGCTTCAACACTGCTCATTGCAAAACAAGATGTGCAATTGAGTATTTAAATGGAGTTCTGAAGAGACGCTTTGCATGCCTTAACTACTTGCGAGTGGAACCACAGGGAGCACGCAACATAATACTTGCGTGTATCGTCCTGCACAACATCGCTACCAGGCGCAGTATCCCTCTCTGTGATGATGTTTATGATGCACCTGAGCCTGTTGAAGAACCAGACCAACCTCTGGCGTTCTGTCAGAATGAGGGACTGACTGGACGTATAGTAAGGGATGCAATTGTTGGACATTATTTTTCACAGGCTCATCTCTGATGATTGTTTCTTTGAAATTAATATACGGTGATGAATGACAGAAAAATGGAATATATTATTTTTGTTTGTTATTGAAATCTGTTTGGGGGATTATTTCATGGGGACAAGATCATTTTTCTTTTTCTTTTATTTTTACTTTACTATACTGAATAGCTTAACTGGTAGCCTATGTCTACTTTATCACTGTTACAACGGTTACACAAGTCAAGTGCAAAATATAAATAAAAGTATATACACTAAATGATACAAATGTATTATTTGACAAGTTTTACTACATTTTCTTCCTGGACTCCACCTTGAAATCCTATCCCCTGTTGGGATAAGGATAATCCTGTTTTTTTGGATCAAAGTTATTCAAATCCTACTGACAAGTTTTGAACAACACAAACTGAAGGTTTGATCCAGATTAAAACTAGGATTGGATTCCGTGATGTAATCTGATTTCAGATTCCTTCTTTCCCTTTTGAACAACCCATTTTCAAGATTTGATCCAATCCGATAACCAAAATCCGATCAGTTTACCTTTGAACAACTGGCCCCTTGTCATACGGGATTATGTTTGAAAAGGATGCGGCCATGGTAGTTTGTCTTTCAGCAGACGTTTTGGGAATCGGGCGACTGGAATCGGCATTGCGTAGTCTCACGCATTCCATTGATTTCATCCTCACAAGAGGCTGAGCTGGCTTCCTCACTTTCCATTTTGGTAGAACTCTTACCGCCGCTACACTTCTCCGGCGTCGTTACAATTTGTGAAAGGCTGTCTAGGGTTGTGATTTGTGGATTACCTCTGTGCACGTGTTGTCACGCAATTGGGACATGGTTCGACATTGGGCTGACAGAGAAGAGACAGTGAGATGCTGAATTTGTAAAACGTTACAAACTGTCATTTCTCTTTGCTTATTTGAGCTGTTCTTTACATAATATGGACTTGGTCTTTTACCAAATAGGGCTGTATACCACCCCTATCTTGTCACAACACAACTGATTGGCTAAAACGCATTAAGACGGAAAGAAATTCCACAAATTAACCTGTAACAAGGCACACCTGTTAATTGAAATGCATTCCAGGTGACTACCTCATGAAGCTGGTTGAGAGAATGCCAAGATTGTGCAAAGCTGTCATCAAGGCAAAGGGTGGCTACTTTGAAGAATCTCAAATTTGTTTAACACTTTTTTGGTTTACTACATGATTCCATGTGTTATTTCATAGTTTTGATGTCTTCACTATTATTCTACAATGTAGAACATAGTAAAAATATAGAAAAATCCTGGAATGAGTAGGTGTGTCCAAACTTTTGACTGGTATTGTATATATTGTTTTTTATCTACCTCTTTTTGCTGATGTGTTTTGTATTAGGATCCTTGCTAAAATAACAATATTTGGAAACCCACTAGAAATCCCTCCTTTCAGCGTCCTATTCCTACCTGGTCTCTGACACAAAGAAATTGGCATGCACATGATATTCATAAACTGTCAGAAGCAACAGTGACATCTAGTGTACAGATTACCCACTGGCCAAAAACTGGTTGAATTAACATTGTTTAGACGTCATTAGGAACGCCTTCCTAATATTGACTTGCACCCCCTTTGACCTCAGAACAGTCTCAATTCGTCGGGGCATGGATTCTACAAAGTGTCGAAAGCAATCCACAGTGATGCTGGCCCATGTTGACTCCTATGCTTCCCACAGTTTTGTCAAGTTGGCTGGATGTCCTTTGGGTGGTGGACCATTCTTGATACATACAGGAAACTGTTGAGTGTGAAAAACACAGCAGCGTTGCAGTTCTTGACACACTCAAACCGGTGCGCCTGGCATCTACTACCATACCCCATTCACTTAAAGGCACTTAAATATATTGTCTTGCCCATTCACCCTTTGAATGGCACACATAGACAATCCATGTCTCACGGCTTAAAAATCATTATTTAACCTGTCTCCTCTTTATCTACACTGATTAAAGTGGATTTAACATGCTACATCAATAAGGGATCATAGTTTTCACCTGGATTCACCTTGTCAGTCTATGTAATGGAAGAGCAGGTGTTAATAATGTTTTATTCAATCAGTGTATATACTTTATGTGTGTATGTGTGTTTGTACATTATTTTTACAATAATATTGATAAACCCTTTCAGTGATGACTCAATCAAACATGGTAACCACTTTAATAGTGGAGAAGCAAAACAGGGATTGACAAAGTTACAACATTTATATGTCTTTGACAGCCAGATGGGAGTTTCATAAAGACTGATCCATGCCTCAAAGACTGGATCAGTGTGAGTGACACAGAGAGGCCAGGGCTGATAGAAAGCTCTGACCCTCTGTCCAATAGCAGTGGCCTGGTAATCACACATCAAAGTGTCCACCACTACAGGCTACACTGCAGCGTGCCTCTAGTCCCTGTGTCTCTGTGAAGCTCTGGACGTCTTCTATTAGAAGCCATGCTGCTCTCTATTCAGATTAGCCATTGGAAATAGAGCCAGTACACCACCACATTTGAGGCACTAGAGAAAGCAGATGGAGTCTATCTGTCATAATCTTTGCATTATGCTGCGCTTAAAGAAATGCAGCTCGGCAAGGGTCAGAGTTTGGGATGGACGCCTACTCAACCTGTGGCTCGAAGGATCTCGCTGTTGTATTTATTCAGCACTTGTTCATGAACGTAAAGCAGTCATTATGGTATCAAAGCAAACACAGACACATTTGGGTGTTCTTATATAGGCCTATATGCATTATCCTGCAGGCCTATGGAATGCTATGCAATGCTTTAGATAGATAGATAGATAGATAGATAGATAGATAGATAGATAGATAGATAGATAGATAGATAGATAGATAGATAGATAGATAGATAGATAGATAGATAGATAGATAGATAGATAGGTACTTTATTGATCCCTGAGGGTGAAATTTATTTGTCAAGCAGCTACAACAAAACACAGGGCAGGTGCAAAATGCCACAACGAAAGTACACAAAAGACAGATACACGGTACATGATACATAGAGTGGCAGTATGAAAAAGTATAGAAATACAAGATATCTGGAGTGCAAAAAATGCTATAAAAAGACATTGCATAGTATGGGTGGTTGGCTGAATATGTACACTATACATTGGTGGATGTTGGATGTTGGATGGTTAACTACACTATACGGTCGATGGCAGAGAAATACTTCAGTAGCTAAAAATGCATATGATATGAGCGAGGGTAATAATAGTTTACTTAATAGACAGACTGGCCAAATGAACAGGTAAGTGAATATTTTGCCTGGTTAAATTAGCTGTACAGGTAAATATACAGTTATATTTACAGGTAAGTGAATACTTGCATGGTTACATAAACTGTACAGGTAAATGACAGGAAGAGAAACTTAAATAGCTAAATGTGTGTATGATATAATTTGGGGTAATCATAGTAATTCCCTTAAAATACAGTCTTTAGTGCGCAGGGTTGAATTACAGATAACTGCACGTATTGCACATTCGATATACTAACAGCAATGAGAAAAGGTGCAACTGACAGGATACTAATATGCATTCCTGAGTGAATGACTACGTAGGTTAGGTCCAAATATTACTTGCAATATTGCATGTGATATGATATAACAACTGTACATGAGTATGTATATACAGACCTGCATGAATAAATAGGTCCTGAGTGAATGAGTGATTACAGACCAGACTTACTCACGGATGGATGCATAATTGTTAAACTAGGGCCTAGCACCCCAACAGTTCCAGATCTATGTTGCCGACGGCACGGCACCCCGGTGAGGCATTATATAGTCTAATAGCCGCTGGCAGGAAGGACCTCCTGTAGCGCTCTCTGGCACACCATGGTGGGATCAGTCTGTGACTGAAGGTGCTCCTCTGCGTCAAAACCAAATGTCATCCATTACTGGGAATCAATGTCCTTAATTTCTATGATCAATGTCACCAATTAGTGTTTTGGATTGCAATTTAAATGTTTCAATTTCGATTATGTTTCAGTTTCAATAATGTTCCTCATATATCCCAAATTGGCATGCATCCACCTGCGTACATGCAATTAGGGACAAGAATTCCTTTGGGAATATGATTTTCAATTGGGAAAGGGAAAGGGGGGACAAGAAATGTGTCTTCAGCATTTAGTCCGTCATTGTAAATAATAATTTGTTCTTAATTGACTTACCTAGTTAAATAAAGGTTGAATAAAAAAATAGATATATTTAACCCAACCCCTCTTGTGAGTCAATAGACTGTTATAGGCTAACAGGTGCCCCTACACATTGACTCTGTACCGGTACCACCTGTATATATCACGTATATATATATCTATATTTTTTACTGTCATTGTATTGCTTTATTTATTAAGACAAGCTCCCTGTCCAACATGGACTCAGAGATAGACGTAATATACTAAACCGAAATCAGGGACACTCAAATGAGTATGATACATTATGTTATGTTTGGTTTGGTATGTATTAATTTGTGGATGTCCATATATGTTACAAATTCCAATGTGTTGTGGCTAACGTTAGCTAGGTGGCTAACATTGGCTAGGCTATGGGTTAGGGTTATAGGTTAAGGTTAGGAGTTAGGTTAAATATTGATATTATGGTTAGGGGAAGGGTTAGCTAACATGCTAAATAGTTTGCCTAAGTAGTTGCAAAGTTTCTAATTAGCTAAAATGCTAAAGTTCGCATTATACGGCAACCCATCCACCCCGAACAACCTCCCGTCTTTCGTTTTTGTCAACCTATAGTATCATACTAATTTGAGTGTCCAGATTTTAATTTATTATGTTACGTCTAGTCTATGAGACGTGCCTGTCCCGTCACTCCTAGACGCTCAGAAAATACTTGAAACGTATTTGTCTCTCATGAGAAGTCCCACCTCTGAAATGCTATGGTTGGTTCAATACAAATTACTTAAACTTTAGCCTACTTGATTGGACAAGAAAGCTTTCTGTTTTGATTGCTTGCCAGCAGCCGTCTGGAAGGGGAGGGTGCTGTCTGGCTTCCGGTTTTAGGCTGAATTTGACACACAATGAGGTGCAGAGAACAACCTCCCGAAACGCCGCTGTAATTAAATATAACTATCACTGAAGCAACAAAATCATGGAGAATCAGGTAAAGTCACCTTTATGTCCTCTCGTGAATCCTGAACTTTTAACCTAAAAAATGCTAGAAGGCTGCGCCCGGGACAAAAAAATGAATGCCTGGTGCTCGAAAAAAAATCCTGCTAATCGAACTCATACTAGTTGGCTCACGAGCTTTGCTAGCTAGCCACACTCGCATACATCGTTATTTGACATAGCGAACTGGCTAACGTTAGCCTCACTCAACATTTTTAAGTAGCCACGCAATCAGACGGGCACACAAAGGGATTTCTTGCTTGCTTGTGTATTATGGCCTATTATATTGAGAAAGTAAGACGTATACTTAATCCTTACCTACTACCTGCTAGGGACGCTCTTGCGGCCCTTCGCTACGTAAATAGCGGCTACAAGGCACCAGTGAAAATGATTGCTCTTTCCAGGTCTGGGTGGAGGGGTGTGTATCTAGAGGCGAAGAATTGAAAAGCGGGAATCACATCACCAGTTTAAAGGCAAAGATTGTGCACTAATGAAGATATTTGAAAATCTTAGATTCAAATTGGGTGTGTAACAGTTAGCTGTATACTGTGGTTGGTTTGGGGGGAAAACATGGAAGAACATCCATGCACTATGTCAACATCAATGTCCATTGACAGACATTAGCAGGCCATCTTATTTTTCAAAATCTCCTGTCACTAACTCCTCTGTTACTCTAGGTAGGAGTTTTAATTCATGCTGATCATGAGAATGCAAACTCTATTTCCATATCAAAGTCAGTGACTAATGGCATGCACTTGTGGGAACATGTCACCGTCAGGTGTTACCGCTTTGCAGAATGGAATTCCGTGACGACTAGGAAGGACTTATATTTTTAGCCTGATTACCCATAGTGGCAAACAATATAAAACTATCCATCATCAACAACCATGAAACATCTAAGAAAATAGTCATCGTATTTTTGTGCATTTCAAGTTTTGTCTGTATGGTCTGAAGTCTAGATCATCACAATTATTTGGTTTTGCCTAAACTGCCCCCTGGCTACATGCCTTATATCTGGAAATCTCATAAAGATTGATGGGCCTTGTTGTGTATCATAACATATGTGCTCTGTCGTTGTATGATTTGTGTGCTATTATCAAAATCACAATACAATTCACAATAATACACCAGAGGCGGTCATGTTCATACCAGATAGTGGTGGGTTAGTGGCATTCTTTGTAATTGGAGTAGACTAGAGTATGATCTCTGTAAGGATTGTGGTGTCTGGTGGGGCCTGCCCACCCATATAGAGCTCAAAGTTCTGCAGGTGTGTCTGTTCTGGTGTGGTCTGTTGATAGAGTAGTCTGTTTTCATGCACTGGTGAGGGAGAGATGCAACATTCACCTCTTTTGTCTGTGTGCCTCATCAAAGGAGACTTTCAGATTATTCTTTTTTTCTTGGTCATGTTATTTTCATGGCACGTGGGGGTTCATTGTTGTGAGAGCCTGCTTGTCTGCCAAGGAATGTATTTCCTAGGGGGGTTCACTTGCTACAATGATGGCGGCTCAATGTTTTTTGCTATCTTGTTCTGGCTGGGAAGTGGGAAGTGAACCAAAATAAATTACGGAATGTCATTCTGTCTCCGCAATTTGTTTTTTTTTCATGAATCAAGAATCTTTATCGCATAAGCATCAGGGTAGACGGTGCTCTTGTCTTTTTCCTTGAGTCATTGTCAATGTTATCAATCTCAGACCTATTTTGTTTGTTATGATCTCTGTTCTGTGAGGGTCAGTGTATGAATGGTGGGTTGTCTCTTAGCTGTATTTGGTGATGACCAGTGATGACCAGGGGCTCCATGGCTGCTGCACTGACCCAGGGTGTGGTAGCGTCTGGAGTTAAAGGGCATTACCGCCACAGAATGGCCGGGCGAGACGCCAAGGAGGGGTGTGTGTGTGTGTGTGTGAGGCTGAGAGTGACAGACCAGCTCATCTCAATCCTGTCCCCTAATCTCTCCACTCGGTCACAGCTCACGAGCACTGCGGAAAGAAGGGGCCAAATCCCCACATTCTTCAGGCATGGACGTAAAGTGCCTTTTCTGTCCCCTCCCCCGCCACAATCCCTCTTTAGTAGCTGCAGCATGTCATTTGGATGTCAGTCCAACTACTATCATTTTTCTCAGTAACGAATCGCAGTCTCTGTGTCCATCCCAGAAAAACAAACCTTTTGAAATTGTAGTATATTTTCCTTTTCTTAAGAGGTCCAATGCAGACGTTTTTACTCAATGTCATATAATTTGTGGTTAACAATTAAGTACCTTAGGCGGCAGGTAGCCTAGTGGTTAGAGCGTTGGGCCAGTAACCGAAATGCTGGTTCGAATACCGAGCCGACAAGGTGAAAAAACCTGTATGTGTCCTTGAGCAAGGCACTTAACCCTAATTTGCTCCAGCGGCTGACCCTGTAGGTAGGCCGTCATTGTAAATAAGAATTTATTCTTAACTGACTAATAATAATAATAATTTTTTGCTAGTACTGTCAGGGAGTGGTTAGTGTGGGGAGGGGGGAACTGAAAACTAGCTGTTATTGGCAGAGATGTTTGGAACTCTCTTTCTTATTCGTCTATTAACTAATTTACCGCCTGGTGATGGCACCAGGCAGACCAAAACTCCATCCCACCAAAACAGGATGAAATTTCAGGTAGTCTAATCAAGCAGTTTTTACAGTAAAAGGCATTATCATAATTTTCACAATATCACAGTATTATTCCAACCTCATAATGTGGAAATATATTGAAAACACTGGAAAATCAAGTTTTTGACTGCACTGGGCCTTTAAGCTATACTATTTATTTAACCAAGCTACTAACTCAGGCCTAATGTTTAGTTTTTCTTTGCTACAATGCCTTCACAAAGTATTCCTGCCTCTTGACTTATTCTACATTTTGTTGTCACAGCCTGAATTCAAAATTTATTAAAAAAATTCCTCACCCATCTAAACACAATACCCCATATTGACAAAGTGAAAACAGGTTTTTAGACATTTTTGCTAATTTATTGAAAATAAAATACAAAAATATCTAATTTACATTATTATTCACCCCTCCGAGTCAATACATGTTCAATTCACCTTTGGCAGTGAATTACAGCTGAGTATTTCTGGGTAAGTCTCTAAGAGCTTTGGACACCTGGCTTGTACAATATTTGCCCATTTTTATTATTTTCAGAATTCTCCAAGCTCTGTCAAATTGGTTCTTGATCATTGCTAGTCAACCATTTTCAAGTCTTACCATAGATTTTCAAGCAAATTTAAGTTAACTTTAACTAGGCCACTCAGGAACATACACTGTCTTCTTGGTAAGCAACTCCAGTGTATATTTGGCCTTGTGTCTTAGGTTATTGTCCTGTTGAAAGGTGAATCCATCTCCCAGTGTCTAGTGGAATGCAGACTGAACCAGGTTCTGTTTTTTAGCCTGAAACTTCCCAGTCCTTAACGATCATAAGCTTACCCATAACATGATGCAGCCACCACTATGCTTGAAAATATGGAGAGTGGTACTCAGTAATGTGTTGTATTGGATTTGCCCCAACATTGTTTTTTGTATTCAGGACAAAAAGTGAATTGCTTTGCCACATTTTTTGCATTATTACTTTAGTGTCTTGTTGAAAACAGTCAATTAGGTTAGTATTGCGGCGTTACTACAATGTTTTTTATTTTTCCTCCGTTATCTCCTATTACAGCCATTAAACTCGAACTGTTTTAAAGTCACCATTGACCAACATTGTCCTTCCTCTCCGGCAACTGAATTAGGAAGGGCGCCTGTATCTTTGTAGTGCCTGGATGTCAATACGATACACCCTCAAAAGTGTAATTAATAACTTTACCATGCTCAAAGGGATATTCACGGTCTGCTTTTTTATTTTTTGCCCATCTACTAATAGGTGCCCTTCTTTGCTAGGCATTGGAAAACCTCCCTGGTCTTTGTGGTTGAATCTGTTTGAAATTCACAGCTCGACTGAGGGACCTTACAAATAATTGTGTGTGTGTGTGGGATACAGAGATGAGGTAGGCTAGTCATTCAAAAATCATGTTAAACACTATTATTGCACACAAGTGAGTCCATGCAATTTATTATGCGACTTGTTAAGCACATTTTGAACCTATTTAGTTTTTTTCAGTACAAAGGAGTTTAATTCTTACTTATTGACTGAAGACATTTCAGCTTTTCATTTTTTTTAATTTAAAAAATAATAATTTAGAAAAACATAATTCCAGTTTGACATTATGGGGTATTGTGTGTAGGCCAGTGACACAAATTATCTCAATTTAGTACATTTTACATTTTGGCTGTACCAACAAAATGTGGAAAAAGTCAAGGGGTCGGAATACTTTCTGAAGGCACTGTATGTCTGACCTTGTGTCTGCAGTGCACAGTGCAGGTGAAGCTGGAGCTCGGACACCGGGCCCAGTTGAGGAAGAAGGTGACCTCGGAGGGCTTCACCCATGACTGGTTGGTGTTTGTGCGAGGGCCTGAGACTGGGGACATACAGCACTTTGTGGAGAAGGTTGTCTTCCGGCTGCATGAGAGCTTCCCCAAACCCAAGAGAGGTGGGTCAGACAAACTATACTCTTACACCCATGAACTTGCTTTTTTGTCTGGGGAGGGGATAGAGGATTCACATTGACGACTTTGTCTTAACCAATATTGTTACATTTATTCTATGGTAGTGTGATGTGCTAACACACAGAAGGCCTATAGAGCATTGCCTACTACTTCTAACGTACATATTGCTCGGTCAGAGAAAGTGAGTGTTGAACTTCAGCAAACATGGTCTTCTGTGGTCTTCTCCAGACCAGGCACATCTCTCATCGTTAAGTCACTATAAAGCTTAGTGTCATTGTCCATGATGGCGGTCATTATGATTACCTCACATTAATGCTCCCACAAGCTTCCGGTTGTAATGACTGTCTCTCCCAGGGAGGCTGGAGCAAGTTCCCCATTAGCTTTCTAGCAATGACCATTGATAATGTCCTCCTGAATGTATGTTGCTGAAGTGCATGTGTTGTCTCTTCAGTGTGCAAGGAGCCACCATACAAAGTGGAGGAGTCGGGCTACGCTGGGTTTCTCATGCCCATCGAGGTATACTTCAAGAACAAGGTGAGAGCTCAGTCACAGCCTCTGTAATGGTACTATGTTAACAGTGTCACTATCCCTCAGGATATGGGCTACTGTTATGTGATTCCTAATGGATTAGAGTTTCTCTGGTGCTCTAAGCCTTTTGCTGAAATCAAATCTGATATAGTTCTCATACAATGGCTTGTTTATATGAATCGGCACAGTCTGATTAGTTTTGTTTTTCTTTGTGTCTATCAATATTCATGTTGTTTGGTTGCTATTCAATGTAAGCACGTGGTTAATTTGCTGCTTTTAGTCATGTGCGGCCATGTGACATTATGTATGGAGACACCAGGTTGAGGTGTAAGTGATACTGGGGCTATGTGTGGTGACACTGGCCATGCTAGTAGTGGGCCTTTGGCTGCTGGTCTGGCTGGTGTACTGTCTGTCTGGCTGCACCTCCTCATGTCACTGTAGGTCCTTGTTTTAAAAGGGCCTACAGTTTATCTGCTATGTCTGCTGTGAATGTTTTTACTGGCCCTGTCCTCTAACCCTATGACTCCTGGCATGTTCTGAAAGTGGCGGGCCGTCAGAAAGCATCCGTTTGTTTACCAAAATGTCCTACTGTTTGCCTTAGTTAAGATTAAGTTCTCTCCCCATGTGGAATGTTGGTGCTTATCAGTGTGTGCACTCCAGATATGCCTCTTATTGACTTGGCAGGGTATCGCTTATTCTTACTATTAGCTGATAATATGCTGCTGATAAGGACCTAACAGGGCTTGGTGGCGCCAGGCTAACTAGATATGTTATATATTATTTACAGGAGGAGCCTAAGAAGGTGTGCTTCAACTATGACCTCTTCCTGAACCTGGAGGGGAACCCCCCTGTCAATCACCTGCGCTGTGAGAAGCTCACCTTTAACAATCCCACACGGGAGTTCAGACGCAAGCTGGTCAAGGCTGGAGGGGTGAGATTGGGAAAGGGATGCATGCGGCATGATATGGAATGAGCGGTTAGTGTTGTAGTGGAATGGCAAGCGGAAATGTACTGGGTTTTTGTTTGTCCTCACTTCTGTGTCTCTCAGGTCATGGTGGTGCCGGAAGGGACGGAGGCGGTGTCGAGGCCCAGTCCAGACTACCCCATGCTCCCCACCATCCCACTGTCTGCCTTCTCAGACCCCAAGAAGACCAAGACCTCCCACGGGTCAAAGGTTAGCACCGTGCCTAGCCTACTACACTGATAAGGAAGAGGAGTAGGAATGTGTAACGTATTGCTCAACCAGCCAATACAGCAGAGGATAGGAGAGTAGGGTACAGTTGAGATAAGGGACGGGAAACCCTGTGTGTCTTTTGTTCCCCCAGCCTTTAATCATATAATGGGATCCTTTCATTAATCCAGCTGGACTTCCACTCCATGCTCTGGGTCACGGATGATCCCAAATACACCGGCATGATTACAAACATCCAATCCTGGTTTAACGTGGACGATCTATGTTTTGCGTATGGATACGTGCATGCATGTTGTGGAATAGTAAGAATGACAGAAGGTGAATGGCAGTTTTCCAGTGGGCCTTTGGCTAAGAATGATTAGGGTAGTGATGGATCAGCTGGGTTCTCTGTAGGATATATACAAAAATACCAGTGGCGGTCGGTGCCGTTTAAGATGAGGGAGGACGATTATTTTTTTTTCTTCATGAGCATGTGCTTATTTCCATTACAGCATATTGGATGACTCTCATTCATATTCCATTCACCCAGCTCAATGTTACAGCGATAGGTTTAGGCTACTACATGATACTAACATTTTCCCTATACCCATCATGAGGTTGCTACAACCTAGCTTATGAATTAAAGTTTACAACGTAGGTGCACACAGGTCGAGAGAAATTTGAGGTGGCACATGGACAGACTGACACATTCAATACCACCTTGCACACTCTTGCCTGCATCTAGCTGATCTAGGTTGTAACTCTTAGACCAACAGTTGCAAACAATAATTTCTATTGGACAAATTCTAATAGAATGTATGTTTATCGCCGTTTGCTTACGTTTTAAGAAAAAATAAATAAATAAAATTCATGAGGAGGATGGTCCTCCCCTTCCTCCTCTGAAGAGCCTCCACTGATATATACAGTATATACTGTTTCACTGATTTTACAAAATATTAAGGACACCTTCCTAATATTGAGTTGCACCCACCCTTTTGCGCTCAGAATAGCGTCAATTCGTCGGGGCATGGACTCTACAAGGTGTCTAAAGCGTTCCACAGGGATGCTGGCCCATGTTGACGCCAATGCTTCGCAACAGTTGTCATCTTTGGGTGGTGGACCATTCTTGATACACATGGAAGCTGTTGAGCGTGAAAAACCCAGTAGCGTTGCAGTTCTTGACACTTAACTGGTGCGCATCTACTACCATACCCCATTCAAAAGCACTCATATCTTTTGTCTTGCCCATTCACCCTCTGAATGGCACACATACACAATCCATATCTCACTTGTCTGAAGGCTTAAAAATCCTTCTTTAACCTGTCTCCTCCCCTTTATCCTTACTGATTGAAGTGGATATTTTAGTGACATCAATAAGGGATCATAGCTTTCACCTGGTCAGTCTGTCATGGAAAGAGCAGGTGTCCCTAGTATTTTGTAGACTGTATTTAGAGAGAGTAAAGCACACTTAAATTCTCTTACATCTTTATTTGTTGACAATCAAGAAAGGTATACTTCACTCTATTACGTATTATTCCATCCCAGCACACCGGTAGAAAGTGATTGTGTTTAATATCGTCCTATTGTCCCGGTCTTTAGGAGCCCAGTAAAGAGGGCAGTGGAGGCGGCAGTAAAGGGCCCAAGCCCCACAAGTTGACCAAGGAGCACCGTGAACGCCCCCGCAAAGACTCTGAGAGCAAGGTGGTGTCCAAGGGTGACAGCGACCGCGACGGGGGAGGAGGGGGCAGCAGCAAGAGCGCCCGTGAGCCATCTTCCTCATCTTCCTCTTCCAAGAAGCCAGCAGAGATCAAAGTCAAAGATGAGGGCAAGGCCCTTCCCAAGGCCGCCTTCAAAGAGCCCAAACTCACACTGAAGGAGGCCAAGATGGAGGGCATGTCCCCCAAAGGAGGGGGGTCTGGGGGACTTGGGGGAGGGGGCCCACTGGAGTCCAAAGCCCCTGGGAAGCGGCCTTCCACTGCGGAGTCTCCCAAACCCAGCGCCAAGAAGCCGAAGAAGGGCAGCTCAGAGGGATCTAAGGGGGCAGCTGCAGTGCCCATCACCGGAGCCTCTCCCCGGGTCTCTTCATCATCTGCAGTCGTCCCAGGCTACCCAGAGAAGAAACCCCCCAAGGAGAAAGGCCGCTGGCCCAAGAGCAGCAAGGCCGACACTCAGGAGGCCAAGGAGCCCAAGAAACTGCCTGAGTCTGACGACTCCAACTCTGAGGATGAAGCCTCCTCCAAATCAGAACAGTCAGTCCCCTCCAGTCCCTCTAACTCCAGCTCTAGCTCTGACTCCAGCTCAGAGTCTGATTTTGAGCCTGGACAGAAACAAGGCCAAGGTAAGTCCACTATGACCATCTCTTGACTGGGATCTACATCCATTGGAATTGAGATTTAGACTAAGCTATCTAGATGTTTAGTTAATCGTTGTGATGAGTACATGTACATTTAGCAAATGTTCTCTATTGGTGTGTAAATCTACTGTAGGCCCGCTGCGCTCTATGGTGGAGGACCTCCAGTCAGAAGGGTCAGATGAAGACGACAGCAGCTCAGAGGATGGGACGCCTGTCAAGACCAACCCGCCCAACCGTGACTCTCGGTAAGATTCTGTCTCCTCTCTCTAATGCTCCATATATCTCCAAGTTTGTTGCTCACACTTTCTTTTCACCTATGATGCTTCTCCAATTAGTTTTCACTGGTTGTCCTTGACTATGGATGCTTGTGTTACTGATGAGACATAGTGGGTCAGTATTTCTAGCACATAAGCCCATACATGTGTTCACTGTTGTTTCATAGGTGCTACATCGTTTTTGAAGGAAATCTGTAAAGATTTTAATAGTTGGAGTTGAGTCAACACAAACCCATTTCTGAAGTTGTGCTAATCCCTTCACCAAAACATGTGTGCCCACCCACATACCCAGTCTCCCTGTGCTAAACAGGGCTCAATGAGCGCTGTCTGACCTTTGCCCTCCTGTTCCCTGTCAGACTGAGCCTGGACAGCGAGAGTGACAGCAGTGACGGCTCGCACCGCCCCAGTCGAGACCCGGCGCCGCCTCCACAGAAACACAGCTCCTCCAATAACAAGGTAAAACACAGACTGAGGGTCTCTCCCAGGGCGGCTTTCTTCATCTCCATTGTCGCTCCAGATTTCTATCTCTATTGTCTGACCAAGCGGCATCATTAATGATTGTTACTCACGCAACCAGGTTTACCTCTACTGTGTTGACGTTTCGGTCATTACCGGTTGTTATCATTGATGGTAAGCTGTGGGTTTTGTATTCCTAGCACCACAGCACCACACGTATTCCTAACACCACATGCAGTCTGTGGTGGTGTGTTAATATTTGCTCTCCTAAAGCACCATCCTTCCCATTCTTATCTGTTTATCCCTCTGTCCTCCCCCTCTCCATCTCTCTCTCTGTGGTCTGTATCTCTGAGCAGGTCTTGCGCAGGAAGAGCCCAGACATCTGCAGCCGCCCAGAGAAGGTGCTGAAGAAGGGATACGACAAGGTAGGAAGGGTAAATATACACACTTTTATTACCTTTTTTTCTTATTTATCTTGTGTTCAAACATTTTGTCTTGTGTAGCTCAGATGGTAGAGCATTGTGCTTGCAACGCCAGGGTTGTGGGTTCGATTCCCATGGGGGACCAGTACGAAAAAAGTACGAACATGTATGCACTAACTAACTGTAAGTCGCTCTGGATAAGAACTTCTGCTAAATGACTAAAATGTCAATGTATCAAGTAATTCTACAACACTGCTTTATCACCACTATTCTAGATATCACTACCAGCTTGTCACTCCACATTCTTCCTGGTGTAAAACTCCCTGAGACAGATGAAGTAGTTAACACTGGTTAATCAGTAATCACATACTAAATGGACCTGTTCTAATAATAGGTAACTCACTAAGCAGTTCTCCACTAACCACCACCTCTCCTCTCCAGGCCTACACAGAGGAGCTGGTGGACCTCCACCGCAGACTAATGGCTTTGAGGGAGCGCAACGTCCTACAGCAGGTATGTGGGTGGTTGTTGCGTTCACATATATAAGTTTGTGGCATATACATGTGTTGTAAAACTAACTTTTTAGTCTGCTGTTATCATACTTTTATCATGTAACAGTTCACGCTATTTTGTATGTTATCATTGTGATTTTATGTTCATCTAAGCCCTCCTCTCTTCCCCCAGATAGTGAATCTGATCGAGGAGACGGGCCACTTCAACGTGACCAACACCACCTTTGACTTTGACCTGTTCTCACTGGATGAGTCGACCGTCCGCAAACTACAGAGCTACTTGGAGGCCACGGCCACGTGACAGGAAGCCTGCAGCGCAGAGGACGGCGGCGGGGCCGGTGCTGGGCTGCTCTCTCTCCTCAGCCCTTGGACCCCTACTGGGGAGGTGTAGGTGTAGCAGTGCTACATAGCTAAGCCACAGAACAACAACAGAACACACACTTTCACTATTTGCTGGAGAACGGAGGAACAGGATTAGGGAGAGAGGATGAGGTCAGAGTGAGAGAGCGAGCAGCTATTCCACTGTCCCTCTAACCTTGACTGGCCTAGACTGGAGGACCGAACTATAGGAGCTGGCCTGTCTGGACTGGTACTGGCAGGAGATGTATTATATATGTTTCTTGTGGAGAGCAGCAGAGCAGCCTGTGTGCAGAACTGTGGAATGCGACCACTCTCCTCTCCCTCCCCCTCACCTCACTTTCAGCCATGGCAAACCCAATACTTCCCTCCTTCTCTCCTTCTACCCCACTCACACACTCTTGCTCGGCACAACACTCCTCCCCTCCCCCCTCCACTCAGCTGGAGTTCATTTCTCTGTAGGCATATTCCTGTCTATGCATGCGTACGTGTGTGAGGGAGAGTGTGTCTGTGTGTGAGGGAGAGTGTGTCTGTGTGAGCATTTCAGAGGCTTTAGGGGGGGATGATGTCTTTGGTTAGTCACTTTTTCAGTGTTCTTTAAGCTAGCTTGAGTACAAGCAACAGCCCTTACATACACACGCGCACACACACACACACACATGCAGTGAGAGGAATTTGGGTCCCATGCCAGGGTGTCTACACACGCAGGCACTAAGTTTTGTATGTGCCTGTTGGTGGTAGTGGTTTGGATGGGGTTCATATCTTGTCAGTTCAAACGTCCCTTCCTCCCATCTTGATGTCCATGAGAGGGCTCAACTGCTCTGGGAAAGAGCTGTGGAGGATCACTTCTGAATTGCCTTTTTAGTGGTGGGGGGTAAAAAGACGTGACAAGTAGCCATATTCTCCCAGATAAAAAAACCCCAAAAAAACGGTCCACGTTTTTTTACATTTTATTTTTGTACTGATACTTTTGGAGTATTTTGGGGGATTGCGGTTCAGATACCTGTGAGCTATGAATGTATTACTGTTAATTTTCTAGGGCTAGCAACAAACCTACTATCCTCTTAGTGCCTTTATGCGTTGGCCAGTGTGAGGAGGGTCCACTGACACTTGTTAAAGAGCAAAGTCTCTCCCCTGACTAAGTGTTAATTGGGAAGCCTGAAACTCCAGTTGTCATAAGAGCCCTCTCTTAAAATCAGTTGATGCTCCCAGTGGAGTTTCTCTGCAGATTGGAGGCTTCTTCCAGTGATTTATCTCTGCTATTATTAGGAAACACAAGCCTTCCAGAAATCCTAAGACTCATCTGTTCATCGGCAGTGGTACTTTAGGGAAAGTTCAGGCGTCTTCTCCAAAGGATTGCGTCGTTTCTTTCCAGATCCTAATATGAATGGTTGTATAGCTGATAATCTGCTGTCTGATGTTTAGTTTTCTATCGATAGGGGCAGTGCCAGACCAGGCTTCTGTCAGTCAGTCAGCTTGCTAGGCGTGTTTCTCTTACTGTGGCCCCTCTAGCCTTCACATCCACTGTGGTCTCCCACTCAGACACTCAACGGTAAAGTCTTCTCTTCGGGTGCCCCGCGCCCCTCACTTTTTCTGTTTCACCTAGTGAACAGCTGTATTTATTTTGATGATAATAGCTTTAATAGTTGTGTCCATTCTGTTGCCTGGCCCTGCAAAGTGCACACACACCTCTCTGTCCCTTCTCCTCTGTGAGGGTGCTGTGGTGTTGAGGACTGAACAACCGCCTTATGTTCCTCTTAGCATCCACTCTGCTCTGTTAACCGCCCCTTTATTTGTCAGGGTGTGCCTGTGTTAACACAAGTCCCTGCGAGTGATTTTTAAAAGATAAACTTTGCAACTGTGTGAGTGTGATGGGTTGTGTGTGTCAAGCGAGAGGAACGTTCTTGTCCTCGTGTGTGTTTGTGAACTTTTAACTCCCAAGTCCTAGTTCATGAACTCTGCCCCTTGACTGGGCGCTCAGTTTGTCCCTTGTGTCATGGAGTGGGGGTGTTGGGGTTGGGGTAGGGGCGCTGAAGGGTTGAGTGGCAGGCAGCTCTGTGCAGCTCTTCCAGAGAGAAGCCCACCAACAGTCAATATTTTATTTATGTACCTCTGCACTTTTGGCTGTGGTGACTTCAGTACTTAAGTAATTATCTGAACTGTATTTTTAAGAATTGTATACAATATTTACATGCAATGCAATATGAATAGATTTTGCCAACCTTTTTTAAAAATTATTTAATAGTTTTTATTTGTATTGGCATTGACAGAAACATGCTGTCAATTCTGTTCTTTTAGACCTAATGTTGCATCATGGAGAACTAACCTGAATGTTGTATTGTGTATTGTGTATCATAGTTGTTGCAGTTGGACACCATGGAACAGGTGTTGGGAAAATGTTTGCTGTACGAGCTAACCAAGTCTATCATCCAGTATACGCTAAAGGAGGAAAAGGTGGACTTTTCAGTGAGAATAAGTATTTTTATGTGTATATGTGTATATCCTAATTTGAGTGTTTTTAACTCAAAGTATGAGGCAGCGTTCTATTTGTCCTTACTCTGAGGCATGGCTACGAAGCCCTGGCACAAACTGTCACCTTCTCTTTGGTTCAATATTTCTCTGTATTTTTATCCAAGTGCGATCCCTTGAAAACTGTAAAAAAAAAAAAAACACCATAGGAAAACATACTAGGGTGGAATCTATATATAGATAGATATGATTTGAACAAGATACAAAGACAAAAAGCAGCGAATGGTGACTGTTCCATCTCCTGATGCTGTTAAGAATGTGAGGTGGCATGTGTGGAGCGTCGTTTCCTGTGTCAATGGTTGTCATGTGTCTGACGGGGGATGTGGTTGGCTGTATTTATTTATCAAGGGAGTGTTTGCGGGGGAGGGGGGGGGGTCTAAAATGTTTTTCATCTATTTGGTTAATGCTTCCTTGGGCTGAACAACAAGATTTTGTATTTTAAACTTGGCATACGATGCCACCATGTGGCCATACAATGCAAGTTGTAATAAGGACACAAATGTTATTTTAATGTTAATTTTTTATTTTGAAATCATATTAATAAAGTCATTGAGTACTGTCTGTTGCTTTCGTGGCTCATAGTTGACCAGTTTGAACTTCTGAACTCTAGATGCACTCTGTTGGAAGGGGTGAAGTTCTATAGATCATATGGAGGTCATTCATGTTATGCAGATTGTAGGGTGAATCGGGCACTGCAGAGTTCAAACGGTTATGCTGACAAGACTTATAGATACAATTGTGTTTTATACGTGCAATGATGCTTTGTAGTTTTTCTAATCAGAGCTTTTGAAGTTATTAGTGTGTTTTTTTTAATACCTTAAGTGGTTACCTGGTACTGTATGTTTCTGTCTCAAAATTATCTAAAATGGCTACCATCTAATTGAAGATTTTGCAACAGGAACTACATAAAACTGCTCTAGGTCACATACATACACAAGGAACATTCAGCTTTCTCTCCTCCAAGCAGCTGCTAGTTAAAAAAATAGCGCTTCTCATCTACAAGACACCCAGTGACATGCACATTTTTATTCCCCACCCAATACTAGAAAAGTGCTTTCAAAACTCACTGAGGGGAAGGTACAACCGGTATTCTGTGTCTTTAGTTGGCAGTCATGAACTGTCTTATATGCATTTGAGATTGAGATTGATTTGCTTGTCAAAAAAAAAATACAGGTTTGTCAACAGCTCAAACTCCTCCTGGTGTCAGGAAGTTGACTTTGCAGTTACATGGGGCTTCCTTGGTATGGAGCTGTGACTAATTGCTGTAGCTACAGCTCTTCAGTATGTCTTTATGCCAGTACGAGCATCAACAGAAAGGTATGACACCAGTGAATTCTGCAGGAAGGCAGAAATCAGTTGGGAAAAGAAAATACTGATTCAACACCTTAATTTTCTCCATATTTTTGATTCCGTACACAGCTTAATTCAACTAACACACTACAAGTTCACTTGGTAAGCTAATAGTTACAGGTCTTCCTGAAACATCCACATGGGTCTCTAGCTGCTAACATCTACTAACCGCAAGGGGCTTGACCTACTCACTTTTGTCTGAGACAATGGAATGGCAATTGATTACAAATGAGATATTTGGATTGTATTAGATTACTTAGTTATTTTTAAATGTCTCTTCAAATTCAAGATATCAATGGTCAAAGGTGCTGGAAGTCAAAGTCTTCATCACAAATCACATCAGCAAAACAAAGGAGATGGTGGACTTCAAGAAAACCAAGGCACAACTGACTGTAGTCCCTATACAGGGGATGGATGTGGAAATGGTTGGGTCATACAAGTTCCTTGGAGTCCATATGGACAACAGGCTGGAATGGGCTGGTAACACTGGGGCCCTGTACAAAAAGGGCCAGAGCCGACTCTACTTTCTGAGGAGGCTCAGGTCCTTCAGCGTGTGCAGTAAACTACTGCATACCTTCTACCAGTCTGTGGTGGCCAGTGCCATCTTTTTTGCAGTGGTGTGCTGGGGAGCAAACATCAAAGCCGGTGATACTTCTCGGGTAAATAAGCTGATCAGGAAGGCTAGCTCTGTCCTGGGGATGAGCCTTGACACTCTAGAGGTGGCGGAGAGACGGATCCTGGCCAAACTGCTGGCCATCATGGACAACGTCACCCACCCTCTGCACACTATGGTTATGACGCAGAGGAGCACTTTCAGTCACAGACTGATCCCACCACCGTGTGCCAGAGAGCACTACAGGAGGTCCTTCCTGCCGGCGGCTATTAGACTATATAATGCCTCACCGGTGTGCCGTGCCGTCGACAACATAGATCTGGAACTGTTGGGGTGCTAGGACCTAGTTTAACAATTATGCATCCATCCGTGAGTAACTCTGGTCCGTCAGCACTCATTCACTCAGGACCTATTTATTCATGCAGGTCTGTATATACATACTCATGTACAGTTGTTATATCATATCACATGCAATATTGCTAGTAATTCTTGGACCTAACTTACGTATGCATTCACTCAGGAATGCATATTAGTATCCTGTCAGTTGCACCTTTTCTCATTGCTTTTAGTATATCGAATGTGCAATACGTGCAGTTGTCTGTAATTAAACCCTGCGCACTAAGGACTGTATTTTAAGGGAATTACTATTATTACCCCAAATTATATCATACACACATTTATCTATTAAAGTATCTCTTCCTGTCATTTACCTGTACAGTTTGTGTAACCATGCAAGTATTCACTTATCTGTAAATATAACTGTATACTTACCTGTACAGCTAATTTAACCATGCAAAATGTTCACTTACCTGTTCATTTAGCCAGTCTGTCTATTAAGGTAACTATTATTACCCTCACTCATATCATACGCATTTTTAGCTACTGAAGTATTTCTATGCCATCGACCTGTATAGCATAGTTAACCATCCAACATCCACCAATGTATAGTGTACATATTCAGCCAACCACCCATAATATGCAATGTCTTTTTATAGCTTTTTTTTGCACTCCAGACATCTTGTATTTCTATACTTTTTCATACTGCCGCTCTATGTATCATGTACCGTGTATCTGTCTTTTGTGTACTTTCGTTGTGGCATTTTGCACCTGCTCTGTGTTTTGTTGTAGCTGCTTGACAAAGAAATTTCCCCCTCGGGGGATCAATAAAGTACCTATCTATCTATCTATCTATCTATCTATCTATCTATCTATCTATCTATCTATCTATCTATCTATCTATCTATCTATGTACCTGGGAGTATGTTTTGCAAGTACTGACTCAAAGGTCAAACAAGTGGACAAAATACACTTAACCAGCAATAAGACACAGAAGTCCACAAGTCCTCGTAACATGTATAGTAGGTAACAGAGAGAGATCCATGGTTTTCAAAATTCCACTCAGCATATATATGGAGTTTAGGGAGAGTATTTGCAGTGTAATAAGAGCAAACACCAGTCCACACCTGTCTTAGGTATGCTTGGATCTACAATGTTTCAGGATGAATGCTTATCATTTTGAAAAGCTATAACATTTCCTGTGTCCTCTTGTATTCTGTTCTGTTTAGATTGTTACTCCAGAGAACATGTAATGAATTCAGTGGTGCAAAGACCAAAATATTTTCTCATCATACGCTTCTGCGTTTTGCAGGTATGCGTGAGGAAGTGGTGGATAATCTCACACTTCAAGACTGATGATCTGTAGACTAACAAGTTCTCTGAAAACATTCAATGTAATAAAATGGTCCAAATAAAGACCAGAGAAGAGGAAATGTAAGCAAAACATATTTACAGTATTTAACCATGGTCACAGCAATTTTACACAGAATTGTTATAAAACATTCCAACAAGACCAGGCAATTGCATAGTGGGAATGGCAGCCTATTAGAACACATACAAAACATATGACTAAACTAATATGGCTTGAATGATATGGTTCCATAGCATGAAGAAAGTGATTTGGATGCTCTCTTTAGGATAAGGTAGGTGCAGAAGTTCAACATCTGCTTATGGCGCCAAGGCTTTAACTAAATCTACAACTTAATTTGTCATTGGACGTCCCAGGACTTTTGGGCGGCAGGTAGCCTAGCGGTTAGAGCGTTGGGCCAGTAACCGAAATGTCGCTGGTTCGAATACCCGAGCAGTCAAGGTGAAAAATCTGTCAATGTGCAAGGCACTTAACCCTAATTTGCTCCAGGGGTGCTGTACTACTATGGCTAACAATGTAGGCCATTGTTGTAAATAAGAATTGGTTCTTAACTGACTTGCCTAGTTAAATAAAAGTTTGTTTTTATTGCAGAACTGCACGATTTAGGAGCTACAACACAATGATAGATGCACTTTCATCAAAACTCTGAAACCAGACCAACGCAGACAGAGCAAAACAATAAAATAGGACAATATGTTCAGTGTTTTCTTTCCCTGCCATTTTACTTAATGTCTTTTCTTTTCTTTTCTTTATCCAGACCAAGGAACACTGGATGTAATAATAATGTATCATCCAATGTGTGTATTTGGTCCAAGTAATGTCTGACTTTGGCAAAAATAAAAATTGGATGATACACTTTCCCCCAAAATTATACTACTATGTCCTATGGACTTTTTGGATTATATGCCATTTAGTCGCAAGTATCACAGTAAATTAACATGTTATGCCTCATCACATACAACTGTACTTCATCTATCGTATATTATTGTTCTTCATCACAATAATACAAAATAAATAGTTGAACTCAGCTTATCAACAACTCGTAAAGGCTTACAATGGCTTCTCATGGATGTTCTTCCTAAGATTGTTTTCTTTACAACACCCACAAATGTAAACAAAAACCCAATAACGAAAGGAGGAAGCTAGCAAAACATTTTCACAGGAGAGAAACAGGAACTGAACATGGAGTGGTTCTCTGTAAGAGGTGTATGTGTGAGAGAGAGACTTCTGTCTGCATGTCTTTTGTAGTGTTTCTCAGAATTTCTCTGCAGGGGCTATTGTCCCATGCCTATTTGGGGGGCAGGGAGTTATCAGGAGTGCTTGGGGTCACCACCTCTTTGTAGAAATTCTCTACTTGCTCTTTGTACATCTTCATGACCACCGACCTCTTCAGCTTCATAGTGGGGCCTGAGAGTGAGAGACAGAGAGAGAGAGCGAGACGGCTATATAAATCCTGCTCATCAACAGCCGCCACTGGATAGGTGGGGAAAATTACTGACGACATGGTCTGTAATAGACAGAAAGGTCAACAAAAACAATTCTATTGAAATGTGCCATATACATCTCATTAATCGAAATGAAATGAGGCAACTAGAGTCTAGCTTATATAGTGACCTGGAAAAACAACATACTGCAGTCCTTCAGGACCAGAAGAGAAGAACATGCACACTGTCCTCCCCAGGGCCCCTGCCCAGGCTGTTCCCCGCCCTGCTCACCCAGCTCTCCCCCGGTGATGGAGAAATCCTGGTTTAGGATGGTCCACTTCTGGATGCGCTGGGCGTTGGAGGTGGCATTCTCATTCACGTGGTTGATACCCTTCTGGATAGCGGCATGGATGACCGGGTCACGCCCACCGGCGATCTCTGAGACTCGCGTGGCGTTGCTGCCCAGCTTCCGGCAAAGCTCTATGGCCTCGGGCGTCAACTCATCCTCAGGAGCACCAGTGTCTCCGTTCACCTGGCACTGAGGAGTAAAGAGAAAGATGTTTTATACAAGTCCCTAAACAAAAGAACACGCTTTTTCTTAGCAGGCTGTTTTGCTCATGGATAATACATTTTTTGTCAAGCAATGCCATTACCTGACAATGATACCATAAAAACTTGCAGCTTGCAAAATGTCCACCAGGTGGGAGTGGTTAAGCAGAAGTTAAATACCTTACAATAAAGAAGAATTGTGAATAACCCACTATGTATGGAAGCTTATGGGTAGCAATATTCAATTTGAAATGTAATATGCAAAATGACAATGCAATATGTAAAATGGCAATGCATTCTGTATTTCAATTTACATTTTCCATTACATTTGTGCAACGTTTGGTGCAAAATGAAAATTAAATTACATAATTTACATTTGCCATTTCATTCACTAGTTTTAATATGTAAATTTAATACATATTTTAACGCTTTATAAGTTGCAAAATTTAAATGAAAATGTATTACAGAAATGATTAGATGTGTGTAACATGTTCAAGCAAAAACTGTGGCAAAATGATCATTCAAATGTTATTTTTCGTAATTGCATTTACACTCACAGTCAAACACTTTGCATTTTCAATAAATGTCCCGCGCAATGAATGTAGCAAAATTCAAAGTGCACATTGAAAATGCATTCCGAGCCGATCACGTCTCCGCCCCCTCCCGCCCTGTCAATCACTGCATCAAGGCGGGGCTCGGCAACAGGTAAACAAAACATGTTATAGCTATGTTACGTGTTTTGGTTTTGAGGTGTTGGAAACACGGCGGCGGCAGAGCTAATACGAGTGTTAAATTCATTAGCAGATGAAACGGAGCGTGAACAGAGAAACGATAGTATTTCCGAAGATTATTACGCGTATGTAGGTGATAGAACCAGTACGTTGTTGGAACGTCTGGGAGAATTCTCTGCCTTATCAGGCGCCGACACCCGTTTGGCTGCTGACCTCTTAAAGGTGGTGGAAGAACGATTGTCTTCGGATAGGCCTAGGGGAGTGGGGAGACCAGCCGTGGAGATCCCTGGCGAGGCCGTAGAGGGGTATCTTATGTATGGGTTAAAAGTTAAAGATATCGCGGCCTTGTATGGAGTTAGTCGATGGACGTTACATCGACGAATGCAGCAGTGTGGACTGAAGTAAACAACAACTTACATATATTTTAATGATTTTATGCGCTTCAAGGCCATAATCTCTGTGTTTACGCTCCACTTCATCTGCTAATGAATTTAACACTCGTATTAGCTCTGCCGCCGCCGTGTTTCCAACACCTCAAAACCAAAACACGTAACATAGCTATAACATGTTTTGTTTACCTGTTGCCGAGCCCCGCCTTGATGCAGTGATTGACAGGGCGGGAGGGGGCGGAGACGTGATCGGCTCGGAATGCATTTTCAATGTGCACTTTGAATTTTGCTACATTCATTGCGCGGGACATTTAATGAAAATGCAATCGCAAGTGTTTGACTGTGAGTGTAAATGCAATTAAGAAAAATAACATTTGAATGATCATTTTGCCACAGTTTTTGCTTGAACATGTTACACACATCTAATCATTTCTGTAATACATTTTAATTTTGCAACTTATAAAGCGTTAAAATATGTATTCAATTTACATATTAAAACTAGTGTATGAAATGGCAATGTAAATTATGTAATTTCATTTTCATTACAAATGTAATGGAAAATGTAAATTGAAATACAGAATGCATTGCCATTTTACATATTGCATTGTCATTTTGCATATTACATTTCAAATTGAATATTGCTACCCATAAGCTTCCATAACTATGATCGTCTTGCCCCATCCATCTCTAATGCAGGCTGCATCTGATTACACATAGTATTCCTCAGATACTACGAGATACTCTTAAAGTGGCTGCAATAGATAGCCATGATACACAATCCTTTCGAAGAAACAATGTAACATCCCTGTTCTAATGAAAATCTTTGTCAGAACTTGAAATATGACCGTTCTTGAGTTAAATGGGGTATAAGTTGGCATGGGGATTTGGTTTTACACCCACACACAGGAACAATTCCAATTTTCTCATTCATCCCCTCTCCTCCCCCTGTAAGTATTCCCCAGGTCGTTACTGTAAATGAGAATGTGTTCCCAGTCAACTTACCTGGTAATATAAGGGTAAAATCAAAGTAAAATGAAACAGAGTACTGTAGCCAACTGTTCATACCTTAATGGTGAGCAGCATGGCGAGGAACTTCCGCTTGTCTCCAATGAGCATGGCGTTGCTAACCAGTGGCACGGCCTCCTTCACAGCATCCTCGATTGGCACTGGAGGGATGTTTTCTCCACCCGCTGTGATGATCAGCTCTGGACACATTAAAACGCATGTTTTATTTAGGATAAAGCACATTTATGTGGAGCCAGACAATCTTCTATCGACTGAGGCTTTTGTAAGACTTCAGTCTGTTCCGTTTAATGCTGGGCTCTGATCACTGGGATATGGATGGGGTTATAGAGTGTGTAGAGAAGACGGTACCTTTGATGCGTCCAGTGATGAAGAGGAAGCCGTTGTCGTCGTGTTTGCCCAGGTCTCCAGAGTGCAGCCAACCCTCAGCGTCCAGGGCATCCTCGGTCTTGTCAGCCTGGTTGAGGTAGCCCATGAAGACGTGGCGCCCCCAGAAGCAGATCTCCCCGTTGCCCTCCTCGTCAGGGTTATTAATCCTTGTCTCACAACCAGGGATCAACTTCCCAACGCTGGGGAGACAAGACACAAATCACTTTAACTTTGCAGTTCTTAATCACATACAGTACATTAAGCATATACAACAAATACACTTTCTAAAAGCAGAGGTACGCATGTGCTTGGGCCTGTTGTAATACATTCGTTTTGTGTCTTGAGTGAGCATGGGAATATGTAATTTCAGGCCTTGTGTGTTTAGGTGTATGTGGAGGGTATAGTTACCTGGTGAGGCGGAATGCTTCGGGCAGAGAGATGGTGTGAGGCCCAGTGCTTTCACTCATTCCATACAGCTCGTACACTGGGATGTCCAGGCTGAGGAAGAACTCCAGGGTATCCTTGGTGATGGGGGCGGCGCCTGTGTAACACTTGGTGCAGCGGTCCAGACCGAGGGCCTTACGGACTTTCTTGAACACCAGCTTCTTGGCCAGGCGGTAGTTCATGGGCGTCCTCGCCATAGCTCCATTCCTGAGCAGGCAGAAGAGGAAGCCGGAGTTGAATACAGCATCAGAACATGTCTCTATTCATACCCCAGGCTATAGTTCACTTCTGTACATACTGTGCATTCTTATACTGTGCGTGGGAAAGACAACTAATGATCCTGTTCTGTAATCTTTGTGACAAAGTAGTATTGGCCTTGGGGGAATCGCTCCGAAGTCAGAACCACAGAGGTGGTGATACAGGTAATGGTCTAATTAGACCACAGATCTGCCCCTCCCTACTAAATAGGCCCATGTATAATACACACCGGTTCATCTTGCTTAGGTTGGTCTGCAGCCCCACTCCTTTGGCCCAGACTGCCACCTTCCTGCGCACGGTGGAAGACTTGGCCCCGATGGACTTCATCTTCTCCTGCATCTTCTCCCAGACACGTGGTACACCCATGAAGGCTGTGGGACGCACCTCTCTCATCGTGTTAACCAGGGAACCCTGAGAACAGACAGGAAGGGAGGGAGCTAAGTCCCAACATGTACACACACTAAAGGGGTTTGTAGGCACAAAGTATGTGTGACTGTGTGTGTGCAGTATCACGGACACTAGCATATTGAGAAAGACAGTTCAGCTCCTGAGAATCACAGAACTGTTCAAAAAAGTTTGCAATTGCAACATGATGCAATTAATAAAGCTGCAACTTATTTTGTGAAGAAAAGCCTTTTCACATAGAGCAGAAATACTGATCAATAGAAAAACAAAGAGAGGAAAGGGTATGTCTTAATCTTCCTCCCTTAACTGGATTACACACAAGGTTTATCGAAGATGAGGAGGCAAGGGGGAGTAAGGACTGCATAGCAGTCTTCTTCTAGAAAACTAGAAAAATGTCCTCTTGGGATTCTCATAAACGAGAATAGACCTCACCTTCAGTGCGTCTGGCTGGGCGAAGTATGTTGCCCCTCCAACCTTCATGGTGACCCAGATGTCCACCATCTGGGCAGCGATGTGGCTGAGGGGCAGGTAGCTGACCACCATCTCCTGAGACTTGGTGGCTTCTGTCAGCCGGACATAGCGGCCTACTGCGAATGCTGTCCAAGTTAGCTGCAGAGAGAGAGTCATTACAACACAGGTCATTAGCAGGTAAATTCAGACCAAAGGGGGACTTTGAATAGATATGAGGCTACATCTTGTTAGGTTTACATCTTGATAAGCAACCTTTGATGGGTAGCAGGGTCGCAACTTTCACTGGGGACGGTGGGGATATGTCCCCCCCAAATTCTGAAATTGCATTTTTGTCCCCCCAAGTTTTATTAATGGAATGTGATAAAAAACGAGGCAACAGTGTGCTTTAGGACCATCGGACGCCGGCGAGCGGTCAGGTAGGCTGTTTGGAGTATATATATATGTATATATACACAGTATATATACAGTACAGTACAAGTTAAAAGTTTGGACACACCTACTCATGATTCCATATGTGCTATTTCATAGTTTTGATATATTCACTATTATTCTACAATGTAGAAAATAGTAAAAAAAAAAGAAAAACCCTTAAATGAGTATGTGTGTCCAAACTTTTAACTGGTACTATATACATACACACTACCGTATATACACACACACACACACACACACACACACACACACACACCTTTCAAAAGTTTGGGGTCATTTAGAAATGTCCTTGTTTAAAGAAAAGCAAATTTTTGGTCCATTAAAATAACAAATAATTGATCGGAAAAACAATGTGGACATTGTTAATGTTGTAAATGACTATAGAGCTGGAAACGGCTGATTTTTTATGGAATATCTACATAGGCGTACTGAGGCCCATTATCAGCAACCATCACTCCTGCATTCCAGTGGCACGTTGTGTTAGCTAATCCAAGTTTATCATTTTAAAAGGCTAATTAATCATTAGAAAACCCTTTTACAATTATGTTAGCACAGCTGAAAACTGTTGTGCTGTTGTGCTGATTAAAGAAGCAATACAACTGGCCTTCTTTAGACTAGTTGAGTATCTGGAGCATTAGCATTTGTGTGTTCGATTACAGGCTCAAAATGGCCAGAAACAAAGAACTTTCTTCTGAAACTCGTCAGTCTATTCTTGTTCTGAGAAATGAAGGCTATTCCATGCGAGAAATTGCTAAGAAACTGAAGATCTCGTACAACTCTGTGTACTACTCCCTTCACAGAACAGCGCAAACTGGCTCTAACCAGAATAGAAAGAGTAGTGGGAGGCCCAGTACATTAGCGTCTAGTTTGAGAAACAGACTCCTCAAAAGTCAGTGGCAGCTGACTTAAGTGATACTATTTAATGAACCTGCCAGTTGAGGACTTGTGAGGCGTCTGTTTCTCAAACTAGACACTAATGTACTTGTCCTCTTGTTCAGTTGTGCACCGGGGCCTCCCACTCCTCTTTCTATTCTGGTTAGAGCCAGTTTGTTAGGGTCGGCAGGTAGCCCAGTGGTTAGAGTGTTGGGCCCGTAACCGAAAGGTTGCTGGATCGAATCCCCGAGCTGACAAGGTACAAATCTGTCGTTCTGCCCCTGAACAAGGCAGTTAACCCACTGTTCCTAGGCCGTCATTGAAAATAAGAATTTGTTCTTAACTGACTTGCCTAGTAAAATAAAGGTAAAAAAAAAAAAGTTGGTGCTGTTCTGTGAAGGGAGTAGTACACAGCGTTGTAAGAGATTTTTAGTTTCTTGTACGAGATCTTCAGTTTTCTTCCAACGTCATATACAGTTGAAGTCAGAAGTTTACATACACCTTAGACAAATACATTTCAACTCAGTTTTTCACAATTCCTGACATTTAATACTAGTCAAAATGCCCTGTCTTAGGTCAGTTAGGATCACCACTTTATTTTAAGAATGTGAAATGACAGAATAATAGTAGAGAGAATTATTTATTTCAGCTTTTATTTCTTTCACCACATTTCCAGTGGGTCAGAAGTTTAATACATTCAATTAGTAATTGGTAGCATTGCCTTTAAATTGTTTAACTTGAATCAAATGTTTCAGGTAGCCTTCTACAAGCTTCCCACAATAAGTTGGGTGAATTTTGGCCCATTCCTCCTGACAGAACTGGCCTCCTTGCTCGCACACGCCTTTTCAGTTCTGCCCACAAATTTACTATAGGATTGAGGTCAGGGCTTTGTGATGGCCACTCCAATACCTTGACTTTGTTGTCCTTAAGCCATTTTGCCACAACTTTGGAAGTATGCTTGGGGTCATTGTCCATTTGGAAGACCCATTTGCGACCAAGCTTTAACTTCCTGACTGATGTCTTGAGATGTTGCTTCTATATATCCAGATTATTTTCCTTCCTCATGATACCATCTATTTTGTGAAGTGCACCAGTCTCTCCTGCAGCAAAGCACCCCCACAACATGATGCTGCCACCCCCGTGCTTCACGGTTGGGATGGTGTTCTTCGGCTTGCAAGCCTCCCACTTTTTCCTCCAAACATAACAATGGTCATTATGGCCAAAAAGTTCAATTTTGGTTCCATCATACCAGAGGACATTTCTCCAAAAAGTACAATCTTTGTCCCCATGTGCAGTTGCAAACCGTAGTCTGGCTTTTTTATGGCGGTTTTGGGCAGCCTTTCAGGTTTTGGACGGCCTTTCAGGTTATGTCGATATAGGACTCATTTTACTGTGGATATAGATATTTTTGTACCTGTTTCCTCCAGCATCTTCACAAGGTCCTTTGCTGTTGTTCTGGGATTGATTTGCACTTTTCGCACCAAAGTACGTTAATCTCTAGGAGACAGAACGCAATTCCTTCCTGAGCAGTATGACGGCTGCGTGGTCCCATGGTGTTTATACTTGCATACTATTGTTTGTACAGATGAACATGGTACCTTCAGGCATTTTGAAATTGCTCCCAAGGATGAACCAGACATGTGGCGGTCTACAATATATTTTCTGAGGTCTTGGCTGATTTCTTTTGATTTTCCCATGATGTCGAGCAAAGAGGTACTGAGTTTGAAGGTAGGCCATTGAAATACATCCACAGGTACACCTCCAATTGACTCAAATGATCAGAAGCTTCTAAAGCCATGACATCATTTTATGGAATTTTCCAAGCTGTTTAAAGGCACAGTCAACTTAGTGTATGTAAACTTCTGACCCACTGGAATTGTGATATAGTGAATTATAAGTGAAATAAACTGTCTGTAAACAATTGTTGGAAGAATTACTTGTGTCATGCACAAAGCAGATGTCCTAACCGACTTGCCCAAACTATAGTTTGTTAACATGAAATGTGTGGATTGGTTGAAAAATGAGTTTTAATGACTTCAACTTAAGTGTATGTAAACTTCCGACTTCAACTGTATATATATATATATACACCCCCCCCTTCTAAAACCAAAGTTGCGCCCCTGATGGATAGTATATCATTCTGATATCTTTACCCTGGCCGTAGGGAACCAAATGTGCAACCAATTACTAGTGTTAGTGGTGGGTGTTTGTTGTCAGTGTCACTCACATTGTCGTGGCTTAGCATCACTCCTTTGGGCTGGCCTGTGGTACCTGATGTGTAGATCAGTGTGCAGCACTGGTTGGGCTTCTGGATAGCGATGATGTCATCCAGCTGTGTATCGGGCTCATCACGTCCCAGCTCCATAAACTCAGCCCACTGTGTAGACAATACAAGGCAGAGACATTCAGAATACAGTGGAGGGGGGGAACAAACCTGCAGAAAATGTACTTTGTTATGAACACTTCTAAAAAGACACAGACGGCATTGATCTATGTTCTATTATTCTAAATAGTTTGACACTCCATTCATACCGTGTAGAGGTTTGGTCTCTTCTCTTTAAGTGCATCTTTGTACTGGATAATGGCTTTCAGGTGTGGCAGCTTGTCTTGAACCTGGAGGAAAAACACGTCAGATTCTGCAGGAATACACAAAAACGTCAAAGTTATCCATGGAGAATTAATGAATCAAAGAAAATCACCTTCCATCCTCTAGGCTTACCTGTAGGATCTTCTGCAGCTGCTTGTGATTTTCCACCACGATGATGTTGGCCTTGCAGTTCTCTGCTACGTACTGGCAAGCCTCTGGGGAGTTGGTGGTGTAGATGCCCACTGCAAACCCACTGGCAACACAAGAGAAAACAGTACAGCGAGTTATGTTGCCTTTTCCATCAAACTCAAAAAGATTCCTTTCCCACAGACAGGTTTTGCAACTCTGCTAGGTAAGAATGTATTTCATAAAGTTATGATCATCATGAAAGAAAATTCCACAGGTGAGGCGCTGATCCACCTAGAACAGTCAGTTATTGTATTCTATGCCAACTACACATGACAGATGACGTTCTAAAATAACCAGTTCTGACAGTGGGAAACACTCAAAGCTCTAAATTAACTTCTATATGTTTTGACATACTGTATTGAGTTTGGATTTCTGATCACGCTCTACAGAGTTTTGAGTTCTAGTTATAGCTACTTGCTGATAGAACTGAAAAGCACAAACAGAGTAGTAATCGTGTTTGGCATACCTCAGCGATCTATTAAACTGTGTTAATGTGTGCAACAGGCTCCATTCTGAATTCAAGGTCATACACTATGCTGCTTTGACCAGCTCATATGTCATATCTCATGTCTTGGGTTGTAGTCACATAAGATGCTTACACAATATTGACGGGGCTACAGTAAATCGGTGAGCAGGAAACATTCTGCACATCACACATGACAGGGCTAGTGTAATTTCAGTGTGTCAGACCACCCCCCCAGAAACAGGAGTAGAGGGACTCACCCAGCCAGAATGGCAGCAATGTCAGAAATGAACCACTCAGCGGAGTTGAAGCCCAGAATGCCAACCCCATGGTAGCGCTCCAAGCCAAGCTGTGGACAAACAGACACATACAGCATGAGAATAGATGCACACATACACTATATATACAAAAGTATGTGGACACCCCAAATTAGTGGATTTGGCTATTTCAGCCACACCCGTTGCTGACAGGTGTATAAAATCAAGCACACAACCATGCAATCTCCAGAGACAAACATAGAATGGCCATACTGAAGAGCTTAGTGACTTTCAACATGGCACCGTCATAGGATGCGATCTTTCCAAGTGGAAAGCCTTCCCAGTAGAGTGGAGGCCGTTATATAGCAGCAAAGGGGGGACCAACTCCATATTAATACCCATGATTTTGGAATGAGATGTTCGACAAGCAGGTGTCCACATACTTTTGGTCATGTAGTGTAGATCCCTATTTGCCACATAAGAGGAACGATTTTTTATATACATTTTTCTATGAATAAGAGTTCAGAAAAGGGGAAGGTGAATCGAAGCCAAGTATGAATGAATAAAATGAATGTTTGAGGCACCAGTGCCAGCCATAATATGACTACACAGAGGGTGTTTCATAACATCAGTAGCAATAAAATACTGCAACGGGATATCTGATCCTCGAGGCCTGTAGTAGGAAACATGCTATAGCTGCCAGTAATATACAGTACAGCTGTTTGCCTACGTGTGGGTGTGTGTCAATGCAGAGTAGCATACACATTTATCAGACACCCAGACACTTGTGTTCTCCCTCAACTTCCAAGTGGATTGAGGCCATCAGGTTCAGGTTTGTAGGTTCAGGCCTGAGCCAGCCCTGGCCCTCATGCTGGTGTACAGTATTGAGTTTCACAATAAACAATAGAGTGGTATGCATCTTGAGGTCGCCCCCAGCAGCACATTGCCTGTACCGACCACATGGCTGAAATTTAATCTCAACCTACGCATGCTGCCGACAGTGACCCGGACACCACGAGGTTAAACACACAATGATCTGAGATTAGGATGGTGGACTATGGGAGGGGAAGTTATCAAAAGTCTCCTAAAAAGGGCATACATCCTCCAGTCAGGGCACTAAAATGCAACCTAAATATGTTGCTGTGCGACTTGGCATTTTAATTTGGAAGCACCAATGCACCTAGAAAAAATTATAAGCCAGATAATAATTAGGCTTCACTGTATCTCTGTTTACGAGTACCCTAGACAGAAATGCAGAGAAAATGGCTTGTTTTTAGCCTAAACCTTTCAGAAGTTGTATCCATATTACTGGCCCAGCACTTTTTTTCCTTGCATCATGCTTTGGCGGCTGCATAATACATTCAATAACCATCTCGAGGGCCGTTCTATTCAAGGGCGTTGTATTGGGGGTCGCCAATGGCGCAGGTTCCGGCTGAAAATTTTAGGAGGCACTCCTCTTGCCCGCAGAGACATATTTACTGTTTGAAAGGCAATTTCCTGCACTGTCCCTGACACAAAAAAAAACTCTTGTTCGAACGAGTTGTCTGTTGTATTTTTCCATATATAGAAACACCATATGTGTTTGAATAAAATCAACTATATGCACTGAGCTTGTCTGATGCTATAAGCGCACTGTTTGATGAAACAATTAAGACACAAATGACTCTAGAGGGAGCTAGAGATCAAGACAACCATTCACAGATTCTGCCGTTACGTTCCTGAAGATGCCGGCAATAGGCTACACCAGAGGAGAGTTCAACAAGGCTTCTGTTTGCGGCGAACATGTTGCCAGAGTAACGATTTGAATGAAAATTCCAAAATGTTACGGTGAAACATCAAACAGCTTCTTTTTGTAAGGAGTACTGTGGCTTTCTAGCGACGATATTCAGCAGAAAATGTTTTAGCTATGTAGAAGAAAGTCTACATATCCACTTGAATATTCTTAGAGTCAGTTTAGACCCGAAACTGACACTTACTTTTGCCACACACTACCGTCTCAGACTTTTAGTGTTAATGAACGGTTGCAGCTAACAAAACAAATTGAACATGTTAGCTAACATTAGTTTGCGAATGCTGGCTGTTTCCCTTGTTGAACACAACTCAGGGGTCGGCAATCTTTTTCATGTGGAGTGCCAATTTACCTTTCCATTTCTACCAATCTGTGTGCCAGTTTTGATTTTCATATACAGATTTTCCTGGAACAGTTTCATTAAAATATAATAACGTATTTCTGTTCTATTGTCAACTAGGTACATTGCTGGTAGAAAATATCCTGTATAAAAAAAAAATATAAAAATAATCTTATAAATCACATATATAAATAACATTGAATACGCATGTAGGTTTTCACATGTTCATTCAATTGCGTTCATCTCTCTGCAACAAACTTGAAACATTGTATAAACAATCAACTGGGTCCGGCCCAAAGTTCATGATAGCAAACCTGCAACATTGTATCAACTATTCTGAGCCCATCCGAGTTTCCCGTGCCAGTGTGCTCCGGACAGGCAAGGGATAAGAAGTAAATCAGGTATTTTATGAGGTTTCCACTGGATCAGAGCCTTACATGTTTCCCTTTCACGCTGAGGCTCTGTGGTTATCGAAAGGGAGAGAGCTGTATGCCTTCTATGCTTGCTATGAGGCAAACAACACTGAACCATGCGTGAATTACAAGCTGTTCCGGTCCACTGTGTGATCACGCTCGCCGTAGCCGATGTGAGTAAGACCTTAAAACTGGTTAACATTCACAAGGCTGCAGGGACAGACGGATTACCAGGACTCGTACTTAGAGAATGCGCTGACCAGCTGGCAAGTGACTTCAATTACATTTTCAAACTCTCCCTGACCCAGTCTGCAATACCTACATGATTCAAGCAAGCCACCATAGTCCCTGTGCCCCAGAGGTAACCTGTCTAAATCGCCCCGTAGAACTCACATCTGGTGCTATGAAATGCTTTGAAAGGTTGGTCATGGCTCACATCAACACAATCCTCCCAGACACCCTGGACCCACTCCAAGTCACATACCGCCCCAACAGCTCCACAGATGACGCAATCGCAATTGCACTCCACACTGCCCTTACCCACTTGGACAAAAGGAACAACTATGTGAGAATGCTGTTCATTGACTACAACTCAGCGTTCAACACCATAGTGCCCTCGAATGTCAACACTAAGCTAAGGTCAACACATCTGCCACACTGACCCTCAACACAGGGGCCCCTCAGGGGTGCGTGCTTCGTCCCCTCCTGTACTCCCGGTTCACCCACGACTGCATAGCTGCGCACAGTCCAACACCATCATTAACTTTGCAGACGACACAAAGGTGGTAGGCCTGATCACCGACAACAAGGCAGCCTAGAGAGGGAGGTCAGGGACCTGGCATTGTGGTGCCAGGACAACACAACTCCCTAAATGCCAGTAAGTCAAAAGGTGCAGATCGTGGTCTACAGGGAACGGAGCACGCCCCCATTCACATCGACGGGGCTGTAGTGGAGCGGGTCAAGATCTTCAAGTTCCTTGCTGTCTACATCACTAAGGATCTAGTGATATGGCAACTGGTATGGCAACTGCTTGGCATCCTGCCGCAAGGCACTACAGAGGATTGTGCATATGGCCCAGTACGTCACTGGGGCTGAGCTCCCTGCCATCCAGGACTTCTATACCAGGCGGTGTCAGAGGAAGGCCCAAAAAATTGCCAGATTCCAGCCACCCAAGCTACAGACTGTTCTCCCTGTGACCACACAGCAAGCGGTAACAATGCACCATGTCTGAAACCAACAGGACCCTGAACAGCTTCTACCACCAAGCCATAAGACTTCTAAACAAAGTAGCTAAATCAAATGGCTACCCAGACTACCTGAATCGACCCACTCTTGCACACACACTGGACTCTACCCACACTCACTTACACTGACACTGCAACACACATACTTTCACACTCACCACATACGCTGCTGCTGCTAATGTCTATTATCTATCCAGTTCCCTAGTCACTTTACCCCTACTTATATGTACAGTACATAGCTACCTCAATTACCTCATACCCCTGCACATCGACTCGGTACTGGTACTCCCTGTATATAGCCATGTTATTTTCTACTCCCTATATATTGCCATGTTATAAAAAAATATGTATATTCATTATTCACCATGTATTTATTCCTTGTGTCACTATTTGGATTATACACTTTTTAAATCTCATCTTCAACTCTGCATTGTTGGAAAAGGACTCGTAAATAAGCATTTCACTGTTCGTCTACACCTGTTGCCTACGAAGCATTTGACAAATACATTTTGATTTGGAAAGATTTTTCAAATACATTGAGGAACTAAAAACGGACTTTGTTTACTTGCCGTTTGAGGTTAAGAAAAAATTCCAAAGCTTCACAGCTCATTAATGGTGGCGAGTTAAGAAAATCAGGAATACTAATCATCTCCAAATGGGCACTTTAATACATTTGCGCGCAGGCCAGGTAGCCTATCCCTGCAGCCTCCGCAATGGATTAGTGTACAATTTTCTATATAATGCATCTCAATACGAAATAATGCTTTTTACAAGTAGTAGAAACCTAATATTCCACAAATTACTTTGTAATTTAAATGACAGGTATTAGTAGCAATATTCTAGCTTCTATAATAAACACGTCTTAACATGATAACATATTCGTTTCTAGGGCACAACACATGCTTCAAAAGTAGTTTGGCCCAATATAGGCTCTATCTCAATCAATGTAAAAATATCTTCTGGTGCTCCTAAATTGTATGTTTTGCTCCTAAGTCCACAGTGGATCTATTTTGCTTTTGTATGTGTTCAACTTTAGTTTGAGGATACATTGTTGTCTTTCCAACAGAACTTGTTCTCATACTTAAGTTTCTCTGTTGCGATGTTGCATTTTAGGAACTGATGTCGATAAACCTTTCTTATGACTGGAGATCTGGAGACAAGAGCACCAAGAAAGTGTTTAATAAAATACAATATTTTACAGCTCTCATCTGTACGTAACACTCAATAACTACATTTATCATTATGGGTTTTCTATTGCCACATTGTTCTAACATCCAATGTACAGCAGTCAAGTGTCAGTAGAGTTGGTCTATATGTTTAATCTCACCTTAAGGAAGCTTTTGGCAGCGGTGCGGCAGGCCTGGTAGTACTCCTGGTAGTTGATTGTCTTGGTCTGCTCTCCCTCCTTCCAGCCTAGGGCAGTGTAGCTGCCAAACCTCTCCACAGCAGTCTTAAACATCTGGTCTACGGTGAGTGGGGGCTCAGAGGCAAAGCCTGACTCCCCCATCCTCAGCTTCACCTCCCCGTCACTGCTCGATGTCCACAAGTCTGGCTTAGTCACCGCCAGGGACAGAGAGTCTGGCCGCTGGGCACTCACTGAGGGAGAGGAGAGAGAGGGGTTTAGGCAAGTCAATTGAGAAGGTGAAAGAAAGGTGTTTGATTTGTAAGCCTTGCTTAGACTTAAACTTTGTATAGTACCTCAGAAAAGAGGAATATTGAGGGGATAAATTGTGTGAGCTGATCCTGCCAGTTTGGTGATGGCGATGGGCATACATTGGTTTGCCTGTGTCTGCAGAGACCAAACTCGTGAGGAAGTCAAACTAATCACTTTGAATGGCGTACCTCCTGCTTAAACCGGCACTCACAACAATGAGCTTAGACCCTCTTTAGGGACAGGATGGAGGCTGCTCTGACTTCTGGTCTTAAATCTCAGTAGCCGTTTGTTCTCTTGTGTTTCTGCCTCTGTTGTCTGCATTGTTGGTGGAGAGCCAGAGGCAGTGTGTTTAGGTGACCCTGGCCTGGACCCCAGTCTCTACCAGTATACACACACACACACACACACACACACAGGGCCCAGCCCTGTATGAGATGCCAATCAGCATCCAATGCCAGACACCACAAGGAAAGGCCAGAGAGGGAATCCTAATTACTGCCTTGGCAGCCCCTACAAAGCCCAGGCACACATACCTCACAATGAGAGCACTCACTAAAAGAGACTAACAAGACAGCAGGGACTTTTATATTGGCCTATATGGATAGGGCTAAATTGAAATGTTTCTTACAGAAGAAATATGGAATGCATAACCATAGTAACAATTAAAAGGAACAGTTTGGAGATGATGGGAAAATTCCTCAGACTAAAAAGGTGAGGACAAGACTGAATCCAAACATTACACTGTTGATTTGATGTGCATTTTATATTTACTGTACTTTTCACCTTATTTGTTGATAACGAAATCTGAAAATACTCTGGATACATTCAGTAACATAATAATATTCCTGGAAAATGTGGGGTAGGTACAACACAAAACCAAAAAATGACAAAGGTTTGAGTGAGAGGTCCAACTGGTGTTTCCAAGTGGCCACACCTCTCCAAAATGTTCACAGTTCTTAAGTAATTTCAATGCACTTTTATGACTAAAAGAAGAGTCTTCAACTACCAAGGTGCTTTTCCTTTTAGCTCTCCTAGCTGTGCCGTCGAGGAACTAGAGCAAGCAAGTGTAGTTGATTTGTTTGGCACACAGCCCTACATCCCAGCTTTACATAATAACTGTTGTTTAAGAGATCCATAAACAGTCCATTTTAAATATTAATCTGGGTCAGGTGGGCATCATTTGAAAACGTGTTCTATTGCCAACATGACTAGCTAAATTCTAAATTACAATCTTAGAGTGTTAGGCTTTCAAAAGGCAATTCAGAGACGCATAGAATGGAGTCATGAGCGCATTCCGATGCGTGGTCAGCGGCAAAGTTTTTTCACAATACAACAAACATACTGTTGGCTCATTCTGTTCAGGACAACCCAGGGTATAACGTCATGTTATCTTGTAACTATACTGAACAAAAATAAATGCAACACGCAACAATTTCAAGATTTTACTGAGTTACAGTTCATATAAGGAAATCAGTCCATTTAAATACATTAATTATGCCCTAATCTATGGGTTTCACATGACTGTGCAGGGGCACAGCCATGGGTGGGCCTGGGAGGGCATAGGCCCACCCACTGGGAAGCCAGGCCCAGCCAATCAGAATGAGTTCTTCCCACAAAAGGGCTTTATTACAGAAATTACTCCTCGGTTACATCAGCTGTCCGGGTGGCTGGTCTCAGATGATCCTGCAGGTGAAGAAGCCGGATATGGAGGTCCTGGGATGTTTTTTTTTGTCCGGTTGGACATAATTCCAAATTCTCTAAAACGACGTTGGAGGCGGTTTATGGTAGAGAAATGAACATGAAATAATCTGTAAACAGCTCTGATAGGCATTCCTGTAGCCAGCATGTCAAAAGTACGCTCCCTCAAAACATCTGTGGCATTGTGTTGTGTGACAAAACTGCACATTTTAGAGTGGCCTTTTATTGTCCCTAGCACAGAGATGTAAACAACATTTTAGAGAAATAAACTTTTTGTGCGTATGGAAAATTTCTGGGATGAAACATGTCGCATTTATATTTTTGTTCAGTATACATCAAACAGTAATCATAAACGTATATTACATGAGTTTTATGACATGGAAATGTGAAGTGCACATTTGGACTTACTTGTATGACATCAAAGCAGTATTTATTATAATCCACAACGTCTCATCTTTTAAAATACATAAATTCCTTGTAATTTACAGCATTTCCCACGCTGCTTCCCAAAAATGTGAAAAAGTTGCCACATTATCGGGAGGGGGGCAACGTCACGCACAGTGCTCAAATTCAGAGCGTCTGGCAGTCAAAAGCCATACAGAGCTGTGAAGCGGAGACCCTGAGCTCTGACGTCATGTATAACATGTTACTGTACAGCCACTGCGTTCCAATTTAGGCAAAATCTGTCATTTTCAACCTGTATACAGGTAGGAGTGTAAAGGTTTATTGGGGGCCATTAGCCAGAGACAAACAGAAGCTCTAACTCACCTAGTACCATTAGCAATAATGTTTGAGTCTTAACAGCAATTTTTCAAAGGTCACTATAAGACTGGAACTATAGATAATCCCTGCCAATATTTTGAAGTGTGTGAAAGCTTTATTTAGATAAGGGGACCTACTCTCTCCCATGTTCTGTGTTGACTATGAAGCCTTTGAAAAGCACTATAAAATGAAAAGATCAACAGTGAGTGAAGCATGGGGTCATGTGACCTTGTGTTAGGCTGACCCCGTTTCCAAAGAGCGCTGTGTTTCTGTGTGCTGTCAACAGGACATAGCTGTGGGTGGAACCTTCTGGGAGTTCAGACAGGACTGTTTATGACCAAACACTTATTTAATAGTCAACAGAAGCACATAGCCATGGTTATGCTGCCTCTCGAGCCAGGTCCTGATGCTACGGTTACTGGACTGCACTTCAGGTGGATGGATGGTGGAGGAGAATGCCCTACTGATTTAGCAGTAACATAGGGTTTACTGACCAACTGACACAAACCTCAAATGAAATGTGCTTTTAATTAAATTTGTGAATACCTTCATTTAAGATGGCATAGACCTATTTAATCAAATATTTGGGTTTTATACATGCCAGTGTAAAGCTTATAAATAGGGTTGTCATACCGAGTGTGTGTGGAATGTTAAAGACTGAATGTTCTTGACTTGAGTCGGAGGAGACAGGAAAGGGAAGTTTGCACGTACTGGCACCAAGGGTGGACTTCACTTCCCTCAAAGTTCAAAAGGGGACAATTCATTTGAATGCACTGGTATAACTTCTGCAGCCATGTGCCAACCTCAAGAGTGTGAGTGAACCACTATGTTTGTGTACGCTCTAACTGTTGTAACCCTGTTTACTAAATGTATTTGTGTTCCATGTAAATGCTCTCCTTGTGGTGTTCGCCATGTAAATATGTGTGAGTGTGTGTCAGCTCACCTGTCTGTGTGTGTGTGGGCCGTTCAGTGGGGATGTCTGTGGGATTGTTAGTGAGCTCAGTGTTGGCCCCAGTCTCCGCTTCACTCTCGCCGGCTGACTCCTCCTCTGATGACTCACTGAGGGGAAAAACGTTTAAAAAAATGTTAAGTAGATTTCCAGTCCTGTCCTGGTGAACTCTGCTGCAACGTCTAAGATAGATGGAGAAAGCCTTTCAGTGTTTCAGAGGCTAACGTCCCCAAAGAATCCGTCTTGTAAACTGACGGCAAATGGTCTCTAAACCTGTTTACATTGCTGACATGACAAAGTGTAAGGACTGTTTTTTGTAATCTTTATGTGATATAAGTAGGTAAAATATCTCTGTGAGTTGTCATTTAAAGGGATACACTATATATTCAAAAGTATGTGGACAACCCTTCAAAGTAGTGGATTTGGCTATTTGAGCCGACTGTGAGCCAGGTCTAATCGCCCAACATCAGAGCCCAACCTCACTAATGCTAGTGGCTAAATGGAAACAAGTCCCCGCAGCAATGTTCCAAAATCTAGTGGAAAGCCTTCCCCGAAGACCAACTCCATACTAATGACCATGATTTTGGAATGAGATGTTCAGGTGTCCACATACTTTTAGTCATGTACTGTACTTCAGGCTTTTGGCAATGAGGCCATTTATCTACTTCTTCAGAGGCAGACGAACTTGTGGATACCATTTTTATGTCTCTGCTTTCTGTATGAAGACAGACTCTGGGGAAGTAGATAAAGGTCCTCATTGCCAAAATCCCGAAGTATCATTAAGACTGTGACATGGTGCAGGTCATCGTTATGCCTGTGTGACGAGAGCCTTTCGATCAACAGTCCAAACATGAGTCACGCCATCGGACCAGAGACAGGCCAGGTACATACTTGGCTGTGAAATCCATATTGTCATCCATTGAGGCGATGCTGTCCCCGGTGCCACAGGATGACTGTAAGTTGCTGTTGTCCCTGGGGGGGTCCATCATCACTGCTGTGGACACGGCAGCTGGCTCACACACGATCACTGGGGGGGAGGGGTAGAGATAGGGGACAAGGTAAGAAACAGCATATGACTCATTCACACAACATGACACACAAATCACGGGCCTGAGTTTCCTCAGCGGTAAGTGACAGAGGTTTGATCAGGCTTTGAGAGTGACAAATGTGACACAAAGAGCACAAATGTGACCTTACAGTAGCACCTGCTTCTTGGCCACACAGTGGAACTTTCAGTAGCATGTGACTGCCAAACGGCTCACAAGACTCCCACCACTGTGCTGCCTGTGCTGTCACGGGGTCATGCTCTGGTCTCTGGATAAACATAACACATGGTCTCAGAGTCATTACACTTCTTGAAGATCACTCAGAGAACCTACATTGTTTTGACTACCAAATGCTTTTATGGACATCTTTTTACAGCAGTCTTTTACAAGGCCTGACAAAATGGCAACAGTATGTATCGACAGGACTCAAAATGGTACATGGATCCGAGAGCTCCTGTAGGCTGAGCTGTGCTTTTGTCCACGTAAATCACAATTTTTGGACAATGAGGTGATCCTTTTAAGTAACTTCTTTCAGCCAAAACAAATTAACCATGTTTATTCAGTGTGGTCCTTTCCCAAATCAGTGGAAGCCTTAATGAACATTTAGGCCTAATTGTGTTATGAAACCCCCTTTCAGAGATATAAAGCCATGTGGACACATGACGACAGGCGGGACAGCAGAGGTTGCATAAGACGGACTCATTTGGTTGGCTAGTTCATCTCATCCTCTGTTTATTGAAATTCAATGGCTCCATCTGTGTGAAAGACACACAGACCCAACCAGACCAGAGCACAGTTCGGCCCCTGTTTATGATCCGTTTGTTCCATCGTGGGCAGTTACCCAACATGGCACAGGAAACACGTCAGTGCCCTAGAACAATAACCACAACCGCCCTACCAGCACGTAACTCCAGCCCACTCTCCCCTTGTTGGAAAGCTAACACCGGCAGGGCTCCTGTTTATCTAGGCCTGGCTCGGTGCATTGAAAACGCATACCAGTGGCCCTTTCAGCCTATTGTGGAATGGGCTATCATAGTTCACCAGCTGAGGACAATTGAGCAGGGACGGGAGGAAAGAAAACGCCGCTATGGGGGTCAGAGCAGTAACACAAATATTCCCCTGAGCCAGGGCCAGGGTGCAGCCAGCCCTCATTAAAACTCAGTACATTTTTTTTACCTAGTGTTAAGGGGTTGGTCGTAACAATTCTGAAACGGCTACAAATGTACAAGGAAAAACCCTCAAACTCAAAACCAATTTGTCTGATTGATGGTTCATTCATGGGCCGTAGCCCAGTAGATCAATAGATTCTACCTCCCTGCTCCCTCCCTCAGAGGCACTGCTGTTAACCTTGACAGACTTCACCTTATCATTACCCATTCCTGAAAAGCCTGTGAGCTCAACGCTTACACCACAAACCTCCTACAATAGCTACTACTTTACTCTCTTCCTCCTTCCACCAGTAACAGAGAAGCTGCAGATTCCCCATGCTCACACACACTTGGACAGCTGTGGCCAGGGTTCACGCCACATGGCTGTAATGTATTCTAGTGTGGGAATTGTATTGTGAGTGGTCCCTGAGGGTTGGGAGGGGGCCGACATGCCTGCATTGGGGATGGGTGCTCAGAAAAGGCTCGCTCACAAAACTATGTAACTTAATGAGAGAAGAAAGGAGATGGCATTCATGACTCTCTCATGACTGAATGAGTCTCAGGCAGTAGCTATATAGGACTGATTTATGTTTGGATGTGACGGAGAGCTAACGGCACGTGCCCAATGGCCAAGTTCGATTCTCATCCCCTCCAAGGCTGTGTATTTACCTTCACCAATACAAGTCAGACCAGGGGGAAGAAATGTAATCAAGGTACTTCCATGTACGATAGAAAGCCATTTCCTTCTCTCCTGTTGATGAAGCCCGGAATGGGTGGTGACCACCCGACCCCTAGTCCTGTAATGCCTGAATGAGGTTGTACATCCCTGCTGATGGCCTGCCAGGGAGATACCCAGTAAGCATTAAGGGAATCGGCTCAGATGGATTTAGCATTGCACACAGTTTCATCACGATAGCAACTGATCGGCGCGTTGCACACAATTAAGAGAGGATTAAGTCCCAAACAGTATGTCCAGTACACATAACTGCCACATGATGTCCATTCAAAAACAGATTACAAGTATAGACGGTTTGGCTGATTTGAGTAGAGGCTTTTCTACTCTAATAGCAACATTAAATACATTTTGAGAAACCAGCATTAACTACAACTTAAACAAATCCTGCCCAAAACTGGGAGTCTCCAAAACCAAGCAGGGGTTCCTCTCTCCCCACACCCAGCATTTAAATTCACCAACTGTAGAGAATTTTAGATGCAAAGAAAACACTTCCTACATTAATCTCTTACTGTCCCTGTACCTGCCTCTATCCCAGATGGCCATCTCACCCTTCCGCTTGGAGTTGTTTCCAAGACTGCTAACCCACTGGGGTGAATCAAGTTTCCATACATCCACCCAGCAGCTGTTTCTGGCCCCAATAATGCAGTTAACTCTCTCTGCCTCGCCCTACCCTGTCTGAGCAGCTGTACATGGAGGGCTGGATGCTCCACCCCAGCCAGCACATATCTGCTTTCGAAATGGGCTAGTGAGATGGATGAACCAGTACCACATAATCAGCCTTCAGAGCTGTGTTACATGAGCTGTTCTGAATTCAATAACTTAACTTCAATGTAAGAACTAAACTAAATTAAAATATTGAACACACAGACAGAGGGACTCAAATGTAATTTTAAAATACATTTAAAATTACAGAAACCATCAGTCACATCCTAAAGAAAATGCCACGATGCTAGGTAAATGCCTTCCCACAAGCCAAAGCCGGAAGATTATGGATATAAAGACGTGTTATAAGTAACAATCAACGTAAGCTGTTGCTGGTTGACTTTCAGATCTATCCTACTCACAACGCCTGAATGTATATCAAATTCTAAATCAACGCATAAGGACTTACAGTGCATCCTTGGAAGCAAACTCTTTAGATTCCTTGTTTCAGTTCTGGTTGCCGGTTCTCTAGACTACTATAGTCTGCTCTATTCAGTCAGCCACTAGACCCAAAATATGCTGGCCTCTCCGCCTCAGTCTACTCTGTGTAACACATCATTCATTTTCAAACGCCTGGTTTGTCCCTCCTCCGAAACCCCACCCTTTCCTGCAGACATCCTTACACACTTCCGCCACTAGGATGCCAACACTACAGCCCTTCTCATTGGCTGAAACGGCTCACACCACAAGACTCGTCCCCCATATATGGTCACTTCAGCCAAACGAATGCAAGAGAGGGGAATGGGTGGAATACTCCCCACCCCCCCTCTTCTCTTGGATGATACTGTGAGGCCCCCACCCAACCCATCCCCCTCACACACTTCAGCAACATACACAAACACACAAAGCAGATATTCCGGCTGGGGTTACTACAGGACAAGGAAGGGGCGGTTCATCAGGCAAGTTTGTTATAGCTACTTTATATAGCAGCTGTGCTAGCTGAGCTTTTATGACGTTCCAGAGATAACCAGGCGGACATCTGTATCCTACTGAGCGATATACTGTAGACTACATCAAATAAACATCCAGAACTATTGGGTCATATTGTCTTATATCAGTTCCATTAATTTATTCCTAGTTATTATATACAGTGGCTTCAGAAAGTATTGAGACCCCTTGACTTTTTCAAAATGTTGTTACGTTACAGCCTTATTCTAAATAGTCCCCCCCCCCATCAATCTACACACAATACCCCATAATGATAAAGAAAAAACAAGTTTAGAATTTTTTGCAAATGTAATACGAGGAAACATTATATTTACATACACCCCCGGTCAAAAGTTTGGAATATTACTCATTGAAGGGTTTTTCTTTATTTGCAAAAATTGTTACATTGTAGAATAAAAATGAAGACATCAAAACTATGACATAACACATATGGAATTATGTAGTAACCAAAAAAGTGTTAAACAAATCAAAATATATTTTATATTTGAGATTCTTCAAATAGCCACCCTTTGCCTTGATGACAGCTTTGCACACTCTTGGCATTCTCTCAACCAGCTTCCCCTTTTGCTGATGCTTTTCCATCAGTCTTGGAAAAGCATGTCCTTCCACATATCCTGAGCACTTTTTGGCTGCTTTTCCTTCACTGCGGTCCGACTCATCCCAAACCATCTAAATTTGGTTAAGGTTGGACTAATTTCCATCGGTCTAATGTCCATTGCTCGTGTTTTTTGGCCCAAGCAAGTCTCTTCTTCTTATTGGTGTCGCACAGTCTCCTCTGAACAGTTGATGTTGAGATGTGTCTGTTACTTGAACTCTGTGAAGCATTTATTTGGGCTGCAATCTGAGGCTGGTAACTCTAATGAACTTATCCTCTGCAGCAGAGGTATTTCTGGGTCTTCCATTCCTGTGGCGGTCCTCATGAAACTGGTTGAGAGGCAAAGGGTGGCTCCTTTGAAGAATATAAAATACATTTTGATTTGTTTAATACTTTTTTGGTTACTACATGAATCCATATGTGTTATGTCATAGGTTTGATGTCTTCATTTTTATTCTACAATGTAAAACAATTTGCAAATAAAGAAAAACCCTTGAATTAGTAATATTGCAAACTTTTTACAGGTGGTGTAAGTATTCAGACCCTTTACTCAGTACTTTGTTGAAGCACCTTTGGCAGTGATTACAGCCTTGAGTCTTCTTGGGTATGCCGCTACAAGCGTGGCACACCTGTATTTGGGGAGTTTCTCCCATTCTTCTCTGCAGATCCTCTCAAGCTCTGTCAGGTTGGATGGGGAGCGTCGCTGACAGCTATTTTCAGGTCTTTCCAGAGATGTTAGATCGGGTTCAAGTCCGGGCTTTGGCTGGGCCACTCAAGGACATTCAGAGGCTTGTCCCGAAGCCACTCCTGCGTTGTCCTGGCTGTGTGCTTCGGGTCGTTGTCCTTTTGGAAGGTGAATTTTGAGGTCCTGAGCACTCTTGAGCAGGCATCAAGGATCTCTCTGTACTTTGCTCTGTTTATTTTTCCCTTGATTCGGACTAGTCTCCAAATCCCTGACACTGAAGAACATCCCCACAGCATGGTGCCACCACCATGCTTCACCGTAGGGATGGTATTGGCCAGGTGATGAGCAGTGCCTGATTTCCTCCAGATGTGACGCTTGGCATTCAGGCCAAAGAGTTCAATCTTGGTTTCATCAGACCAGAGAATCTTGTTTCTCATGGTTTGAAAGTCTTTTAGGTGCCTTTATTCAAACTCCAAGTGGGCTGCCATGTGCCTTTTACTGTCTTCTGTCTGGCCACTCTACCATAAAGGCCTGATTGGTGGAGTACTGCAGATATGGTTGTCCTTCTGGAAGGTTCTCCCATCTCCACAGAGGAACTCTGTCAGAGAGACCATTGAGTTCTTGGTCACCTTCCTGACCAAGGCCCTTCTCCCGATTCTCAGTTTGGCCTGGCGGCCAGCTCTAGGAAGAGTCTTGGTGGTTGCAAACTTCTTCCATTTTAAGAATGATGGAGGCCACTGTGTTTGGTACCCTTACCCAGATCTGTGCCTCGACACAATTCTGTTTTGGAGCTCTACGGACAATTACTTCGACCTCATGGCTTGGTTTTTGCTCTGACATGCACTTTCAACTGTTGGACCTTATATAGACAAGTGTGCGCCTTTCCAAATCATGTCCAATCAAATAAATGTACCACAGGTGGACTCCAATCAAGTTGTAGAAACATCTCAAGGATGATCAATGGAAACAGGATGGACCTGAGCAAAATTTCGAGCCTCATAGCAAAGGGTCTGAATACTTATGTAAATATTATTTATTTTTATAATTTTTTTTACATTGATAAAATTTCCCCAAAACTTTTTTTACTTAGTCATTATGTGGTATTGTGTGTAGATTAATAAGGATATTGTTTTATTTAATCCATTTTAGAATAAGGCAGTAACGTAATAAAATGTGAAAAAAGTCAAGGGGTCTGAATACTTTCCGAATGCACTGTAGATAGAGATACACATTATACATAAATAGAGATACACATTATAGACTGATATAAATATCTGTATGGGCTGTCCCTGACTACAAATAATCTTGGTTGACTGAGAGTCGTCCTGTTCTTTCGAACAATCGATTGGTCGAAATGGTTAATCTTATTTTTCCATATTTAGACTGAGACACCCTATGAGTTTGAATAAAATCAACTACATATGCACTGAGCTTGTCTGATGCTTTAAGCACACTGCTTGATTAAATCATTAAGACACACAAATGATTCAAGAAAGAGCCCCATGGTCACATTGTTTAAAAAGAAAATGACAGTGAGTGCCTATGTGACTGGCGCACGCTGTCTCGCTCTCCTCCCTACTGCAGTGAAAAGGCACCACAGCAAGTGTTTATTACGCTGTCTGTGCTGAAGTTGCAACACCATTTCTGCCATTTAGTTTCTTACTGAAAAGTTATGTTTGTTTACAAAAAACATTCCCTATTCCCTCGACCCTTGCTCTCTTTACATGAAACATGTAAGCAAGCATCACATACATGTAACCAATAGGGCCTGACTTATAGCCTATCATAATCATCAATAAATTGGTTATAATTTAGGACGTGAAAAATAAAATCAAAATGGGTGAATGTTTACTGGTTGCTCAGGAAGGAAAGGGATAGTCAGATCTGTGGAAGACATTTGACTTAGTTGTGGAAAGTACTGGAAATCAAGAAAAAAGAGGGTATAGGAGCAAACGTTCCGTGAGTATTATGTGTGCCAAACAGTTGTTAGATTACAATATTATTTTTTCTGACCATTTGTAACAGTGTAAACACTAAATACCTAAGAGTACCAGAGAGTCTGTTCTAACAAAGAAAAAAATAAATATTTAATGTCTTTATTACAGTAGATTAAACAGATATATAAAGTCTTTATTACAGCAGGTAGCCTAGCGGTTAGAGCATTGGGCCAGTAACCGAAAGGTTGCTGGTTCGAATACCCGAGCCGAGAAGGTAAAAAACCTGTCAATGTGTCCTTGAGCAAGGCACACCCTAATTTTCTCTGTAGGTAGGCCGTCATTGTAAATAAGAATTTGTTCTTAACTGACTTGCCTAGTTAAACAAAGGTTAAATAAAAAATAAATAAATACAATTTGTGAATAGTGGTTAATTTATTGTTTAGGGTAATTATTCAAAGCTCCCTTTGTTATTTAATTTTCAAACAAAAATGCCTGATTGCATTTCAAAGCATGAATGTCTCGTATGCTGTGTGATGGCTTGAACAAATTAATGATTGATTGATACAGTAGCTTAGATAGATAGATAGATAGATAGATAGGTACTTTATTGATCCCCCGGGGGGGAAATTTCATTATCAAGCAGCTACAACAAAAACACAGGGCAGGTGCAAAATGCCACAACGAAAGTACACAAAAGACAGATACACGGTACATGATACATAGAGCGGCAGTATGAAAAAGTATAGAAATACAAGATATCTGGAGTGCAAAAAAAAAGCTATAAAAAGACATTGCATAGTATGGGTGGTTGGCTGAATATGTACACTATACATTGGTGGATGTTGGATGGTTAACTATACTATACAGGTTGATGGCAGAGAAATACTTCAGTAGCTAATGCGTATGATATGAGCGAGGGTAATAATAGTTTACTTAATAGACAGAATGGGTAAATGAACAGGTAAGTGAAAAATTTTGCATGGTTAAATTAGCTGTACAGTTAGGTATACAGTTATATTTACAGATAAGTGAATACTTGCATGTTTACACAAACTGTACAGGTAAATGACAGGAAGAGATACTTTAATAGCTAAATGTGTGTATGATATCATTGGGGTAATAATAGTAATTCCCTTAAAATACAGTCCTTAGTGCGCAGGGTTTAATTACAGACAACTGCACTTATTGCACATTTGATATACTAAAAGCAATGAGAAAAGGTGCAACTGGCAGGATACTAATATGCATTCCTGAGTGAATGCCTAGGTCCAATAATTACTTACAATATTGCATGTGATATAATATAACAACTGTACATGGGTATGTATATACAGACCTGTATGAATAAGTAGGTCCTGAGTGGATGAGTGCTGACGGAACAGAGTTACTCACGGATGGATGCATAATTGTTAAACTAGGTCCTAGCACCCCAACAGTTCCAGATCTATGTTGCCGACGGCACGGCACACCGGTGAGGCATTATATAGTCTCATAGCCGCCGGCAGGAAGGACCTCCTGTGGCGCTCTCTGGCACACCGTGGTGGGATCAGTCTGTGACTGAAAGAGCTCCTCTGCGTCATAACCATAGCGTGCAGAGGGTGGGTGACGTTGTCCATGATGGCCAGCAGTTTGGCCAGGATCCGTCTCTCCGCCACCTCCTCTAGAGTGTCAAGGCTCATCCCCAGGACAGAGCTAGCCTTCCTGATCAGCTTTTTTACCCGAGAAGCATCACCGGCTTTGATGTTTGCTCCCCAGCAGTGCCTTCGAAAAGTGCCTTCGAAAAGCATTCAGACTAGGGTTGCAAAGGGCCGGTAAATTTCCATGGGAAGTTAAGCCCTGGAACTTCGCTTAAATTCATCAAAAAAGTTAGCTTATAACAGTGAACCTTTTTTGTGGGATACACATAAGGCAATTCTAGGTCTTGTGGCATATTTTGGTTAAACTATCCCCAATTCAATGGAATTGCAACCTTCTGAATGCACAGTGCGTTCTTCCATCACATGTACAGCTGATTCTCAAGATCTTGCACACTAATGAGATGATATTGAGCCCACACTACTACACTGTCTGAGCCAAGGACTACATGCTTTGTGGTAAGTTTTGATTACAATACTGGGTGGGGTGAATATATTTTATGACATACATTATTTTTTGTTAACTAGTAAATAGTAGCCTACAGCAAAGTGTGTTTAAATAATTTCTAACTTGTTAACAATTTCTGCTAGTTAGTTTTTGCTACCATCTGGGTTTTAGCTTGCTTGAGCCTGCTAACTAAGGTGTTAATTCACCTGTTTCCATATATGTTTCATTTTAAAGCATCTTAACTATTTATCTGTACATGGAATTGTATTAGGGTTTTTTTCTACATTTTGTTCTTCTTCTAATCTTTACAGGAAAATGCCACGGGCACTATCTGATGTGTGGAGACATTTCACTGCAGCTAATGTAGAAGCAAAAGCTGTGTACATTTGCAAATACTGTGCCAAATCATATGTGAAGAATGCAACAAAGATGCAGAATCATCTGGTCAAGTGCATAAAGTTCCCTCAGCGCTCACAACAAGAAACCTCTGACAAAAGTCCCTCTACTTCTATTCGAGGTGAAAATGATGAATCAGACACCTTATCGATAGCAACAGCGCATGTCCTCCTGGAATCAGAGGTTTTTTTGACTCAATGGAGGAACGTAGTCTGAGAAATGCGGATGATTGTCTTGCTTGAGTTGTGTATGCAACTGGTTCATCTCTGATGCTCACAGGCAATGTGTGTTGGAAGAGATTTCTGAATGTTTTTCACCCAGCATACACCCCTACAACCAGACATGCTTTATCTACTCATTTGCTGGATGCAGAGTTCAATATAGTTCAAGTGAAGGTCAAGCAAATCATAGAGAAAGCAGACTGTAATGCAATCATCTCTGATGGGTGGTCGAATGTTCGTGGGTAAGGAATAACTACATCATCTCCACTCCTCAACCAGTATTCTACAAGAGCACAAGGGACAACAGGCACACCGGTCTCTACATTGCAGATTAGCTGAAGGCAGTCATCAATGACCTTGGACCACAGAAGGTATTTACACTGGTGACAGACAATGCTGCGAACATGAAGGCTGCTTGGTCTAAAGTGGAGGAGTCCTACCCTCACATCACACCCATTGGCTGTGCTGCTCATGCATTGAATCCACTCCTCAAGGATATCATGGCACTGAAAACGATGGATACACTCTATAAGAGAGCCAAGGAAATGGTTTGGTATGTGAAGGATCATCAAGTTATAGCAGCAATCTACCTCACCAAGCAAAGTGAGAAGAATAAAAGCACCACATTGAAGCTGGGGTGGTGTTGTCATCATGTTTGACAGTCTCCTGGAGGGGAAGGGGTCTCTCCAAGAAATGGCCACATCACAGTCTGCCGATATGGACAGCCCCATCAAAAGGATCCTCCTGGATGGTGTATTTTGGAAGAGAGTGGTAAGCAGCCTGAAACTCCTGAAACCTATAGCAGTAGCCATTGCACAGATTGAGGGAGACAATGCCATCCTGTCTGATGTTCAGACTCTGCTTGCAGATGTAAGAGAGGAAATCCGTACTGCCCTGCCAACTTCACTATGAAGCCCATACACGCCGCAGCGTACAAGTATGGTGGCAAGAACCATCCTGACTGGTGCAGAGATCAACAAGGTCTATGGTGTCATCACTACCGTGTCTCGCCACCTTGGCCTGGATGAGGGCAAGATTCTTGGCAGTCTGGCATAGTACACTTCCAAGTAGAAATGAAACGGTATGAACATTTCATATCACCATTATAGTGACCAGAATTATCACGGTTATCAGTATTATCGCGGTTTTGTTAAAACATTTTTTAATTTCACCTTTATTTAACCAGGTATGCCAGTTGAGAACAAGTTCTCATTTACAACTGCGACCTGGCCAAGATAAAGCAAAGCAGTGCAACAAAAAACACAACAACACAGAGTTACACATGGGATAAACAAACGTACAGTCAATAACACAATAGAAAATCTATATACAGTATGTGCAAATGTAGTAAGATTAGGAAGGTAGGGCAATAAATAGGCCATAGTGACGAAATAGTTACAATTAGCATTAACACTGGAGTGATAAAAGTGCAGATGATGATGTGCAAATATGCCTTTGGTGCAGGCAGAGATACTGGGGTGCGAATTAGCAAAAATAACAGTATGGGGATAAGGTAGTTGGGGTGGGCTATTTACAGATGGGCTATATACAGGTGCAGTGATCGATAAGCAGATCTGGCAGCTGATGCTTTAAGTTAGTGATGGAGATAGGAACCTCCAGCTTCAAGGATTTTTGCAATTCGTTCCAGTCATTGGCAGCAGAGAACTGGAATGAATGGCGGCCAAAGGAGATGTTGGCTTTGGGGGTGGCCAGTGAAATATACCTGCTGGAGCGCAGGCTACGGGTGGGTGTCGCTATGGTGACCAGTGAGCTAAGATAAGGCAGGGATTTACCTAGCAAGGACTTATAGATGACCTGGAACCAGTGGGTTTGGCGACAAATATGTAGAATGTGTAAAATGTGCTGGAAATGTTCAAAAAGTACTGACACACACACTGAAATAATTTCACCAAGTTTTATATTGAAAACCAACAAACAACAAATAAAATGAGCAGCACTATGCACTTTTTGTGCATAAACATTCAAATAATAACATTAACATTAAAGATGGCATCATAAGAGGTAAACGTTTCCCTAGTGCAGGTTTTAATGAACACAACCTTAAGTAAACAAATCAAATGTGCATTTAAAAGCAACACAAGTAAAGCACTGTGCATGTAAGAACAATACAACCATATGTAAAATAATCCAATGTGCAGGTGTTGGCATTAAAATAACAACACAAAATATGTAAACAAATCAAATGAACAGCACTGATTGTATGTCCGTTCTCTCCTTCATAAAGAAATAAGGTGCTGCTGGCCTAACATCCTGTTGTAAGAATACAACCCGGAGGCAGATGGTAGGTCCCACTTGCAGAGCGTGCAAATGTGTTTTTTAATATAATATCCAGGAACAGGCAAAAGAAGTCATCAGATGTACAGGCAGAGGTTGGTAACAGGTAGTCCAGCGAATAAACAGCAACATTACAAAAGGAGCAGGCTAATGGGGTAAACAGAGAAAACTCGAACTGCTCGGTGCACGGACAGGCTCAGGCTACGGTACAGACTAGGGCTAGACAGACTCGAAAAACTAAAGGCAGGTAAAGGTCAAAACTGGAAATATCTATCACGAGAATTATCGAAGGGCTTGGTAGGTTGTACAAACAAATAATACCTCACACAGAGGGGAGAATGAAGCTGGGATATATACTGATGGGGTAATGGTAAACAGCTGTTTAGAATTCTGGTGATTGGGAACGGAGAGGAGTGTTGCGTTCGTGTGGGTTGGGATCTTGGTGATTATGGGCTGTGTCTTCTTGTTGGTGTTGCGGATGTATGGTATCGCTTGCGGACCTTACACCGGTATGTATGCATCTTTGTTCACTTGAGATTAAAATGTAAAAATGTATAATGTCCTTTGCAATGTAATATGAAAGGGCTGCAGTGAGGTCTTGAGCATTTTTTGATGTGGGTGCATAAGCAGCCTGCCTTTTAAATGCTTGCACGAGTGTGTGTCACAACTGTAGATGATGAGGAACCAGTAGCATCACTGGATTTGCCTGCTGCACGCCCACTCTGGAAACAAGGGAATAGCAAATGTATTATTATTATTATTATTGTGTTGTTACATAATAATAATAATAATAATAATTAATACTACTACTACTACTACTACTACTACTACTACTACTATCTCACTCACACACACTCTCTTCTGTGTTGCATTTGAGTACAGTATATGCAATAACCCCATGCACAATTTACATAAATACAAATGAGTCTTAAGAAGACAGTGATAGTAATTGCAATGAGCCCAACAATTGACATAAATACAGGAGTCTTGTACAGGGTCTATTGTGTTTCTCCTGTTGGAACACTTTTACAACCAAGTCGACGACTGCCGGATTTTAAATTAACAAAATATGTTGGTTGGGTGACTAAACTCTACATAACGTGTTATCGTGTGCAATGGGCAAATAGAATCTGCAGGCACATGACCCATACAGCAGCAGAAAACAACGTGTAGTGTTTTTACAAGAGTAGGTAACACTGACAAGCTATTAGCAAGTTAGACAGACAAACCCCACATCATGCATTGAGCTAAAAGTTAACTTACCTTGCATTTGCTATTGCAGTGGGTGGTGGTCACGAAGATGACTCAAGAGATTTTAAGTGTTGCCCCCTTTCGCAGCGATTTCTTTTTTGCATGTTCTGCAGACAGGGTGGCCATCTTCGTTTATGTTTCCCTCAGCACTCTTGTAAAACCCAAAATACGACCACAAATCAGATTTGGTCCTCTTAGAAGGCTGAAAAATCTCCTGAGCGCTGTCACTGCCTTACGCCATGTTTTCATACAAAACAAAACCCACGTTGCATGCTGCCTATGTCAGACTGTCCCCATCACAGTGGTCTAAGGCACTGCATCTCAGTGCAAGAGGCATCACTACAGTCCCTGGTTTGAATCCAGGCTGAATCACATCCGGCCGTGATTGGGAGTCCCATAGGGCGGCACAAAATTGGCCCAGCGTCGTCCGGGTTTGGCCGGGGTAGGTCGTAATTGTAAATAAGAATTTGTTCTTAAATTACTTGCCTAGTTAAATAAAGGTGAAAAAAATATATATATACTTTTTTTTTTGTAAAGTTGCTTAGAAGTGAGAAACAAGGCTATAGGCGCCATCTTTATATAAAGTTGATCAACTTTTAAAGCAGCATTACTTTCCCATGTTACTTTCCCATGTTTCCTCCAACTACAGTGATATGCCATTTTGAAGCTCTGAGTCTGTACTTTTATCTAATGTAAAATTTGGAACATAAGACAGAAGAGACAGCCTGTCACACATATTCTTGCTCATAAAACGAATGTAGACTAGCCTACCCGCACTGTATCTGCGAGCTGTTGGCGCGCGTGCCAAGACCAGAGTATGCACATTTGCTATTTAACGCAACAGTATTTGACAAAACTATCGGTAGAGTTGAAAATGCGATGGAAACACATTTAACGGTAAATGACAACTTAAACGAAAAGGTACATTGTGTGCACTACGTCATCACGCACTGATTTTTATCTTCAACAAAACAGTTTGGTGGAAACACCACTGGTGGGAAAATGCGCATATTTTCTTTATGCAGATTTTAGAATATTCGAATGAAAATCTGTCGCGAATTAGATGTCAACCTAGCTACTTATCACATCAAAACAGTCTCCTATATGAACAAGTATGCACACAACAAACACTGCTTTATTCAATAGCCTACTTCCTATTGAAGTGTATGGAACATTTCTGGAATATTTTATTTCAGCTCATGAAATGTTTCATTTTATATATTTGTTCAGTGTAATTACAAATAATTGGTTGACTGCAAATTGACCTGCAAGATGACCAAGATGACCATAATAATTTCAAACCTTGCTTACATTTACGTCTACGATCACATCTCTCTATTATGCGTGGCAATACTTTGGAACAGATTTCCAAAATTAAAATCACTTTGAGCTGATTTTCTGGTGTCTTTACAGTCTTATGTCCAACAATAAAACATTGCCCTACAATAGGCTGTATACATCCCTGTTAGTGAGCATTTCTCCTTTGTCAAGATAATCCATCCACCTGACAAGTGTGGCATATCAAGAAGCATGATCATTAGCAAGCTCGCTTCAGACAATGTCTATGAGAAACGCAAAACGCAGACCCGCCGCATTATCACATGACCTCTGGTGAGCCCATCTCCCCATAATTCGTGAGGATGTGCTGCTGCTGCATCCAGCGAGGTTACTGCAGTTCATTGACATCCCTTTCATGATTTTGCCATATTCACAGTACAGCGAATCGAGGCTCATTGCGTGTATAGTTCAGCAAGTGAAAATTAAATGTTGAGTAACGTTAGACTTGTAAATGTGTATTATTTAGCTAGCTAATCATTGTATTGCTATGTTTTCCTATAATTGGAGACTATAGGAAACCAGACATCGCCACACGCCTGCAAGTATTCAAATTAATAGAAAGGTGTCTTTATTTAGAGAACTGATGACCTTACGTGGCATGATCAGAGGTAAAAGGTTGGCAGAGGTGGGTATTATTTGAATCGAGGAAAAAAAACGACACATCATGGCATGTCCAATCAAATTAATTTAGAAAATATTTCAAGCTTAATGTTTAAATTTTTTTATTATCAATAAAGGAATGACACGCGCATCCACTCGCTGCTGGTGCACTGGCTGACAACGTTACCGGTCAGCGCGTGCAAAGAAAAGTAGCTAGCAGAATGGCTAATTGTAAGGCTAACCAAATTGGTTCAAAGTACAGTGTCACAGTTTCAATTAAGATATCCCATTTAAATTCCGAGCAAAATTTGGAAAAATATAACTACCTCTGTATTTACCGGTAAACTACCTACCCAGCTGGTTAGTTATACGATATCTGACAGTCATTGCATGGCATGTAACGTTAGTTTGCAGCGAATGAAGAATAGCACATGTTATCGTTAGTCAACTTGTGTTTTCAAGTTATTAATATGTCAATTAAAGCAATGTTTGAAGATAATGTTAGACCTTACCGTCAATGCAAAACAAGCCAACTTTTTCCTGCGGGAAATTTCAGTGCTGCAAACTTTGGCGCCGAAGTTGTTTAAGAGTTCTTAAGGGAAAGGAAGTCAGTTCACTTGGCCTAGCCTGCTGGTGAGAAATAGAACGAACGGCTCTTTTTGAGCGGCTCTTTTTAACGTCGGAAACGGAATCACATCTGTGAAAGAACCGTTCATTTGGCACCCTGATTTCTTACTGCTGCTTTTTGAGCTCCAGACTACGATTATCTGCAGTGAAGATAAATACAACATTATTTGAAGATTGGAATTCCTCACTGCAGGAACAATAGATAGTGAGGAGAGCCATTTCCTGGTCCACGTCTCACTGAAAAGATTCGGAATGCCCATAACTACTGAGAAGGACACATTTACACGGAGTATATGGAACACCTCCCTAATATTTAGTTGCACCCCTTCCCTCTTTTACCCTCAGAACAGCCTGAATTCGTCGGGGCATGGACTCTACAAGGTGTCGAAAGCTTTCCACAGGGATGCTGGCCCATGTTGACTCCAGTGCTTCCCACAGTTGTATAAAGTTAGTTGGATGTGCTTTGGGTGGTGGAACATTCTTGATACACACGGGGAACTGTTGAGCGTGAAAAAACCCACAGCGTTGCTGTTCTTGACACAAACCGGTGCCTGGCACCTACTCAGCTACCATACCCCGTACAAAGGCACTTAAACATTTGGCTTGCCCATTGTAATAAATATATTCTTGATGTCGCTTATTACCAACGCTGTATTACACACATTAGCTCGAAACATTACACAACCTGTATTACACACATCTTTTAGAATATCTAATCCTAAACACACACACACACACACACACACAGACTTATGAGGGCTGGACTCCGAGGACAAAGAACACTGCCAAGAGCCAATGGGAAGTCGATACTGCCCGAGGAGGGACTGCCCTCCATAACAACGACCAGTCAGGAGTGTGAATCTACCTACGTCATTTTATTACTATTGCTCTGTATAAATATGTGTGCCACGTGTTTAGGAGGCCTCTTTTGTTCCGGACGACTCCCTAAGAGCTGAAGGAACGAGCCCGTGCACGAGTTACCAAATATCTTTGCATCTAATAAATCGCTTGATTGAATATCAATTCCACCTGGTCCCGAGTTATGACTTGTCTCCTTCTCGAGTGATTTTGAACATCAACACCATTCACCCTCTGAATGACACACATACACAATCCATGTATCAACACTTCAAAATCATTCTTTACCCTGTCGCCTCCCCTTTATCTACACTGATTGAAGTGGATTTAACAAGTGGCATCAATAAGGGATCATAACTTTTACCTGGATGCACCTGACCAGCCGACAAGGTGAAAAACCTGTCGATGTGTCCTTGAGCAAGGCACTTATCCCTAGCTTGCGCCAGGGGCTGACACTGTAGGTAGGCCGTCATTGTAAATACGAATTTGTTCTCAACTTACTTGCCTAGTTAAATAAAGGTTAAATAAAACAAAAAGAATCAGTCTATGTAATGGAAAGAATAGGTGTTCTTAATGTTTTGTATACTCCGTGTACTGACCGCACATTTATATTGGCCATGTAACTTGAACGATGTTTATGTTTTTGTCTAGAAGGGATACAGCTTTTGCCACAATTTACTTTTCGTAGCAGGTTTAGAACTTCTGCAGCAGGGCTGGGTTTCCAAAAAGCATCGCACTAAGACCATCTTTCGTCCATTTAGTTTAAAAATAATCTTAGTGCTATGATGGTTTTGGGAAACCCAGCCCAGGTTAGGATAATTAAAGTAGCAAATTAGGTTAAGGTTAGCTAAAATACAATTTTAAAATCGACTTTTGACGTCAACTTGACAAAAGCTTTATCCCATGTCAAGCTGTATCCCATCTAGACATGACCGATTTGTATGTGACTTGAAAGATCGATGTGTAGTTTGAAATAATTTCCATATTAGTAGAAAAAAGAATAACAGAATAGAGTGGTGAAAACTTACATTCATCTCACCCAGGTGCAGATGTTTTTCGTTGTGCCAGCAGTTCCCATAATAATGATAACAAAAACGTGGTACATATGTGCTTTAGGATATTATATTTCTTATTATAAACTGGGTGGTTTGAGCCTTGAATGCTGATTGGCTGACAGCAGTGGTATATCAGACCATATAACACGGGTATGACAAAACATTTATTTTTACTGCTCTAATTACATTGGTAACCAGTATATAATAGCAGCTATAGAAACACTATGAACATGTACTGCCACCATGTGGTTGAGATTTTATGCACTGGCAAGGTCCTATTTAGACTAGAGGTTACTAGTAACTCAATTGATTACTAGCCTATCTTTTGTGACCTTTACTCAACAGATGGGTTCTCATATGTTTATCAAGAGTTAATTATTAATTATATATTTATTTTATATAGCTCTTTTCATTACAAACAAGAACCTCAACATCGCTTTGAAGACAACACCTTAGGGGATCTGGCAGTTTATGGTTGATGATTTTCCACACACAGCTTCAGATGTCTTTAGGCAGTTCAGAAAGGCAGTCAGTAGCAGTTGCTTGAGCGGAGGGAGCATCATGATACAGACAGACAGGGAGAAACTTCAATAATTAATTGACATCAGCAATTAATTTACATGATCAACTTTCCTGTGGTATCCACTTCTACTCTATCGCTCTGGCATTAACCTATGAATGACTTACCATAGATGTTTTATACATTCTATGAAATGTAGATTACAGGACCCTTCAAACACAGACACACATCTCAAAAACGTGATCAAGACAAAGGAGATGATCGTGGACTACAGAAAAAGGTGGGCCGAACACGCCCCATTCACATCGGCGGGGCTTTAGTGGAGCGGGTGAAAAGTTTCAAGTTCGTTGGTGTCCACATCACCAACAAACTATCATGGTCCAAACACACCAAGAATGTCGTGAAGAGGGCACGACAATGCCTTTTCCCCTCAGGAGACTGAAAAGACCTGGCATGGGTCCCCAGATCCTCAAAAAGTTCTACAGCTGCACCATCGAGAGCATCCTGACCGGTTGCATCACCGCCTGGTATGGCAACTGCTCGACATCCGACCGTAAGGCGCTACAGAGGGTAGTGCATACGGCCCAGTACATCACTGGGGCCAAGCTTCCTGCCATCCAGTACCTATATACTAGGCGATATCAGAAGAAGTCCCAAAAAATTGTCAGACACCAGTCACCCAAGTCATAGACTGTTCCCTCTGCTACCGCACGGCAAGCGGTACCGGAGCGCTAAGTCTAGGTCCAAAAGGCTCCTTAACAGCTTTTACCGCCAAAACATAAGACTGCTGAACAATTAATCAAATGACCACCCAGACTATTTACACTGATACTCACGGCTTATTATCTATGCAGTCACTTTACCCCTACCTACATGTACAGTTGAAGTCAGATGTTTATATACACTTTAGCCAAATACATTTAAACTCAGTTTTTCACAATTCCTGACATTTAATCCTAGTAAACATTACCTGTGTTAGGTCAGTTAGGATCACCACTTTATTTTAAGAATGTGAAATGTCAGAGTAATAGTAGAGAGAATGATTTATTTCAGCTTTTATTTATTTCATCACATTCCCAGTGGGTTAGAAGTTTACATACACTCAATTAGTATTTGGTAGCATTGCTATTAAATTGTTTAACTTGGGTCAAACGTTTTGGGTAGCCTTCCACAAGCTTCCCACAATAAGTTGGGAGAATTTTGGCCCATTCCTCCTGACAGAACTGGTGTAACTGAGTCAGGTTTGTAGGCATCCTTGCTTGCACACGCTTTTTCAGTTCTGGCCACACATTTTCTATAGGATTGAGTTCAGTGCTTTGTGATGGCCACTCCAATACCTTGACTTTGTTGTCCTTAAGCCATTTTGCCACAACTTTGGAAGTATGCTTGGGGTCATTGGAAGACCCATTTGCGACCAAGCTTTAACTTCCTGACTGATGTCTTGAGATGTTGCTTCAATATATCCACATAATTTTCCTTCCTCATGATGCCATCTATTTTGTGAAGTGCACCAGTGCCTCCTGCAGCAAAGCACCCCCACAACATGATGCTGCCACCCCCGTGCTTCCCGGTTGGGATGGTGTTCTTTGGCTTGCAAGCACCCCCTTTTTTCCTCCAAACATAACAATGGTCATTATGGCCAAACAGTTCTATTTTTGTTTCATCAGACCAAAAAGTACAATCTTTGTCCCCATGTGCAGTTGCAAACCGTAGTTTGGCTTTTTTTATGGCGGTTTTAGAGCAGTGGCTTCTTCCTTGCTGAGCGGCCTTTCAGGTTATGTCGATATAGGACTCGTTTTACTGTGGATATACATACTTTTGTACCTGTTTCCTCCAGCATCTTCACAAGGTCCTTTGCTGTTGTTCTGGGATTGATTTACCACACGGCTGCGTGGTCCCATGGTGTTTATACTTGTGTACTATTGTTTGTACAGATTGGAAAATTGGCGTTTGGAAATTGCTCCCAAGGATGAACCAGACTTGTGGAGGTCTACAATTCTTTTTCTGAGGTCTTGGCTGATTTCTTTTGATTTTCCCATGATGTTGAGCAAGGAGGCACCGAGTTTGAAGGTAGGCCTTGAAATACATCCACAGGTACACCTCCTTTTGTTTCCAAGCTGTTTAAAGGCACTGTTAACTTAGTGTATGTAAACTTCTGACCCACTGGAATTGTGATATAGTGAATTATAAGTGAAATAATCTGTCTGTAAACAATTGTTGGAATAATTACTTGTGTCATGCACAAAGTAGATGTCCTAACGACTTGCCAAAACTATAGTTTGTTAACATGAAATCTGTAGAGTGGTTGAACAATGAGTTTTAATGACTTCAACCTAAGTGTATGTAAACATCCAACTTCAACTGTACAAATTACCTTGACTAACCTGTACCCCTGCACATTAACTTGGTACCGGTACCCCTGTATATAGCCTAGTTATTGTTATTTTATTGTGTTACTTTTAATTGTATTTCTTACTTTAGTTTATTTAGTAAATATTTTCTTAACTCTATTTCTTGAACTGCATTGTTGGTTAAGGGCTTGTAAGTAAGCATTTCACGGTAAGTTCTACACCTGTTGTATTCGTCCCGAGTGACAAATAAACTTTAATTTGATTTAAAACGGACGAGTCAGGGCCAAACGTAGCCGTATGTGTGCTCCCAAGTGGCGCAGCGGTCTAAGGCACTGCACCTCAGTGCTAGAGGCGTCACTACAGACACCCAGGTTTGAATCCAGGCTGTATCACAACTGGCCGTGATTTGAAGTCCCATAGGGTGGTGTATGCCGTTATTGTAAATAAGAATTTGTTCTTAACTGACTTGCCTAGTTAAATAAAGGTTAAAAAAATAAATATATATATAATTACCAGAGGACTAGGGTCAGATCGCCCTCTAGTGATCGATTGGCCTTAATGGGCGGAGTTAATGCAGTATTCCCGCCCTCATATTATTATTTTTTTTTTTATCCACTGACGTATGCAGTAGACTAGAGGGTAGCAACAGTTGCCTCGAGACCCCGCGCGCCATAGTGACTGTAGCCGTGGAGACAGTTACTTACCAACGGGCGCAACACTCAGCAACAACAGCAGCAGCAGCAACTGGAACACAACGAGCAAGTGATTTGAGAGTGGAAAGAGAACACAGCCAGGGCAGAACTTATACAAAGCAAAGGTGACTATATCTTTACAGAGTTGAGACGATACGTTTATTCTAATTTGGCATAACGATACTGTGGTATTGAATGCATAACGCCATCAATCTCTTTCACACCGTACCTGCTACTTTCCCTTCGTCGCATTCACTCTACGAATCTTCTAATGTCAAGCATGAACGTTACGTAGACAGCCAGCAAGCTAACGTTAAACTAACGTCGTTTACTCCATCCAACGATTTCTTGTCAGTCATTTATATAAGTTTAGCAGCAAGTGAACTGTCTTATTGCTAGCGATTTAGCTAAGTTAGTTCCACATTTTGTCGTAACGTTTCCATTGTTATACACACGGGTTTAAACCTTGTCTGTGCCAGGTTGTGTGCAGAATGGAATGTTCAGTTTATTCTGCTATCATATTGGCTTACTCTGATGTGGCCAAGCTTGCAGCTAGTTAGACAGGTTAGTTAACTTTAGCTAACTAATGATCTCATGATGACGGGTGAAATGTTATCGTTATATTTTACCCTGTGGATGTGACTTGTGACAACTTGCTGAAATGTTGTCGAACTCAGTTTAAGCTAGTTACCCCGATAACACTTGGTGCACGCCGAATGAATTAACCTAAACCAGCAGTCAAACTGTTTCACGCACAATTTAACCTATTGAGTTAACGTTGGCTAGCCAGCTGGGCCAGTTAGCTAGCTAGCATTAGCCTACCTCAAATAGATAGTCTAACTATTCCAAATTAATTTGACGGACAATAATATTTTACCAACAACCATCTCTAAAATCTGCTTACTAACGTTGATATAATATTACGTTCTCAATGTCAACTAAGGACTAGACCCATCATATTGCTGTTAGATTTCTGCGTGTTAACTAGCTGGATATATTATCTTGAAGCTCGCTGCTATAACACGTTCCTCGTTCTATAAGCAAGGGGGAACTTTTAAAACATGTAACAGTGGCGCGAGCTGATCTCCAATAGCCCACTAACGTTTGTACTCGTTATTTGCTATGTTTATTACCGATCCTGTTAAACAACAAGCGGAAAGCTCGTCAACTTGTGTTGGTGAGGGCGTGCAATGGTGGAGTTGTTTATTTGGAGGCTGTGTGAGAACTGCTTGGGTAAATTACAGATTTCCAATGGCAAATATACTGAACAAAAATATAAACGCAACATGTAAAATGTTTATTTCATGAGCTGAAATAAAAGATCCCAGAAATGTTCCACATTCACAGAAAGCTTATTTATCTCTAATTTTGTGAACACATTTGTTTACATCCTTGTTAGTGAGAGTTTCTCTTTTGCCAAGATGATCCATCCACCTGACAGGTGTGGCATATCAAGAAGCTGATTAAATAGCATGATCATTACACAGGTGCACCTTGGGCTGGGGGCAATAACAGGCCACCCTAAAATGTGCAGTTTTGTCACACAACACAATGCAACATGTGTTTTGAGGGAGTGTACTATTGGCATGCTGACTGCAGGAATGTCCACCAGAGCTGTTGCCAAATAATGTAATGTTAATTTCTCTACCATAAGCTGCTTCCAACGTCATTTTAGAGAATTTGGCAGTACGTACAACCAGTCTCACAACCGCAGACCACGTGTAGCCATGCCAGCCCAGGACCTCCACATCCGGCTTCTTCACCTGCGGAAACTGTCAGAAACCGTATCAGGGAAGCTCATCTGAATGCTTGTCGTCCTTACCAGGGTCTTGACCTGATTGCAGTTTGGCGTCGTAACTGACTTCAGTGGGCAAGCTCACCTTTTATGGCAGCTGGAGAAGTGTGCTCTTCACAGATTAATCCCGGTTTCAGCTTTACCGGGCAGATGGCAGCCAGCGCGAATGGCGTTGTGTCTGCGAGCGGTTTGCAGAGATCAATCTTGTGAACAGAGTGCCCCATGGTGGAGTTATGATATGGGCAGGCATAAGCTACGGACAATGAACCCTGTTGCATTTTATCAATGGCAATTTGAAGTCAGAGATACCGTGAAGAGATCCTGAGGCCCATTGTCGTGCCATTCATCTGTCGCCATCACCTCATGTTTCAGCACGAAAATGCACAGCCCCATGCCGCAAGAATCTGTACAGAATTCCTGGAAGGTGAAAATATCCCAGTTCTTCCATGCATACTCACCTGACATGTCACCCATTGAGCATGTTTGGGATGCTCTGGATCGACGTGTACAACAGCGTGTTCCAATTCCCACCAATATCCAGCAACTTCACACAGCCATTGAAGAAGAGTGGGACAACATTCCACAGGCTACAGTCAACAGCCTGATCAACTATGCGAAGGAGGTGTGTCGCGCTGCATGAGGCAAATGGTGGTTACACCAGATACTGATTTGGTTTTCTGATCCACGCCCCTACCTTTTTTTTTAAGGTACCTGTGACCAACGTGAAATCCATTTCTAATTAAGGCCTAATTAATTCATTTCAATTGACTGATTTCCTTATATGATGTGTAACTCAGTAAAATTGTTGCGTTTATATTTTTGTTCTGTGTAGAGACTGTATTCTGCTATAACAAGATACTAATTAATAGTGATGCAATCACATAATACAATTATTGGCTAACTATCAATATTTCCCCTTTTCCACACCTTTAAAAACATCATTACCAAAAATATGTTACAGCTAGGTGGTGCTATGATAGTTATTCCTCCTTAGTGGACCTTTTCCCTTTTTTGATTTCTTTCCATCTTTTTGGGTAGTAAGTTTGAGTGCTTTAATATAGATAGTCCATGTAGAAATAGTCAGTTAAATATTTTAGACATCTCACCTGAGAAACAAATGGATGAATTATTGTACAATTCAGATGAATGTGGATCAGAATCACCTTTATTCGCCAAGTACATTTACACACAACATTTAGAGACAGAATAAAGACAGCACAGTTTAAACAAAGTTGATACATTTATATCGATCCCAAACTGTACCCCAGATTAATTTGTCTCAAAGGTCAGATGGACTTCAGGAGATTGACTGTAACAGCTTGACTCTACTTGTCTGACCTTAGTCCAATTTTCTAAGTACAAGTCATCACCATGAGGATGTTACACCTGTTCAACAGAGCCATGGTAGTTAATGAGTCCATCCTTGATAGTGACACATTGTCCAGGTGTCGGTTCTCATTAGGTGTGCTGCGCTATTGATTTCTCTTCAGAGCTGAGTTCTCATACCAGGGGCAACAGGTAGCCTAGCGGTTAAGACCATTGGGCCAGTGAACTCACTTTTCTAGACAGCTTTCAGACGGTCCTTTGTGAAACCAGTTTGCTGTAGCGGCAGCAGTTAAGACCTCGGCATGAAAATTCACTCTTTTAATTAACTCTGGTTTCTGGTAATGTCATACATCGTCACAGGTGCACTTCCACATAGGATTTATCTCTGAAGGCAGAGAACGGAACGATTCATGTTTAGATGCATCATTGATGGAGCCTAATACCCATTTCCTTTTATGTGAAATGGGCTGTATATATTTTTTTGTATTTTCTTTTGCCAGTCTATCTTTATTAGAATTAAGTGGTTGGTGACTTTGAGTGCCATCTGTTAATTGGTCTTTTGTTGGAGAACGTTGGTAGCCGGCCACTCCACTGAATATAGTTTCCTTCAAAACAAAGTTTTCCCTTGCAGTCTAATCCTAAGGATTTTGAACAAGTATTAAATCAATGTTTAAGGGATTCCTGCACTTGTTTTGACAAAGTAGCCTACTTCTGAAAAAAACTAGCTTTGATTGGTCACAACCACACTAGCTACAAAGAAAATAAATGTCCCTTAAAAGCCATGCAACCAGAATCTGAGCATGCTGCTGTTATGTTTACATTGCAACTTGATATATACAAACACATGGAAAGAGAGGGGATGGGGTGGGCCAGGGGGTAACGTGTTATACTGTTAAGTCAGTGTTTCTAAATAGGTTATTTTTATCTCCCTTGATGTGGCTGGCTTACAGAGGCACCCCAGGAGAAAAAGGTACTCAATAGAGGAGAGTGAGACAGCCTAGTTAATCACATTCTGAGGTTTTATACTAATTGTATTTTGGGAAGTGGTTGTCTTTCTTGTACTCTTGAAAAGAACAAGCAAAACAATTTTTTTATTTGTGTTCCAGGTGGAAGAATACATGCGCTTTGAGTTAACTGGGTAACTTTTGATGCGTTTTTTTTCTTTTTCTCTGCCTGCCTGATATGTCTGCTCTCGCTATGTGTACACCAAACATACATTGACATACACTCATTCACATGTGTACTACACTCCAGAGCATACACTCATGTATACTGAAGTGCAGTGAACCAGTGGCTTCGTTATTGACACAGCCTGCAGCCTGGGATCGTGGTCATGCTTCAGTGCCTCCCAGTATTGGATGCCACGGTGACCTGTGATTCACTGCTGCTGCCTGTGGTCCAGGTTTAGTCCTGTCTGTACTCCTCCCATGGACCCCTGTCGTGAGCAGTGTCCACAGTAACCCTATACCATGTTGAGGTTTTAATGGACTCGTCTCTGGTACAGTGCAGCTCTCAAATGGACAGCTGCAGTTGTCCCTGGGTGGGGAGGGGGTTGACCCGAGACGGGTCACGTCCACTGTGTGTATGTTCATGCTGTATTTAGCTTATCTGGATGAGGCCCAGCCCTGAGGGGAGGCTCTCAGTCCAATACCTGCCCAATGGCTGCCCGATCAGTTATTGAGAGTCCTGCACAAACTGTAACTGCTTGATGGAAGCAATTCTCCGTGTCTCAAATTCAAAATGTTAGCCTAAGAACTGAATATTTTCTAAGAATTTATATAATCTCTATTGTGGGTAATGGCTCACTGCCGGTGCATTTGCCAGAGCTCAATGTGTGTTGCTGATCGACCATTTTATCATCAGCCTTTGAATTGTTTTAGTAGCTTTGATTCGCATCTTATTTTAAAAGCATGTAGTTGGCACTAGCAGGCAATGTGCCTAATATATGTAGATGTCATCACTTTACACATACTGTGTTTAGATCTAAGAGCATTTCAAATTGGGTTTTGTCCTTACTGAACCATCTGGTCTCTGTACATTTGATTATCTGACAAATGTGATGCACCAAAACCCCAGTGAGAAATGTCATGAATTCACTAAACAGAGCTGAGGCACAGAGAATAGGATGAATACCTTTTGGGGTTTTGTTAATGTGTGTAGGCCTACATGGAAGATATTGGCGTGGTGGTTTTCTACACAAGAAAGGGGCAGGACTGGGGTTATGTTTTTCCTTCGAGTTTACAGAGACGACACTTGTACAAAACCAACGAACGAGAGGGAAATTGTTTCATCTCAAGTGTCCATGTGCAGTACATGTGTTTTTGTCTTGCAGACAGTGTTGAGTTGTCGACACAGTTACTGAGAAGCAGTCTCACCAGTTACAAAAAACGTTACCCATGATTGGCTCTCAGTATCAACATGTTTAAACTTGTTGTGAAATGAAATGTTTTTCAGTGTCTGTCTCTCTTTCTCTGTCACCAGGGGCATTCTTTACATTCCACCTGGTTTGTATCGTAGCTACACAACTGCTAATTAAATTTCCTGCCACAAACCGCAGACAGGGTTTTGACATTTGCATCACAATGATAGCCCCTTCTTTCAGACATTCAGCCAGGGACAGTAGACCTCCCCCAACCCTCTCCCCACTTTCTCTCTGGCTATTTTCTTTTGTGGAGTTCCTTAGTTAAACTCCATTTTTGAAATGTGGATGTTTTAAAATGTTCAAGTTAAAATAAGTAACAAGTTTGACTGAACTTGCTTCAAAATAATGACTTTGTCCTGTGAGTCATTGGGAATAAATGTTCTCATATTTGTGAGCAGGCTACTTACTGCTTCTTTGCAGTCTGCATTTGTCTATAGGGCTGCACTTCAGAAGCCCTTTAATGAGATGATTTGACAAGGAACAGGGTCAGAGCAGGCTTGCTGGCTTCTCAGGTGGAAGGCTTCCTGGGCTCAGGGTAGAAAGCAATTATCAAAGACTATTCTCACTACAAGATATTCTCTAGAGGTTTTGAGAAAATACCCTTGGCTAGACCTTTAACTGTGATGTCTCCTGTGCCTTGTTCTAAGTTAACTTCAATAAACTATGTAGCAGGGGTTGTAACAGAAATTATATTCCAATCTTTTTTTTATATTTTTATTTTTACATTTCGCACTACAATAAATTATCACCCTGGGCTCCCGAGTGGACCAGTGGTCTAAGGCACTGCATCTCAGTGCAAGAGCCATCACTACAGTCCCTGGTTCGAATCCAGGCTGTATCACATCCGGCCGTGAGTGGGAATATGTTTTCTTAACTGACTTGCCTAGTTAAAATGTTCAATAAAAAAAAAAAAAAAGTGCAGCTAGAGCAGCTTGCAATGGAGGGGGCAAGCTATAGACTAGTTGTTTACATGTGTGATGGACAGACAAGTGTAGGGCGCTAGATGTGACTGAACTTTGCTGGTGGGGAGAGAACGAGGATGCTTGGCTTGAAGCTTTGGGCATCTTGTTATGACATACATCATCTGAATTAGGCCCACAGAATATACAGTGCATTCGGAAAGTATTCAGACACATTTTGTTACATTACAGCCTTATTCTAAAATGGATTAAAGGAATTTGGCACTAGAGTTTTTTTCCTCATCAATCTACACACAATACCACATAATGACACATAAGTGAAAACAGTTTTTTATACATTTTTGAACATTTTATATAAAAAATAAAAAAGACAACTTATTTACATAAGTATTCAGACCCTTTTCTATGAGACTCGAAATTGAGCTCCGGTGCATCCTGTTTCCATTGATAGATACTTTATTGATCCCTGTGGGGAAATTACTTTGTCAAGCAGCTACGAAAAACACAGGGCAGGTGCAAAATGCCTGAACGAAATACACGATACATGATACATAGTGTGGCAGTATGAAAAAGTATTAAAATACACGAAGTCTGGAGTGCAACATTTAGAAATGCATTGCATAGTATGAGTGAATGACTGAATATGTACACTATACATTGTTATAGTGTTGGGTGAAAAATACACTACTGACAGGATACTAGTATACTGTCCTGAGTGAATGACTACGTAAGTTCAGTCCATGAATTACTTACAATATTGCACGTGATATGATATAACAGCTGTACATGAATATGTACATACAGTCCTGAATGAATGAGTGCTGAATGGATAAGCCCTGAGTGAATGAGTAATTACAGACCAGAGAGTTACTCACGGATGGATGGATGGATGCATAATTGTTAAACTAGGTCCTAACACCCCAACAGTTCTAGGTCTATGTTGCTGACAGCATGGCACCCCGGTGAGGCATTAAATAGTCTAATAGCCGCCGGAAGGAAGGACCTCCTGTGACTGAAGGTGCTCCTCGGCGTCATAACCATGGCATGCACAGGGTGGGTGACGTTGTCCATGATGGCCAGCAGTTTGGCCAGGTTAATCCCCAGAACAGAGCTGGCCTTCCTGATCAGCTTATTTACCCGAGGAGTATCACCGGCCTTGGCGACCCAGCACACCTCAGAAAGTAGTCGCTCTGGCCCTTTTTGTACAGGGCCCCGGTGTTACCTGCCCATTCCAGCCTGTTGTCCATATGGACTCCCAGGAACTTGTAAGACCCAACCATTTCCACATCCATCCCCTGTATAGAGACTGCAGTCGGTTGGGCCTTGGTTCTCCTGAAGTCCACCACCATCTCCTTTTTGTTTTTCTGATGTTGAGCTGAAGGTGGATTTGCTCACACCACAATGTCACTGATTGTGCTCCTGTACTCCTCTTCCTGCCCACCCCTGATGCACCCCACAATTGCAGAGTCATCCGAGAACTTCTGTAGTTGGCATGTTTCCTGTGCTACTCACTGCCCGTTCTGACACACAGTTCTGTAGCCACACAAATTGTGGCCTACAGGTCAGGTAGTCCGTAACCCATGAGACTAAGGGTGCTTCCACTTTCATCCTCATCTTCTCACCCAGTAGCAGGGGCTGAATGGTGTTGAAGGCACTGGAGAAGTCAAAAAACATAACCCTCACAGTGCAACCTGCGTTGTCCAGGTGAGAGTAGGCCCTCTGCAGAAGGTAGTTGATTGCGTCATCCACCCCAATGTTGTGCTGGTATGCGAACTGCAGGGGGTCCAGTGATGTACACACCAGGGGTCTGAGGTGAGCGAGGACTAACCTTTCCAGGGTCTTCATGATGTGGGATGTTAGCGCTACAGGTCTGAAGTCATTCAGGACAGTGGGGTGCGCCTTCTTGGGCACTGGGACCAGGCAGGATGTTTTCCACAGCACAGGGACCCTTTCCAGGCTCAAGCTAAGGTTGAAGAGATGCTGGAGTATTCTACACAGTTGGTCAGCACAGACCCAAAGCACCCTTGGGCTGATGCCATCAGGGCCTGCCGCTTTCCACTGATGTAGTCTCTCCAGCTCTCTCTTCACTTGGTTGGTGGTGAAAGCCATCCCAGGTGGGGGGAAAGGGGGGTGTTGATCAGTCCAGAGGTGGGGGAAGGGAGGTGTTGCAGAACAGTCCATAGGGAGCGGGGAGGAGGTCGCTGATTGTCTCAACGGAGGTGTCATGTGCAAAGGGGGGGTGTGACAGCCGTGAGGTTGTGTGGCCTGGAGAGCTGGAGGGGAGGTGGACAGAGCTAATATCGTACCTGTTAAAAAATTGGCTCAGTCCTGGGTCCTCTCCGTCTGCCCACTGATTGACTTTTTGAAGCCAGTGATATTTCTCATAATCTTCCATACCTCTCTCACCTGGCTATGCCTCAGCTTGTCCTCCATCTTCTCCTTATACACTCTCTTTCCCTCAGCAATCCGCAACTTCAGCTCCCTCTGGACACATTTCAATTTGTCCTTGTCCCCCTCCTTGAAAGCCCTCTTCTCATTCAGCAGGGCCTTCAGGTCATTGGTGACCCAGGGTTTATTATTTGGAAAACAGCGTACCTTCCTGGTGAGTACAGTGTTATCTACACAAAAATTGATATAGTCCGTTATGCAGTCTAAGTTCATCAGTCTGTTGTCTCAAAGCAGTCCTGTAGGGCCTTATTCGCTTCCGGGGACCATCTCCTAATGGTCCTAGTGGTCGCTGGCTGCTGTTGGACCATAGGCCTGTAGAGTGGGGTGAGGTGGACAAGGTTGTGGTCCGATCTACTGAGGGGAGGTAGTGCAGTGGAGTTGTATGCATCCTTCACATTAGCATATAGCAAGTCCAGAGTTGTATTATTCCTGGTTGGGCACTTCACAAACTGTTTTAAACGTGGGCAGCGTTTAAGAGAGAGAGGCATGGTTAAAATCCCCAGAAATGGTAAAGAAGGCACTGGGATGTGTTGTCTGTAACCTCGCGATAACACAATGGATGACGTCACACGCTATGTTTGCGTCAGCGGAAGGCGGGATGTAAACAATAACAGCAATGGCCACCGTGAATTCCCTCTGCAAATAGTAGGGTCTCAGGCCAACGGCTAACAGCTCAATGTCTGGGCTACAAAACTGTTCCTTAACAGTAATATTGCTCAGATTACACCATCTGTTGCTAACTAATAAAGCCAGCCCCCCTCCCTTACTCTTACCAGAAGAAGCGCTATCCCTGTCCTCTCTGATGGTCTGGAAACCGCCAATAGTGACGTTCCCTGTGGAGATGTTATCATTCAGCCATGTCTCGGTCAAACACACTAGCCTAGCTTCTCTGTAATCCCTTTGTCCACGGACAAGACCCTCGAGTTCCTCCACCTTGTTATGCAGCGATCTCACGTTGCCAATAATGATAGGAAATACAAGCCGGCAATACATCTAAGCTTTGCTTTACACTTCAATAACAAACTTTTCCCTGGGGCGCAGCAGCGCTGAGTGTGCTAAATCCAATAGCTGGACTCTGTTGTAAAGAGTTGAGGACTCGTGTGTATGTTCGGTGCTGCTAAACGTAAGAAAAAGTGCCTCGGTGATAAAGGACCGCTAAACGTTCGTAAAACAGTAGCACTCCATAATCCTGAACTATTATAGTTAAACTGTTAAAAAAGAAACTCACGAAAAACATACTAAAACAACAATTAAAGCACGAACATGGGAGCTGCTTAACAGGCGACCACACAGGGCGGCGCAAACAGATTGTCCTTGAGATGTTTCTACAACTTGATTGGAGTCCACCTGTGGTAAATTCAATTGTTTGGACGTGATTTGGAAAGGCACACACCTGTCTATATAATATCCGTTGAGCTACGACACAGGATTGTGTCGGGGCACGGGATTGTGTCGGGGCACAGATCTGGGGAAGGTTACCAAAACATTTCTGCAGCGTTGAAGGTCCCCAAGAACACACCGGCCTCCAGCATTCTTAAATGGAAGAAGTTTGTAACCACCAAGACTCTTCCTAAAGCTGGCCGCCCAGCCAAACCGCAGTCGGGGAGACGGGCCTTGGTCAGTTAGATGACCGGGAGCACAATGGTTACTCTGACAGAGCTCCAGAATTCCTCTGTGGAGATGGGAGAACCTTCCATAAGGACAACTTTCTCTGCAGCACTCCACCAATCAGGCCTTTTATGGTATAGTGGCCAAACATAAGCCACTCTTCAGTAAAAGACAAATGACGGCCCACTTGAAAAATGCAAAAAGGCACCTTAAGTACTCTCATACCTTGAGAAACAAGATTCTCTGGTCTGATGAAACCAAGATTGAACTCTTTGGCCTGAATGCCAAGCGTCACGTCTGGAGGAAACCTGGCACCATTCCTACGGTGAAGCATGGTGGTGGCAGCATCATGCTGTGGGGATCTTTTTCACCAGCAGGGACTGGGAGACTAGTTAGGATCGATTGAAAGATGAGGGCAATGTAATTGCTGACAAAGGTGCTTAAACAAAGTACTGAGTAAATGGTCTGAATGTTTATGTAAATGTGATATTTCATTTTTTTTTTACATTTTTAATTTGCAAAATATCTCAACCTGTTTTTTTTGCTTTGTCAATGTTAGGTGTTGTGTGTAGATTCATGAGGGATTTTTTAAAGCAATTTTAGAGTAGGGCTATAACGTAACAAAATGTGGAAAAAGTCAAGCGGTCTGAATACTTTCCAAATGCACTGTACCTAAAAAGAGAGGCATCTTGTGCGCAAAGCAGCAATAGAATTAAAAACATTTCTTACCTTTTTTGTAGTTAATAAATCCTAATCAAGAGCGTAATATGGTAGATGAAAAGTTGCTTGCATAGTTGAATAGGTTTCATGCTTACTGTCTAGAGGCTACTGTGACATTTGAGCTTTGGAGCTAGGACGTGACGTCGACAAGCCCCTGAACCCTCTCGGCATGTGACATTCCATTGCTAATGCAAATAGAAAAGTTTATGTACATATTATGTAAATTGATATCTAGTTGCTTCAACTCTTCAGTCTGAATAAACCCAAATTGCCACATTTTCCTTCCTCTATGACTACATTTTCAAATATTATTTTTTACCAATGTCTGGTTGTCATGGAGATGTAGTAACAGAGATGTTGTTTCTTTATTCAGAGAATGTCCTAACTGGCTGGGGATTTCTTCTAACCTGATCTTAATAATCACGTTTGAACTGGCTCCAGACACATAGATTCAACGCCCACATGCTCACACTTGTCCTTGTACCAATGATGACACACCCTTTGTGCCTGGCTGAAACAGCCCGTAAATAACTGCCAGGATAGTATTTAGCAGTCACAGAGATTCTCAACTTATGATGTTGTGTTGTGAGGATAAAAAAGACTGGTCGAGTCTCACCCGTCTGATAGTAGAAGAGGTCATCATACTACCCATTTCATGAGAAACCATTTGTACGTTTAATGGGAAACAATTTACTGGGTGACTCATTGGTTTGTTTAATGTAGTGCTCGTGAAAGCATTTGATCAATTGCTGTGTGTCATGTCTGTGTGAAGTGAATCCCCTGGCAAGGAAATGGGGATTCCTCTTGTGAGATATAACCTGCAACTTGATTTCAGAGACAAGGGTGCTAGCAGGAGGCACTACCTCTGCCAGCTACGGAGGTCATCTCTCAGCTATCTCTCTGTGGAAAAAATGATCCTCAACTGAAAAGAGATCTGAAATGCATTTTGTCTGTTTGACTGCTCTCAGCCTTTCTTCTACGGGCAGGTACTGCCTGCACATTTATTCTTTGAAAGTGAAAATATAGTATGCACATCTGGACAGGAAGCTAATGTGGGTTTATATTTAGATATTCCTGGGATATGATTATGAAAAGTCACAGTCCATGGTGTGCCATGATAACGTTGGAAAACAGCAGAAGCACTGAATTTCACTAAGCCTGATGTTCATTAGGAGTGGTTGGAAATCAGCTGTACATGAATTAAATCTTGTCTCAAATCACAACTGCGATATGTGATACGCTGTGTAACGTCCATTTTTTTTAAATAGTTTACTTCGCTACTTGAGTCATCGCTCTCTCCAGTCGCTCTCTCCATGCCACGTTCCACACAGACCTAGCCCCGCCCCCTGTCATTCAAGGAGCGCATTTGTTGTTCCTGTGATCGAGACATTTGTGTTCAGTCTCTGCATTGGTCAATGCAGCACATGCAACAATGTTAATGACAAGCGTTCTATAATTACACTTTTTTTTTGTCTTTATTTTTTTTTACATCTGCAAACAGCTAGTTGGGTCGAAATCGTGTTCGCCACTAATGAAAATCGCAAATGTAATTGCTAGCTAGCCAATAAATGTACTGAGTCCGAGCAAATGTAACTAGCTATACAGCCTGATAATACCAGTGAAGGTATAGACCTACAGTACTGTGCAAAGGTTTTAGGCAGGTGTGGAAAAAATGCTGTAACGTAAGAATGCTTTCAAAAATAGACATGTTAATAGATTATATTTATCAATTAACTAAATGCAAAGTGAGTGAACTGAAGAAAAATCTAAATCAAATCCATATTTGGTGTGACCACCCTTTGCCTTCAAAACAGCATCAATTCTTCTAGGTACACTTACATACAATACACCAAATATTTTTCTTCTGTTCACTCACTTTGCATTTTGTTAAATGATAAATATAAACTATTAACATGTCTATTTTTAAAGCATTCTTACTTTACACATTTTTTTCACACCTGCCTAAAACTTTTGCACAGTACTGTACATCTGCATAATTTTTGAACATTATAAAATAATAAGAATAGACAAGGACCCATTGAAAATACTTAGAATATATGTGTTGCCACCCTAGGGTCATGCACTAAAACTTTATTATTCAAAAACATATTGCCGTATTTTTTCAAAATACCGTGATATGTTTTGGCCATATCGCCCCGCCCTATCAATACAAATGTAAGCAAGATTCGAAATGTATTATGCTTTAGTCAAATATTATATCTGCTTGGGATTCCTGTGGTCAAATTGCAGTTTACAAATTATTTGTAATTATCTCTTGGCACCCCAAACATACGCTCATGAAAATAATCGGCCCACGCTGAATCTAGTTGATCATCCCTGGTTTAGGGGAAGTCTAGACTTAGGCTAAACCCCATGAGCCTTAACCCACTCCATGTTCTTAGTCATGGATTGTTTTGATTAAATGGGATCCGTCTATGATGATACCATGCAAAAGGTCATGTTTTTCTTTGGATTTTCAAAGGAAAGCTGCTCAGCTAGTGTAGTAAGAAATCAGAGGAGTATTTCTAACGAAAGCACAAGTAATGTGGAGAATATTTAGCATGACAGAGTAGCTATAGATGTTTATCATTTGCCAGTGTACGATTCTTTTAAGTTGCCGTTTCGACCTCATCTGTTTTGACACTCAAATATGGAAACAAGGGTATTCTGGAATGCTTGAAAAGAGGTGTCTACAGTGCAACTTTACCCATGACTAGTCGAGTCATACTGTCTAGGCTATGTCTTCAAATTTTGTGAAAGCGTCTACATTGTCATTGTAAATGGTAATTTAAGGCAAAGCAGTTATTGTTTGCATTATAAGTGAATTATTATAGAAATGCCTTAGGTTGTGGTTTTATCTGATGCCCACAATTGGCTGGTGTACAGTGCATTTGGAAGTATTCAGACCCCTTAACTTTTTCCACATTTTGTTTTTACATTACAGCCTCATTCTAAAATGGATGAAATAGTTTTACATACAATACCCCATAATGACAAAGCAAAAACAGGTTTTTAGAAATGTTTGCTAATTTATAAAACAAATTCAACCGGATCACATTTACATAAGTATTCAGACCCTTTACTCAGTACTTTGTTGAAGCACCTTTGGCAGCGATTACAGCTTCAAGTCTTCTTGGGGTATGACGCTACAAGCTTGGCATACCTGTATTTGATCCTCCCAAGCTGGATGGGGCCAGGTTTCCTCCAGACGTGATGCTTAGCATTCAGGCCAAAGAGTTCAATCTTGGTCTCATCAGACCATAGAATCATTATTTTTATTGTGTTTCAATTATATATACAGTGGAGAGAACAAGTATTTGATACATTGCCGATTTTGCAGGTTTTCCTACTTACAAAGCATGTAGAAGTCTGTAATTTTTATCATAGGTACACTTCAACTGTGAGAGACGGAATCTAAAATCCAGAATATCACATTGTATGATTTTTAAATAATTAATTTGCATTTTATTGCATGACATAAGTATTTGATCACCTACCAACCAGTAAGAATTCCGGCTCTCACAGACCTGTTAGTTTTTCTTTAAGAAGCCCTCCTGTTCTCCACTCATTACCTGTACTAACTGCACCTGTTTGAACTCGTTACCTGTATAAAAGACACCTGTCCACACACTCAATCAAACAGACTCCAACCTCTCCACAATGGCCAAGACCAGAGAGCTGTGTAAGGACATCAGGGATAAAATTGTAGACCTGCACAAGGCTGGGATGGGCTACAGGACAATAGGCAAGCAGCTTGGTGAGAAGGCAACAACTGTTGGCGCAATTATTAGAAAATGGAAGAAGTTCTAGATGACGGTCAATCTCCCTCGGTCTGGGGCACCATGCAAGATCTCACCTCGTGGGGCATCAATAATCATGAGGAAGGTGAGGGATCAGCCCAGAACTACACGGCAGGACCTGGTCAATGACCTGAAGAGAGCTGGGACCACAGTCTCAAAGAAAACCATTAGTAAAACACTACTCCGTCATGGATTAAAATCCTGCAGCGCACGCAAGGTCCCCCTGCTCAAGCCAGCGCATGTCCAGGCCCGTCTGAAGTTTGCCAATGACCATCTGGATGATCCAGAGGAGGAATGGGAGAAGGTCATGTGGTCTGATGAGACAAAAATAGAGCTTTTTGGTCTAAACTCCACTCGCCGTGTTTGGAGGAAGAAGAAGGATGAGTACAACCCCAAGAACACCATCCCAACCGTGAAGCATGGAGGTGGAAACATCATTCTTTGGGGATGCTTTTCTGCAAAGGGGACAGGACGACTGCACCGTATTGAGGGGAGGATGGATGGGGCCATGTATCGCGAGATCTTGGCCAACAACCTCCTTCCCTCAGTAAGAGCATTGAATATGGGTCGTGGCTGGGTCTTCCAGCATGACAACGACCCGAAACACACAGCCAGGGCAACTAAGGAGTGGCTCCATAAGAAGCATCTCAAGGTCCTGGAGTGGCCTAGCCAGTCTCCAGACCTGAACCCAATAGAACATCTTTGGAGGGAGCTGAAAGTCCGTAATGCCCAGCGACAGCCCCGAAACCTGAAGGATCTGGAGAAGGTCTGTATGGAGGAGTGGGCCGAAATCCCTGCTGCCCGGCCCGCCATAGGAGGCGATGTGCCTCAAAGGTCTCCCGGTCGCGGCCGGCTGTGACACAGACGGGGCTCAAACCCACATCTGTAGTGCCTTAGACCACTGCACCACTCAGGAGGCGACCAGAGAATCTTGTCTTGAGGTGCCTTTTGGCAAACTCCAAGCGGGAGTTTGCCTGATGGTTTTCCTTCTGGAAGATTCTCCCATCTCCACAGAGGAACTCTAGAGCTCTGTCAGAGTGACCATCGGGTTCTGACCAAGGCCCTTCTCCCCCGATTGCTCAGTTTTTCCTGGTGGCTAGCTCTAGGAAGAGTCTTGGTGGTTCCCAACTTCATCCATTTAAGAATGATGGAGGCCACTGTGTTGTTGGGGACCTTCAATGCTCCAGAAATGTTTTGGTACCCTTCCCCAGATCTGTGCCTCGACACAATCCTGTCTCGGCGCTCTACGAACAATTCCTTCAACGTCATGGCTTGGTTTTTGCTCTGACATGCACTGTCAACTGTGGAACCGTATATAGACAGGTGTGTGCCTTTCCAAATCATGTCCAATCAATTGAATTTACCACAAGTGGACTCCAATCAAGTTGTAGAAACATCTCAAGGATGATCAATGTAAACAGGATGCACCTGAGCTCAATTTCGAGTTTCATAGCAAAGGGCCTAAATACTTATGTAAACAAGGTATTTTTTTTATTTAGTTTTTATACATTTCTAAACTTGTTTTTGCTTTGTCATTATAGGGTGTTGTGTGTAGATTGCTGATTTTGTATTTAATCCATTTTAGAATAAGACTGTAATGTAACAAAATGTGGAAAAAGTCAAGGGGTCTGAATACTTTCCGAAGACACTTTATTATGGCACCAACTCCATGACATTATTTTTATTGGACATTGTAAATAATTGGAATCAGTATTTTTTTGGAGACATTGACTTGGTAAATATGCATTGATGAGCATCACTTAGTGGTGTTTAATTTGTTTTTGTCGATGTATTTTCTAGGCTATATGCTTTTGTCTAGGCTATATAAAACTGGCTCCATGCTAGCTGCCACATGGGAACAGTTTCATTTCACAAAGTTTTTCTATCTCTATGGGCAACAAGGTGGCATGAAAATAAAGACCTGATGTTCCCTCAACTCTGTCATCACCCCCGCTGGAAAAACAGGAAATAAATGTTGATTAAAGAGAGGGACACCCACAAGCAACAGATTACCTTCAAGATTCTAGTTCCTCCCTGCCCTTCTGGTTTGTTTTCCAGCAGGTTGACTTCTCAGAACTGTACTTTCTTACTCTCTAACACAGTATTATTCAGCTTAGGGGTGGGTGTAGAATGGGGATGGTGGAAATCTGGAAAGGGTTAGAGAGGTGGGGGATTGGGGGAGGTGTATGAGTGAACAGTCTCTATGGCAACCGTTTCATAATTCTTGGTCTGTCAGGCCTGCACTCCATATGGTGACTGATGGCGTCTCCGTGTCGAAAGGGCTGTGGGCTGTAGTGGTGACCAGAGGTGGAATCAGGGAAAGAGTGGTTCCAAGATCAGTGGCTGGTTTAGCGGCCCCTTGAACAGCTCCTCTCCTCTGTTAGCTGGCCAGGTCCCCTCCTCTCCCTCCAGCCTCACCATCTGCAGACCCCAATAGCTGCTTTGATTGGATTAGTCATGAATTAATGAGACAGGCTTGAAGAACAGCCTTGGTCGTGGAAATCTCTTATCATATCTTAATTCGCTTTTTGTGTGAGTGTAGCGCCTGTGTGCTATAGTTATGGGTTTTTTAATAGAATCAAAAAGGTGCCAACCTGGGTTTCTTACAATGGGGATGGCTATTGGATTGGTTACCCAATAAAGATTACATTGATTGAACTCCTTTTCAGAGTAGAAATGCATGTATGGGAAGCCTGTTCCTTCTCGGTTTAAGTATATTTATCTGTTATATAACTGAACGAATAGACTAGGGATTGGGGGTGGGTGTGGGGGCAGGATATGGTGAACAGAGGACTCTTGGATAAAACAAAGTGCACAGACAGACAGCACTAGCTGGCAATACAAGCAGTGGTGTATAAATGTCCCCCATAAACATGACTTTAATGGCAACAAGTGTCTGTTTTATTGCCTGGTTGTTTCAACTTCCGATGTGCAGTAAAAGCCTGCGGAGTCGGACTTGTCTGGGCTCTCCTCTCCAAGGTGCTTATGTCTCCTTTCGTCTGTATGGATTATAAATGTTGGAAAAGTCATTTGTGCTTGGTTTTCAAAGTAATTGTTGATTTTGGAGAGGTGTAAACCAAGCTTATAGGATTGGCTGTTGCCCTTCTGATGACTTCAACATTCCTCCTTTATTTGACCACCGAGTGCATAAAAAAGAAAGAACACTACATTCTGCCTTCAATCAAGTTGAAACCAGCATGGAGTTTTTAAAATGTGTATATAATCTTTCCTCTGCATAGTACTGGAATTAGCCTGCCCTCTGTGTCGCCCCCCCCCCCAGTGTCTGAAATTAATAGCTTACGTATTTATTGTTGTAAGTTTCTGCTTAGTGTGAGATAGAGGGATCAGTTGGGGGATGGCATTGTTTGGTTTGGGAAGTATTCTGTTGGTTGCATAGCAACAGGCTCCTGGAAACGGGAGTGGACAGTGTTGCCACTAGCAACCGTTGTTGCTCTGCAAACAATGTGGGCCAGTGCAAACAAGAGCCAAGACTGGGCTCCTGTTTTTAATTGAACATCTGTATGTGTTTTTCTCTGATTGAGCGCTGTTAAGTTCGATTTGTCAGTGACAAATGTTTAAATCCTGTCCAGATTTTCATACCAAATAGCAGGTATGCGTTTATAGAGGTTTAAAATTGTAAAGTTCTTCATTTTTCCCTTTCCCTCACAACTCGGTTGACTCTTTAACAGAGGGAAATTGGTCCACTGACGCAATTGTTTTAATTGCTCATTTGTGATTTGCTTCAGTGAAAACCGTCTCCTTTTGTAGAGGTTTGTGTGTGAAGTTGTCTCGTGGCTGCGAGGAGAAAGGCTGTTTTTAAAGTGCAGCCCATTCACCGTTGGGTTCTACAGTGGTGTGCTGGGGCTCCCGCTGTGTTCTGCTTTTGTGCCGCTCATAGCAGCTGGTGGGGAATTTGTGTGGCTTTTAACCTTTACTGGGGGCTCAGATCATATTGGCTGCCTGCCTGCCTGCACTTTCTCCCTCCTCCAGTCCAACGCATGGCGCACTTCACCACTCCTACCAAAGCTCTCACTTAATTGAGCTTTATGCATGAAAACCTAAAGGACAAAGCTCAGGTTTATGAGCCGCTGCACCACCCCACCACTCCCTCTCTCCTTCCCTTCATTGCATAATAACCGCGCTAAGGAAAGAAGTCCAAAGATAACTGCAGGGATTGTTACCAGTGTATTTACACCCCACAAACAAATTATTTCCCTTTAAAACATCTGACCGCTGGAGCTTTAAATACAAATGTTTTCCTTTTTAACTTCATTCAGAAAATCCTAAATGAATACTGCGATTATTTGCTTTGCCACAGGGAATAAAGCAAGAAATAGACAATGGAGGATTGTCTGTCTCTAGGGTCTACTCTGACAAATGCATATCAGAGGGGGCTGCACGTGACAGAAGTTGTTTGTGACTGTTTAGAGCGGTTACACAGAGAAGGACTTGGCTTTGTCTTGTCAAACAGCTTCATATTGAGAGAGTCCGTATTTGATCAATGGTTAGATGACTATTGACACATGCCAGGCTAAAGTAATTGAAGAATTTCAACACCAGCTCCACCATTGAGGCTATTACTCATCTAGGCAGCCAATCCTCCTGTGTGGAAAATGTCAGTGACACACCCAGCTCTGTGGTACCCCCATGCCTATTGTTGTGGGAAAAAAAACATTTCACAATCATGTTTCACAGTTTTTGTTTGATTAGCCTAGGTATGGTGTTGTTTGATTAACCTAGGTATGGTGTTGTTTGATTAGCCTAGGTATGGTGTTGTTTGATTAACCTAGGTATGGTGTTGTTTGATTAGCCTAGGTATGGTGTTGTTTGATTAGCCTAGGTATGGTGTTGTTTGATTAACCTAGGTATGGTGTTGCTCACAACTAATTGTCCTCATGCCCTAATGTTAATATATTTGCCCTCAGTCTTTTTTTTGCCTAGTTAAATAAAGATAATAATAGTTTACTTGGTGTACAGCTCTTAAGCACTTTGGCACCAGAATATAAGCAATCTGCATTTTACATGTTGAACACTATTACAACGAGTCTCTCAAGTGCCAAAACGGATTTGTAAGAAATACTGGCATTTTAAAGTGCCAGGGGTGTTTGAGCAGAGCAAGAGCTGAACAGCACCTGTTGCCCCACCCACCCACCCACGATCTTGATTAAATAATGATTAATGACTGTCTAATCAAACAGTATTCAAAGCAGCCTTTTAATTGAGACTAAGCTATTCATACTTCAGGCAGTGTAGTACTGATCTAACAGGCAGCAAGCAAGTAGTGTTACTGTTTACAAATGAGCTTTGGTTATGGTAGATATGATACAGCTTGGTGTATTATTATCCTGTGTAATGACTACAGCTCAGCGTTCAACACCATAGTCCCCTTAAAGCTCATCACTAAGCTAAGGATCCTGGGACTAAACACCTCCCTCTGCAACTGGATGCTGGGCTGCGAGTGTACAATTATGTTCACTTCGGGACCTGAAACGCCCCATAATTCAATTCGTGATGCTTTTACGTACGTCCTCTAAGAAAAGTCAGCCCGAAACTAAAAACCTCCGTCCAATGTGGAGAAGTTAACAAACAAGTGTAAGTAAAAACAAATGTAAATAAGTTATTGTGCTACTAATGCACATGGCGGCACAAATACGTTTGGTTAACTTTTGGAAAATGAAGAAATAAAATTTTTTCCTCCTTCAGAAGTTCCAGCTATGCAGGCTAACGTTAGTTAGCTAATTAATTTGTTAGCTATCATACAATAGGAGCACATTGACAATTATATAGTTAATGTAAATAAATATGCAATCATAATTGACTGTAGCGCAGATAAAGCACACACAAGCTACCGTTGGCTGAAAACACATTCATTGCGGGATGAACGAGTGACTAATTTCCTGGCAAGGGTGGTCCATTTGCCACTTGCCCTGCAAGTGTACACTCGTCAGACATCATGAAACGTCATCAGAAGTGTCCTAATTTGAGTGCTGAGGGGATAGGGTGTGTCTTAAGTGTTTGGACCGTATTTGTTATATTGGGTAACCTTTATCTGTCAATAGTGTTGAAGTGAAGATTAGATATCCATCTGTCCAAATATGTAAAAAAAATAAGACAACTTTCCAGGGGGTGTACTTAGTTTTTCACGACTGTACATGTAAAAAAAAAAAAATATCTAGGAACTGGCTTGCTGCGCAGTCGAGTCATTGGGATCAGGCCTGCTATCAAATAATATTCTCTCTCGCTCGATTAAACTCTAGTATATATATTATTATTACTACTATAATAAATCTGATGTGTCAAATTATTTCCAGCTCAGGGCTCCAGCTATGCATTTGATTTGCTAGCTTTAAGAAAAATCTAATTTAACTAGGCAAGTCAGTTAAGAACAAATTCTTATTTACAATGACGGCCCTATGGGACTCCCAATCACGGCCGGTTGTGATACAGCCTGGATTCGAACCAGGTTGTCTGTAGTGACTCCTCTAGCACTGAGATGCAGTGTCTTAGACCACTACGCCACTTGGGAGCCCTAGCTAAGTGGCTAGATGTCAAGATCAAGCTACTTGGTACATCTGAGACATTCAATGCCCTCCCGGATCAAGATCCCTGTTGCCTAAATAGTTTTGTGCGTACATAAAAATGTAAAACAAATTATATTATAGCGCCCCTCGTGTGCACATTCGGTAATACCATATACCCCGTTGGGTACAGAAATGGTATGATGGTATGAAAATCTGGCTAGGGCGGAGACCTGAGCATCTCGTCATTATGTACAGATCTCTAACTAAAGCAACACCAACATCATCTTTTAGGGAGCAGTAATGAAGTGACCAATAATGGTTGCAATTGAGATCAGCTGTGTGCCTATTAATGGTTTAACAAGAGACATCAGCTTTCGATAATTTAGTGCCATCAATGGTTGCAATATGCCGCTTGTTATTTGATTATATTCCTATAGGCTACATTATGTAGGCTACCCGTTAGCTTATCCATTGTGACATAATGAAAGGTGTGAACCAATAATATTCTACTGTTTGTTTCCCTGGCTGGGTTGATGAGCTGATTTGGGCCATCAGTTGATTGACAGATTTAGACCTACTGTAGAACAATAAACTTTTTTCCAGTGTAGATGCTCGCTCGCTCGCTCACATTTTATAGTTAGGGTATGTATAAATTGCAGAGGTGGGTAGAGTACTGAAAATCTGTACTTGAGTAAAAAAGTATCTGGTCAGAATTAAGTACTAGTTACAAATTTATTTTGGTAATTTTTTTTACACCTCTGGTAAATTGTGATAGCAAACAAAAAGGACAACTTTTTGCAATTCCTTTGACATTCATTTAATATTTAAGCTGACAGCACCATCTTGCAGTTGTCCTCCAGCACAGGTACTGTAGTCTCCAATGAAGACTGATAGTCCATAGGCTGTACAATTTCAATGATGGTCTTATTCAAAGTTGACTTAATATATATCAATGAGCTCAAATTCATAAGGTAAATGGTACTTGAGAAATTTGAATAATTTTACAATTTCAATAGCATTAATGAAAATGTATTTCACAATATAATTTCAAGTACATGTGATGGTGAATGCGTACTAAAAATACTTTTTTTCGGAATGAAATATCAAGGAGGATCGGGTAAGTATTACAGATGTCAAATTCAGATAAGAATCCTGTTGGTAATAAATAATCAAACAGTGCAGATGTCAATTGCCATAGTCCACTCAATCATATTTTTCCTGCCAAGGTAGGATTTACCCTCCATCCTCCTGTATTTCTAGTATATGGCACAAAAAGCTTACTCAGTTGATACACTGACTGTATGACGTGCTTATAGGCCTTGTCATAAAAACAATGACATTTAGACACACACAGAGTGAGAGAGCGAGTAATGGAGTGGGAGGATGCTGCGCTGGACTAACATTAGCTAGCTACATGTTGACACTACAGCTAGCTAGCTAGCTTGGGCAACTTGCCACATTGGCTTCATAAACCGCCAGAAGCTTCTGTTTACCACAGAGAGCATTTGATTCTATCTGTTCTCCTCTACCTTTCCTGGCTGGCAAAGAACAAGGATGTTGTCTCTGGTTTTGAATCTGAATTTAGAGAACTGAATCTGAATGCATCTGAGAAGTTGAAAATATGAAACTTTGATCAACTTGAAATCATAGTTTGTAAACTTCATACACAGAATGAATGCAATATCTACCATATTGACATTGAATATATTCATACTGAATTTGTATATTCAATTAAATTCAAATTGAATTTGAAAACTGAATGCAACATTCATTAAATTCAAAAATGTTAAATTCAAGTTCAGTATCCTAATACAAATTCAAAATTATGGAATTCAAATACAATTTCATTTGGCACTGAAATCACTCCATACTTATCCATGTCTGCTGACTGATTAGGCCTCATTTGTTTTAGCTCCTGATCTTCTAGATATGTGCCCCTGCCTTCCCTCCTGCAAGACCCCCAACCCCTTTCTTCCTCTCTCCTTCACCTCCTCCCTTGCTTTGTGGCCACACTCGAAAGCTCCTGTGCATGAATAAGAGAAAGGACAGCGCAGTGGGGGGACGGAGGAGTGCGGGGCAGAGTTAGGGGTGGTCGTCATGGATTCCTCACCATAGCAACCGGCAAACATTTACAAAGCATTGAGGAATTTCCTGATATCAGCTGGATTATTGGAGCCCCCAGAGAACAGCTCTCATTTGAAACAAACACTGGATATCATGAGGACTCTGGCGGGGGTAGGAGCCCCACTGCCATTTCCATATTTTTTTCTCTCTTCTGTAGAGGCGCTGTGGATTGTATTTTCTACAACCCCTCCTTCTCTTTCTTGCTCTGAAAGAGAGAGCCTTTGTCCATTTTTAGCTCTCCTCACTCCCTTTGCCATGCTGTGCACATTTTCACCCAATGTTGGAGCGGGAGTGTTTACAGTTTGGAGGACCGGGCCTCCTAACTCCTCACAAACTGTTTTCACCACAACGTTTTCACCTGCTTCTTTCCTAGAAGCTGGACTTATACTAAGCAGCTCTTTATTGTTGCTGGCTTTACCAGTGTTGTTAATATTCAAATAAAAAAGGCCATAGGTGAGGTGTCTCTGGGACTCTAACGTGACTTGGCAGGTGCCTGGGGCCTGGTCTGGACCCCCTCCAGGGCAATATGAAAGCCCTAGCCCTTCTCTCAGGCACGATGTGAAAAGCCCATTTGTTTGGCATGGCAGCACATGCGCAGGCCCGGCTCTGAGGTGGGATGTATGCTCGCTGTTCTCCTGTCCTGTCTGGCAGGGCTGTGTGTCTTGTCTCTTGCCTTGGATATCCTTGTGCTCACTCCTCCTCTTCCCTCTCTCCCCTGTAGGTTCCTAGCATGCAGAGTTCAGAGGGAGGGTCCGATTCGTCGTCCAGTGTGGCGCTGCGTACGTCCACCTCCACCCAGGCCCCCGTGGTGCAGCCTGTCCCAGCCTCACAACAGGTAAACTACTACGCTATCAACAAGACAGGTCCTACAGGCCCTGGTTTTGTCACACCTGGACAACAGTGGTCAGGTGCCGCAAAAAGGGACCTCGGAAAATTACAATTGACTTAGAACAGGGCAGCACGGCTGGCCTTTAAATGTACACTGAGAGCTGAGAACAATAATATGCATGTACACTACCGTTCAAAAGTTTGGGGTCACTTAGAAATGTCCTTATTTTTGTGTCCATTTATTAAATAACATCAAATTGATCAGAAATGCAGTGTCGACATTGTTAATGTTGTAAATTACTATTGTAGCTGGAAACGGCTGATTTTTTTTTAATGGAATATCTACATAGGAGTACAGAGGCCCGTTATCAGCAACCATCACTCCTGTGTTCCAATGGCATGTTGTGTTACCTAATCCAAGCTTATCATTTTAAAAGGCTAATTGATCATTAGAAAACCCTTTTGCAATTATGTTAGCACAGCTGAAAACTGTTGTGCTGATTAATAACTGGCCTTCTTTAGAGTAGTTGAGTATCTGGAGCATCAGTATTTGTGACGGGTTTCAGACGAAAGTTATTTGTTTCTGGCCATTTTGAGCCTGTAATCGAACCCACAAATGCCGATGCTCCATGGTTCCCTGCAAGGAAACACGTGCCGTCATCATTGCTTTGCACAAAAAGGGCTTTACAGGCAAGGATATTGCACCTAAATCAACCATTTATCGGATCATCAAGAACTTCAAGGAGAGAGGTTCAATTGTTGTGAAGAAGGTGTCAGGGTGCCCAAGAAAGTCCAGCAAGCGCCAGGACCGTCTCCTAAAGTTGATTCAGCTGCGGGATCGGGGCACCACCAGTGCAGAGCTTGCTCAGGAATGGCTGCAGTGCATCTGCACCCACAGTGAGGCGACGACTTTTGGAGGATGGCCTGGTGTCAAGAAGGGCAGCAAAGAAGCCACTTCTCTCCAGGGACAGACTGATATTCTACAAAAGGTACAGTGATTGGACTGCTGAGGACTGGGGTAGAGTCATTTTCTCTGATGAATCCCCTTTCCGATTGTTTGGGCCATCTGGAAAACACCTTTTCCGGAGAAGACAAGGTGAGCGCTACCATCAGTCCTGTGTCATGCCAACAGTAAAGCATCCTGAGACCATTCATGTGTGGGGTTGCTTCTCAGCCAAGGGAGTGGGCTCACTCACAATTTTGCCTAAGAACACAGCCATGAATAAAGAATGGTACCAACACATCCTCCGAGAGCAACTTTTCCCAACCATCCAAGAACAGTTTGGTAAAGACCAATGCCTTTTTCAGCATGATGGAGCACCTTGCCATAAGGCAAAAGTGATAACTAAGTGGCTTGGGGAACAAAATATCGACGTTTTGGGTCCATGGCCAGGAAACTCCCCAGACCTGCAGGCCCCTGGCCCGCCACAAGGAATCGCTAGAGCGTGATGAGCCAAACAAAACCCTCCCCTAACCCGGACGACGCTGGGCCAATTGTGTGCCGACCCTGCGCCACTCGGGAGGCCACAATCATAATTTCCCCGGCTAGGGCTCATAAGCCTATGCATGAGCTCTAATACAGCGGGTGAAATAAGTATACGTCACCATTTTTCTCAGTAAATATATTTCCAAAGGTGCTATTGACATGAAATGTTCACCAGATGTTGGTAACAACCCAAGTAATCCATACATACAAAGAAACCAAAACAAATAAGTTCAGAAATTAAGTTATGTGTAATAATGTGAAATGACACAGGGAAAAAGTATTGAACACATGAAGAAAGGGAGGTGCAAAAAGGCATGGAAAGCCAAGACAACAGCTTAAACTATCAGTAATTAAAAAGCAATCCAGCCCCGTCAGTGCAAATTAATATCAGCTGGTTCAGTCCCAACTGATGGCCTACAAAAAGGTCTCATTGCCAAGGTGTCACACAAGACACATCTCATGATGGGTAAAAGCAAAGAGCGGTCTCAAGACCTTCGCAACCTAATTGTTGCAAAACATAATGATGGCATTGGTTATAGGCACATTTCTAAGCTTCTGAATGTTCCAGTGAGCACTGTTGGGGCCTTAATACGGAAGTGGAAAGACAATCATTTCACCATAAATTTGCCTCGACCAGGTGCTCCTTGCAAGATTTCTGACAGAGGAGTGAAAAGAATAATCAGAAGAGTTGTCCAAGAGCCAAGGACCACTTGTGGAGAGCTTCAAAAAGACCTGCAATTAGCAGGTACTGTTGTCTCAAAGAAAACAGTAAGTAATGCACTCCACCGCCATGGCCTGTATGCACGCTCGCCACGCAAGACTCCATTGCTGAAAAACAATCATGTTGAAGCTCGTTTAAAGTTTGCTGCACAACATTTGGAAAAGCCAGTGAGATACTGGGAGAATATAGTGTGGTCAGATGAGAGCAAAATTGAACTGTTTGGATGTCATAATACACACCATGTTTGGAGGAGAAATGGCACTGCACATCACCCTAAAAACACCATACCAACAGTGAAGTTTGGAGGTGGGAACATCATGGTGTGGGGCTGCTTTTCAGCAAATGGTACTGGCAAACTTCACATAATTGAAGGATGGATGAATGGACAAATTTACAGAGACATTCTTGACAAAAATCTGCTGCCATCTACCAGGATGATAAAGATGAAACGAGGGTGGACATTTCAGCAAGACAATGACCCAAACACACAGCCAAGGAAACTCTCAATTGGTTTCAAAGAAAGAAAATAAAGCTGCTAGAATGGCCCAGCCAATCACCTGACTTAAATCCCATTGAAAATCTATGGAAAGAACTGAAGATCAAGATTCATAGAAGAGGCCCATGGAACCTTCAAGATTTGAAGACTGTTTGTGTGGAAGAATGGGCCAAAATCACACCAGAGCAATGCATGCGACTAGTTTCTCCATACAGGAGGCATCTTGAAGCTGTCATTACCAACAAAGGCTTTTGTACAAAGTATTAAATAAATATCAGTAAGTGTGTTCAATACTTTTTCCCTGTGTCATTTCACATTATTACACAACTTATTTGTTTTGGTTTCTTTGTATGCATGGATTACTTGGGTTGTTACCAACATCTGGTGAAAATGTCATGTCAATAGCACCTTTGGAAATATATTTACTGAGAAAAATGGTGACATGTTCAATACTTATTTCACCCGCTGTATGTGTATGAGAGTTTTTGAATTAATCCTCACCTCAGAAAGCGCTGTCCATTTCGTTGTTAGGCTTTGAAACAACATCCACAACAACCATGTTTTACACTGTTTCAACCTGTTGTTGAACTTCTTTCTTCAAATTGATCATCACAGTTATGTGAGTTTTTTTAAAGTATGATAAGCCTGTTTTGATGATAATTGTTTGATGTGATTTTCGGGTTGAATTTGCATTGGGGTTCAGAGTGGTTAGAGCCACAATAGAGCCCTGAGTACCTGTCCATTAGGACCTGATGGCAGTTAGCAAGTTGGGTACTACCAAAGCATGTCCAGAGTGCATAAAAGGAGATTACCGTGACTCAACGGTCACTTGGAATTTTACTGCGGTATGGCAGTAATACAGTCACTGCACACAGTACTCTACCTCATAGCATCCCACCTCACTCCCAACACACAATATTTTCCCCAGAGGAGCCAAGCCCTTCACACCCTGCACTGGGGAAGAGCAGCAGAACGTTAAAAGGGAAGTCTCAACAACTTGCTGATTTCATTCATACCAGATTTATTATACTGCAGAGCAATCCTTTTAATGTGTACAGTATATTAAGAACCACAAAAATATATCAACAAGCATTAGCCTGGATATGGCTGAAGGCATCATGAATCATTTGATATCATGTTGTCATGTGTGATCAGATCTGGCTAGGCAGGAGTAGGACCTATAACCTTCTATTGCCACAGTTGTTCAAAGTTCTTGGAAAAGGACATTGTATTTGTTTTTGTTGTCATGAACACACATCTTCATTAACACTCCCCTGACGACGGATACCAGGAGTGGTCGTCTGCGACCGCAAAAGAAAAACGTTGGACCCAAACATTGTGGTCATCAGTAATTAGTGAAAGCCTAGAATGGACTTGCACAAAAAGATGTTGGCTGTAAGGCTGCTGGATAGGAAAGCATTGTCTTTCCCACCAGCATTCACTTCATATTAGTCTTAGTTGACAGAAAGGTTTTGTACATGCCACTGTGTTTTATTTAATTTTATTCAACCTTTTATTTAACTAGGCAAGTCGGTTAAGAACAAATTATTATTTACAATGACGGCTTATGAACAGTGGGTTAACTGCCTTACCAAAAGTAAAATTGTACCAGTCAAATTCCCTGTTTCGTTTGTGATTTATCAGGTGCACTTTAGCAGATTTAAGGAGTTGTAGTTTAGACATAGTGTGTGTTTGCGTGTGCTTCCTATGTTCTTACCAATAATGGTGCATGTCCTCTCCCCCCAGAGGGTGCTGGTTCAGGCCACAGGCTCAGCCCAGAAGGGAGCGCAGGTGCAGCAGCTGTCAGTCCCCCGGGCTCAACAGGTCCCTCAGCAGGTACACTGTCTCATCACCACCCCTCCTTCCTTCTCTCTAGCCCCCAGGACACTCAGTCAGTCTGGCTTTATCGACGCGCACAACATGACTCCACCACCGTAGCATCAGACATATTGATACCGGTCACATTCTCCACTGTATTGTTTTGTTGCTTTTGAAAGGTATGGGTTTCTAACTGATATAATCACTGTTAGATCTCCATCAGTTGTGCTTCAAGTGCTCAGCAGGGATTTAATTTTTTCTCAGTATGACACTTTGGTCCCACTGCCACCTACTGACAGCACTGTGGTAATATATAATCAAGATTATGATTATGGAAAGGGGAGATACTAGTCAGCTGTACAACTGAATGCATTCAACTGAAATGTGTCTTCACATTTAACCCAACCCCTCTGAATCAGAGAGGGGCGGGGGGCTGCCTTAATCGACATCCATGTCTCCGGCGCCCGGGGAATTTATATTTATTTTTATTTAACCTTTATTAACTAGGCAAGTCAGTTAAGAAATTATTATTTACGGCCTATCTACAGGGTCAGCCATAGTAATAATAATAACATTGACAGGTTTTTCACCTTGAGTTACTCTGTTGCTTTTGATTACTAACAAGTATAGATATCCTATCTAATTTCAAGGAATGAAAAACAGCCTAAAAGTGGATACTCCCTCTTGATGATAATAATGCTCAAAGGTTGTGTTTCTCTCTCTAAAGGTCCAGCAGATCCATCATGTCTACCCCTCCCAGGTTCAATATGTAGGAGAGGGGGGAGAAGCAGTTTACACTAATGGAACCATGTAAGTACTGCGGCGCTCTGATTTAAGGCAATGGAACATGTTCCAGCAGCCTTTAAATGACTTCTAAATAGAATACCATTAAAAGATGCACTATGCAGAATTCCCTTCGCCATTTCCTGGTTGCTAAAATTCGAATAGTTTGCCTATTTTCAGTTTGTGACAAAACAAGCAAGTATAATGTAGAGAATCATTGTACCATCATAACCAAAAATATTGTATTTTCAATTGTCGGAAGCTGGTGTACAGAACTGAAAGTAAACGCAAAAACAAAACAGATCTACCACTTCTTAGACTTGCTTTCAATGACAGATCAATAACACATATTTCTATGTGACTTTGGTTGCGTCGCCCAAAAAGTTACATATTGCAGCTTTAAAAGCTAATTGAACCCGTAACGTGAGATTGATGTGTAATATTATGATAGAAACACAAACTAAGTGAATGTAATGTTATGGGATTGCTGTTTCATTCTGTATAGATCTGAGGTCATACCTTTACCTTATGGCATCTCTCTCCCCAGCCGGGCAGCCTACTCCTATAACCCTGAGGCCCAGCTCTATGGCCAGGGCAGTGGAGGAGCCTATTTTGACTCTCAGGGCGGGGGTGCCCAGGTCACCACGGTGGTCTCTTCGGCCAGTGGTGTGCCGCCCCATGGCATGGTGGGCATCGCCATGGATGTGGGCGGCAGTCAGATCATCTCAGGCGGCAGCACCTACCTGATCCACGGCGGGGGCATGGAGGGAGGCCGCCACCACGCCTCACACTCCTCCCGCTCCTCCTCCGCTATGGTGAGCACCTTGGATGAGTTGCATATACTCCTTGTTGGGATTTATGGATTTAGTAAGAAGAATTATGTTAACAGTCCAGTGGGTATCTCCGTAAAATTATTGTGATGTGACTATGTAAGTCAATCAAACCTTATGGAATAGAAGAGGCACCAACACCTTTAGAAAAGAATGCCCATACCTGAGAGTCAGTTATTCCAACTCTACCCAAACATGAGGGATGGTTTCCATTACTAAATAGCTTTTTAAGCTGTGCATGGATTAAAATAATCTCTATAAAGCGTGTATAAATCATTAGTTACACCAGCAAACAAATAGCCCTGCCGTAGCAGACACATTCCCTGCCTTCTGCTGCTGTGCCTGTGACGCACGCTGGTGTGACTGTCCTCACCGCGGCCTGCCTGGCCGATCTGCTGAGCCTCAGGGAAACCTGAGTATGGTGTGGGCCTCAGCCTTCCCAGTGCCCCCTGGAGTTACGGGAGAAGCGGGGCAGGGGAAGCAGTGCACAGGCTGGTTTTGAGTAATTCAGCTATGCCTTGTTTTAGAGTTTTTCACAGGCACTTGAGTGCCCTGCAAAACAAAGCAACCCCTGGGCCTCATTACCATTTGGCTAACAGCCCTTGGAAGGCTTTTTAAGGCTTTGGAAGGATGTCTGCTTTTTTTTCTTCTCAAGTTGGGCCACTATACCACACGTCTTTCTGCTTAAAAGCAAGCCCATGGTTTTGTAATTCACTATGCCTGCTAGTTTAACTCCTTTCTATTTTCTCTAGTCCATGATACCGCAGAAAAAAGTCTAAATTATCTGGTAAATTCATTGAAATGGTTCCTTTGGGATAACAAATGGAAAGAAAAGATGGTGGATAATATGGAAATCTGTTGTAGGAGGTTTTTCTATTAGTACAGTACTTGTGTTATAAATGGTTTGCAACAGTGACCGTTACATATAACTTCTCAAGTTTTGCATTGTGCGATGATTTTGGAATTTGTCGACTCATTGTCATTAAGCATGGTGGGACCCGTGGCCCTGTTTGCAGAGACCATTTGCATACATTAGTGTCAGACAAGAAGGGCCTTCAGTCAGCAGCTTAACCCCTTGAGTCCCTCTCATTTGCATGCTTTTTCAGCCAATAGTGAATTTGGCCGCAACACTGACTGAGTGTAATGGAGATACAGAGATCTGTCTGCTGCTAACCTTCTTATTTCCTGTTAGTTTTGTGTTGTTTTCCCTCTCTCCCCGTTTCATTTCCCTCCTTTCTTTCTTCCTCCTGTTTCATTTTGTGCATGCTCATTTTTTTTCTTTAGCTTGAAATGGCGATTGAAAACCTCCAAAAGTCGGAAGGGATTGCAACTCACAAAAGCAGCCTGCTCAACAGCCATGTAAGTCAATCAGGAACTTTCTTTGAAAAGGACTAGAAAGGCCTGCCTTTTGTCTCCCTGGCTCTACCTTACCCCTTAACTGTGATCTTGTCTCTTTCTGCTGAAGGGAATATACTGACAGACTACTGCTAGCCTCAGTGTGCTGTGACCCAAAACACTACGTTATCTGACCAGAGACTTTCCTTGCATCTGCTGCCACCTTGTTACTCAACAACAACTTATTGATTGGGGGACTTGCTGCTGGCTGAGCTTGCCTTGTCCTTGTCTTGACAGAAGCTACGCATGTATTTAACCTGTTGCGTTTTCAGATTCCCCATCCTCCACATGGTGACAGCTACGTGATTGTTATAGCCACATAACATCCTCCCCATTTTTCTACTGTCAGGGAAGCACACATTCACATGCGAATCAAGACACACTCACTATTTGTCAACAATTCCATGTTCTATAATGTGAGCCGGTGTGATACATCTCCATAATAACAGTGTGATATGGTAATGAGATGCAGTACTATTTGACACTCTACTTTCTGGTAATGAGATGCAGTACTATTTAACTCTCTATTGTATTACTCCACCAGAGCTGCCATTCAAACCAGCTGTTTGATTAGACGTTAGAGGGTTATTCTCCGTTCCAGCTCTTGACCCTCGGTCACCTCTAGAATCTCTATATAATATCCAGCAGCTCCCGACAGTCATATTATTGTCATCAACTCCACGCTGTGTCTGTCACAATCTGTCTGGCCACCCTGTAAATTGTGTTTTTATATTTCAACTGGCAATCATTTTCTTTTTACCATCTTCCATTCACCATCCACACAGACAGGTACATCATTGTGTCCACCCTGTTGAGGAATAGGGGACAGCAGACTTCTATATTTCTCTAGTGGACAGGTACAGTTGAAGTCGGAAGTTTAGCCAAATACATTTAAACTCAGTTTTTCACAATTCCTGACATTTAATCCTAGTAAAAATTCCCTGTCTTAGGTCAGTTAGGATCACCACTTTATTTTAAGAATGTGAAATGTCAGAATAATATTAGAGAGAATGATTTATTTCAGCTTTTATTTATTGCATTCATCACATTCCCAGTGAGTTAGACGTTTACATGCACTAAATTAGTATTTGGTAGCATTGCCTTTAAATTGTTTAACTTGGGTAAAATGTTTCGGGTAGCCTTCCACAAGCTTCCCACAATAAGTTGGAACTGGTGTAACTGAGTCAGGTTTGTAGGCCTCCTTGCTCGCACATGCCTTTTCAGGTCTGCCCACAGATTTTCTATAGGATTGTGTTCAGGGCTTTGTGATGGCCACTCCAATACCTTGACTTTGTTGTCCTTAAGCCATTTTGCCACAACTTTGGAAGTACGCTTGGGGTCATTGTCCATTTGGAAGACCCATTTGAGACCAAGCTTTAACTTCCTGACTGATGTCTTGAGATGTTGCTTCAATATATCCACATAATTTTCCTTCCTCATGATGCCATCTATTTTGTGAGGTGCACCAGTCCCTCCTGCAGCAAAGCACCCCCACAACATGATGCTTCCATCCCCGTGCTTCACGGTTGGGATGGTGTTCTTCGACTTGCAAGCCTACCCCTTTTTCCTCCAAACATAGCGATAGTCATTATGGCCAAACAGTTCTATTTTTGTTTCATCAGACCAGAGGACATTTCTCCAAAAAGTACAGTCTTTGTCCCCATGTGCAGTTGCAAACCGTAGTCTGGCTTTTTTATGGCGGTTTTGGAGCAGTGGCTTCTTTCTTGCTGAGCGGCCTTTCAGGTTATGTCGATATAGGACTTGTTTTACTGTGGATATAGATACTTTTGTACCTGTTTCCTCAAGCATCTTCACAAGGTCCTTTGCTGTTGTTCTGGGATTGATTTGCACTTTTCGCACCAAAGTACGTTCATCTCTAGGAGACAGAACGTGTCTCCTTCCTGAGCGGTATGACGGCTGCGTGGTCCCATGGTGTTTATACTTGCGTACTATTGTTTGTACAGATGAACGTGGTACCTTCAGGCGTTTGGAAATTGCTCCCAAGGATGAACAAGACTTGTGGGGGTCTACAATTTTCTTGCCTGATTTATTTTGATTTCCCCATGATGTCGAGCAAAGAGGCACTGAGTTTGAAGGTAGGCCTTGAAATACATCCACAGGTACACCTCCAATTGACTGAAATTATGTAAATTAGCAGAAGCTTCTAAAGCCATGACATAATTTTCTGTAATTATTCAAGCTGTTTAAAGGCACAGTCAACTTAGTGTATGTAAACTTCTGACCCACTGGAATTGTGATATAGTGAATTATAAGTTAAATAATCTGTCTGTAAACAATTGTTGGGAGAATTACTTGTGTCGTGCACAAAGTAGATGTCCTAACCGACTTGCCAAAAGTATAGTTTGTTAACATGAAATCTGTGGAGTTTTAATGACTTCAACCTAAGTGTATGTAAACTTACGACTTCAACTGTATAATATGAATGTGCAATTAGCACATAAAATATACTAATTCACTCCCTCAGTTTAACTCCCTTGAGTTTTTACCCCAAAAAAATTCTCTCTGTTTTAAACTCAATAAACTGTGTGTGTGTGTGTGTGTGTGTGTGTGTGTGTGTGTGTGTGTGTGTGTGTGTGTGTGTGTGTGTGTGTGTGTGTGTGTGTGTGTGTGTGTGTGTGTGTGTGTGTGTGTGTGTGTGTGTGTGTGTGTGTGTGTGTGTGTGTGTGTGTGTGTGTGTGTGTGTGTGTGTGTGTGTGTGTGTGTGTGTGTGTGTGTGTCAAAAATGCTTGTGTTTCTAGTTCTAACTATTCCTCTAACAATTCACAACAATACACACAATCTAAGAGTAAAATAATGGAATTAAGGATATATAAATATTAGGAGTGGCATTGACTAGAATACAGTATATACATATGAGATGAGTAAAGCAAAAATATGTAAACATTATTAAAGTGACTGTTCCATTATTAAAGTGGCCAGTGATTTCAAGTCTATGTATATGGGGCAGCAGCCTCTAAGGTGCAGGATTACGTAAGTGATGGCTATTTAACAGTCTGATGGCCTTGAGATAGAAGCTGTTTTTCAGTCTCTCAGTCCCAGCTTTGATGCACCTGTACTGACCTCGCCTTCTGGATTATAGCGGGGTGAACAGGCAGTGGCTCGGGTGGTTGCTGTCCTTGATGATCTTTTTGGCCTTCTTGTGACATCGGGTGTTGTAGGTGTCCTGGAGGGCAGGTAGTTTGCCCTCTGTGATGCGTTGGGCAGACGGCACCACCCTCTGGAGAGCCCTGCTCTCAACTGTGCATCTGTAAAAGTTTGTGAGGGTTTTAGGTGCCAAGCCAAATTTCTTCAGCCTCCTGTATGTGTGGGTGGACCATTTCAGATCGTCAGTGATGTGTACGCAGAGGAACTTGAAGCTTTCCACTTGGGGCGTGCTCCCTCTGCTTTCCTGAAGTCCACGATCAGCTGCTTTGTTTTGTCAACATTGGCCAGGTTATTTTCCTGGCACCACGCCCTCAGGGCCTTCACCTCCTCTCTGTAGGCTGTCTCGTCATTGTTGATAATCAGGCCTACTACTGTTGTGTCGTCTGCAAACCTGATGATTGATTTGGAGGCGTGCGTGGCCAATCAGTCATGTGTGAACAGGGAGTACAGGAGGGGTCTGAGCACGCACCCTTGTGGGGCCCCTGTGTTGAGGATCAGCGAAGTGGACGTGACGTTTCCTACCTTCACCACCTGGGGGTGGCCCGTCAGGAAGTCCAGGGCCCAGTTGCACAGGGCGGGGTTCAGACCCAGAGCCCCAAGCTTAATGCTTGGATGAGACCCAGAGCTTGGATGAGCTAATTAATTATTTTTATCCCAGGTAACCCGGTATTTCCCGCCAAAACCGGAAGTGTCATTCAAAAGAATTAAAGCATATAAATATCTGGACTTGATAAGAGCTTTGAATAGCAGGAACATTCCAAACTGATGCTACCAGAGTCTGATGAGCCATATATTAAATACATTTTATGAGCCCTACATTACCAAGGCCAAAAAATACCAAATTATTGTACCTTTATTCAATACATATATATAGGCTACTGCATATTATGCACGACAGAAAAACATAAAAGCACATAGATGTAGCTAGCTACAGCTCCTGTAGGCTAACCCTTTTGCGTGTGAACTGTAATACTTTATTATATGGACTGGAATTACGCACATTGTTCAAACCATGGTAAAGTGTTTTTCTGGTGCAGCACATGCGACCTACAAAGTTAGCGAAGTACAGGCTGGCTAGCGAATTTGATTTTACTTTTGAAATCTAATAGGGCCTATTTGTAAAACTAGTAGGCTGATGCATCTATACCTTTCATAATATTTCCCCTGTTATAAGCCTACCTCCTCTCTCTTATTGCTTCATTCCTTTCTCGCTTTCAACAGTTAAATGAAATAAGTTTTGTTGTCCATATCTTAGTCAGTCTAATTACATTCTTGAATAATATACAGTAGGACTAGAATTAGATGCAGAATGCTTTCACTTCTCTTCACAAAGATTGAATGGCTATGGGTCTGAATAAATAACTGCTATAGCCTACCACCATCGTGCATTTGCTAATTTTTCAAACTACTTGTGAGTTCTTTTGGCTGCTGTATTTAACATTCAGCAAAAAATAACTTAAGTCCCTCTTCGATTAGTCTTGAAATAAGAAATGCAAAAAGGGAGGCGAAGGTTGAGTCATATGTACTCTCGAAACATGGGACTTCCAATCACGACCGGTTGTTATACAGCCAGGGATCGAACCTGGGTCTGTAGTGACAATGCACTGCCTTAGATGGCTGTGCAACTCGCGAGGCCCTAGGCCTCCATCATTCTTAAATTAAGAAGTGTGGAACAACCAAGACTCTTCCTAGAGCTGGCTGCCCGGCCAAACTGAGCAATTGGGGGAGAAGGGCCTTGGTCAAGGAGGTGACCAAGAACCCGATGGTCACTCTGACAGAGCTCCTGAAGTTCTCTGTGGAGATGGGAGAACCTTCCAGAAGGACAACCATCGCAGCACTCCACCAATCAGGCCTTTATGGTAGAGTGGCCAGAAAAAAGCCACTCCTCAGTAAAACCCACATGACAGCCTTCTTGGAGTTTGCCTAAAGGCACCTAATGGACTCCGACCATAAGAAAAAAGATTCTCTGGTCTGATGAAACCAAGATTGAACTCTTTTTGGCCTGAATGCCAAGCATCACATCTGGAGGAAACCTGGTACCATCCCTACGGTGGAGCACGGGGGTATCATGCTGTGGGGATATTTTTCAGCGGCAGGGACTGGGAGACTATTCAGGATCAAGGCAAAGATGAACGGAGCAAAGTACAGAGAGATCCTTGATGAAAACCTGCTCCAGAGAACTCAGGACCTCAGACTGGGGCGAAGGTTGACATTCCAACAGGACAACGACCCTAAGCACACAGCCAAGACAACGCAGGAGTGGCTTCGGGACAAGTATCTGATTGTCCTTGAGTGGCCCAGCCAGAGCCCGGACTTTAACCTGATCGAACATCTCTGAAGGGACCTGAAAATAGCTGTGCAGCGACGCTTCCCATCCAACCTGACATAGCTTGAGAGGATCTGCAGAGAAGAATGGGAGAAACTCCCCAAATACAGGTGTGCCAAGCTTGTAGCATCATACCCAAGAATCACTGCCAAAGGTGCTTCAACAAAGTACTGAGTAAAGGGTCTGAATACGTATGTAAATGTGATATTTCAGTTTATTTTAAATACATGAGCAAAAATGTCTAAACCTGTTTTTGTTTGGTCATTATGGGGTATTGTGCGTAGATTGAGAAGGGGAAAAAAATATAATCCATTTTAGAATACGGCTGTAACAAAATGTGGAAAAAGTCAAGTGATCTGAATACTTTCCAAATGCATTGTAATTTAGATGCAAGTTGAATGGAGTTGATGGAGAGTGAGGTACTGCGAGAGAGTGCTTGTGCGTGCAGTAATTTTAAAGCAACAATATTCAAGTGATATGCTGTTTTAAAAACTCCTATAGCCGCAATAAAACAAAAGAATTATCTTTACAATTAAAGAAATTGTAAAGAAATTGTAAACACACAAACAAACACAAACACACACCCTGTTTATTGAGTTTAAATTGAGGGTGATTCATCATGCAGAGGCTGTAGAGAAGCCTGATTTAGACATTGCATATAATTTAACAGTTCCATTTCACGCCATGCTGTTAATATGAATAATAATTTACCCGTTTCTCGCAGTTATTTATCCCGGGAAAAAGCTGTGGTTTTGGGTTGTAAATCTTGGTAACCGGGTTCCCGCCATTCAACCCTAGGATGGAGGTGTACTGTTAGGATCAGAGTTCAGCAGACAGGGTCCAGTAGGTGTGACTGACTGTGTTTCTGTGCTGCTTTCTTAGCTGCAGTGGCTGCTGGATAACTATGAGACAGCCGAGGGGGTGAGCCTGCCCCGGAGCTCCCTATACAACCACTACCTGCGCCACTGTCAGGAGCAGAAACTGGACCCGGTCAATGCTGCCTCCTTCGGGAAACTCATCCGCTCCGTCTTCATGGGCCTCAGGACCCGCCGCCTCGGCACTAGGTAAGACCATGATGATAAGGGTGAGGGTGATGAAGAGCAGGATGGTTTTAATGATGGATTGGAATGATTGATTGATTGTGGTGATTATGAATATTTATTCTGAAGATAAGACCGACTACAAAGCGGACTACAATATTTAGTTATTAACTCCCAATGTTCCTGTTTGTTCCAGGGGCAACTCCAAATACCACTACTACGGCATCAGACTGAAGCCAGACTCTCCACTCAACAGACTGCAAGAGGACTCTCAGTACATGGCCATGAGACAGCAGCCTGTGCACCAGAAACAGAGGTGAGCCCTCCCTCTCACATCCTCTTCCGTAGTTCTCTTTAATCTGTCCATACTGTCAGCCAAAGCTTCATTTTTATCTTTTTTTTTTTTTTTAACTTCATGTCCCCTGCCTCTGCCCAAATAACTTTTGTGGACTTTTAAAAGCTTCTCTGCAGCAGAGTGAAATGGTGCGCTCAGCCTTATTTAATATGGTTTATTTAACCTCTCTCACCTGCCTTTATTCTCCACCCTCTCCTCTCCACTGCTCTTTTGTGCTTCCTCTCCTCTCCCAGTCATCCATTAGTTCTTCCCAGCCCCACCAACATAGCTGTGCTGCCCTCTCCCCTCTATGCAGGTTCAAGCCCCTCCAGAAGGTTGATGGCATGGGGGACAGCCTGTCAGGAGGCTCCCAGCATTCAGCCAGCACCCCAGAGCAGTCTGTGGCAGCCCAGAGCCAGCATCACCAGCAGTACATTGGTAAGGAGCGCCGCTAGCCACAATAACATCAGGTCCCTTGTACCAGCTCACATGAATGCCATTAACGCCACAGGATAAAACGCTGATGGGCTTTTAGACAACTTGCATGGTAGCCTAGGGCAAGACTAGCACAGTTTGATCACTGGATGCAAGAATAAATGTTTAATCATCTCGCTTCACAGGATTATTAGACACCACTTAGTTGTTTGGGATTTAACTGTGTGTCATCGTGTCTGCAGATGTGTCCCATGTCCTGCCCCCGTTCCCTACCCCTGACCTGGGCACCCAGCCCCTCCCTGAGCGCATCAACATGAACGACGTGAAGAAGTTACAGAACCTGTACAGGGACCACTGTGAGGTACGTACACCACAGCACCAACTAGCTGCAAACTCTGCACTGCTCTGGTGTGGTCTGGTCTAGCAACAGGTGCTGCCAGAGAGAGAGAGAGCGAGAGAGATTGAGGCTGCAGCCCTCAACAAGTGTCCTGTCCAATGATTTTTCTAAGCCGCGCAGCTCCTGGAGTAGTCCCGCACAGAAGAATTGCCAGCCCATGCAGACGCACAAGAGATTGAACTTCACTAAAATGTACACCATCTTACCTTATTTGCTGTAGACATTGGGATTGAGTCAACATAAATATTTTCCAATCCAACAAACCAAATGTAACTTCATGACTGAGTTGGTGATTTTGTTGTAGGCTGAGGAGCAGCTTTGTTCTCACAGAGCAGCCGCATGTGCACATTTGTTGGTATTCTTTGCTAGTTAGTGAGTTACTAGCCCAGTTATAGCTAATCTTGGTCAGGAATGGGGGAGTTCTTGCTTCCTACAAGAGCACATAACTTGAACATACAGTGCCTTCAGAAAGCATTCATACCCCTTGACTTTTTCCACATTTTGTTGTGTTTCTGCCTGATTTTTGTGTCACTGGCCTACGCACAATACCCCATCATGTCAAAGTGGAATTATGTTTTTAGAAATGTTTACAAATGTCATAAAAAAATTAAGAAAACCTGGCATGTCTTTAGTCAGTAAGTATTCAACCCCTTTGTTATGGCAAGCCTAAATAAGTTTAGGAGTAAAAATGTGCTTAACAAGCATGGACTTACTCTGTGTGCAATAATGGTGTATAACATGACTAGCTCATCTCTGTACCCCACACATACAATTATCTGTAAGGTCCCCTCAGTCGAGCAGTCAATTTCAAACACAGATTCAACCAGGGAGGTTTTCCAATGCCTCGGAAAGAAGGGCACCTATTGGTAGATATAAAAAATAAAATAAAAAAGCAGGCATGGAATATCCCTTTGAGCATGGTGAAGTTATTAATTACACGTTGTATGGTGTATCAATACACCCAGTCACTACAAAGATACAACTCTGTTGCTGGAGAGGAAGGAAACCTCTTTAAAACAGTTAAAGAGTTTAATGGCTGTGATAGGAGAAAACTGAGGATGGAGCAACAACATTGTAGTTACTCAACAATACTAACCTAAATGAAAATTTAGTGAAAAGTGAAAAGAAGAATTAAAATATTCCAAAACATGCATCCTGTTTGCAATAAGGCACTAAAGTAAAACTGCAAAAAATGTGTCAAAGAAAGGAATATTATGTCCTGAATACAAAGCGTTATATTTGGGGCAAATTCAACACAACACATCGCTAAGTACCACTTTTTTATATTTTCAAGCATGATGGTGGCTGCATCATGTTATGGGTATGATTGTCATTGGCAAGAACTAGGGTGTTTTTTAGGATAAAAATAAACGGAATAGAACTAAGCAAAAGCAAAATCCTAGAGGGAAAACCTGGTTCAGTCTGTTTTCCAATAGACACTGGGAGACGTTGACCTTTCAGGAGGACAATATTTTTTATTTTGTTTAACCTTTATTTAGCTAGGCAAGTCAGTTAAGAACAAATTCTTATTTACAATGACAGCCTAGGAACACTGGGTTAACTGCCTTGTTCAGGGGTAGAACAACAGATTTTTACCTCGGGGATTCTATCCAGCAACCTTTCAGTACGGACCCAACGCTCTAACCACTCGGCTATCTGCCGCCCCAAAATAACCTAAAACACTGGAGTTGCTTACCAAAACAACATTGAATGTTCCTGAGTGGCCTAATTACAGAACCTTACAGATAATTGTGTGTGTGGGGTACAGAGACAAGGTAGTCATTAAAAAATATGCAAATATTTTATTAATTTGTAAACATTTCTTAAAAACAATTCCACTTTTACATTATGGGTTATTGTTTGTAGGCCAGTGACACAATCTATTTTTTTTTTTATAATTTTGTTTCAGGCTGTAACAACAAAATGTGGAAAAAGTCAAGGGGTGTGAATACTTGTTGAATCCATGTGGAAATCTTATGGCATTTTCTCCATTAGTTTTGTTGATAGGCCACTGATAGGCCTACATTTATGCTCAAATAGCCACAATAGCCTATTGGCCACTGTCTGAAACTGTAACATAAAGTGGGTACTGCCTCTGTGTTCACAGTTAATGCACGCCACAGAATGCCCACAAAATTAGTTTCTGCTCACAAAACCTGTCATTTGCTCAGTGCTGAATTTTTTTTGAGGGAATATTGGTCCTGTCCTAGTTGATGTATGAGGGAAGTGACATTTCAGAGCTGGTGCTAGAACCTCTTTATTTACTGTTGAATGTAGCTGATGAAAATATCAACTCCCTTTATGGGATACAGTGATGAGCGAGTGAAATGTTTAATGTAAATGTTTTGGACTTTGCAAGCTACAGAGAGAGAAGGAGAGATACAGAAAGGGAGAGGGCCCTGAAAAGCTTAATTAAAGCGCTGAAGCCGTGGGTTTATCATATTATCTGTGGCCTCCCCCTGTCCAGCCACACCACGCTCCTTTTGTTCCAGCCTCCTTTCATCTCTGTGAAGCCTTTAAGACATGCCAATTAACCTTTCAGCGCGCTGGGTGGACATCTTGGTGTCTTTGTGCTCGCCTCCCCCTGGGCCTTTCTGTTGCCTTGTCTGGATTGGCACATGGGCTCCTGCCTTTATCTGCCCGGTGCATTTCTGTCACTCGCACAGCGCTCTGTGTGTGCGTTTTTAATGTTTATGCACTTTTCTCTCTGTGAGCAAACAACGATCTGTTAACTTAATCCTAGGAGGATTATTAATGGTAATTGAAATTTACAAAGCAAATAAAGGTACAAAGGACAAACCAAGGTGTAGTTTCAGGAATAACTTATTCCTCAACCTGCATTCAGTGGAAACAAAGCTATAGATTTTGTATTTGAACATTTGTTCAAGCAAGCAATGCGTTAATTACCTCTACACATCCATATTCATTGGCTTCCATACTTGCATTTATTATTGTCAAAGTTGATATGGATAAGAGCCAAATATCCTGCTATCAACCATGCCAATGAAGCCTGCTGTTAAATCCCAGTTGAATTCTAAAATGAGCAATAAACTACAGCCTGGAAGGAATACGTCAGTCAAAACCACATTAAGAAGTGAATGTGTGTCGGGGCAGTGTTCAGGAACCTCAGTCCCAGCCTGCTCTCTCTGTCTCTGTCTCTGTCTCTGTCTCTGTCTCTGTCTCTCCAGCACGCTGTTTTTCCTGTGGTGAAACTGGGGAGGTAAAACACTTGTTTGTAAGGGCAGGGGAATTCTCCTTTTTGTTTTGGAGTTCAGTGTTTAAGCTGTTGCTGGGGCAACAGTAAACACAGTTGCCATGGTGATCCTTGGAGAGGAAGCAAAAACATATCATGTGATTCAAGGAAAGCCTATATTGTGCTGGGCTGTAACTGGAGACGGCGAGCATGTCCTGCCAAAGGAGAATCTCTGTGCATGGTGTGAATCGTAGTGAAGAGACACTGTACCACAGAGCACTGATAGACAAAACATGCAGGACGCTCACTGCTCCTCTGTTACTGTGAGGGTGGCCTGCGGCTTCGCTGTCTATATTATGTGCTATTAAAATCTACCGTAGGCTATATCTGTGGCCTTTGTTTTTTGGTATTTTTGTTATGTGTACGTTATGTAACGTTATATGAAATCATTTTTCACAGATTCTCACTGAAGTTGTCTCCTTTTAGCCCATGAAGTTATTGGAAAGTTCTATAGTGAGTTAGTAAATCTTTAGTAAAATAAATCTGTCATGGATGTGTTGCAGTGGAGTGTTGATTACAGTGTGTAGCACATGCTCAAAGCTCTAAGTGAGAGTTCAAACACGCAAATAGGAATGAGGAAGTGGGTGGGGAGTTGAGCCTGCCAATGTCACAGGAAGCAGAGAGGTAAATGCTTATAGCACACACTATAATCATTTGGGCCGGGATGATACTAGTATCGCAATATTTTTTCCATGGCAAAAAGGAAAACACTAAGCAGACAAAAAGCAAACTTTTTGGTCCTTTAAAAACCTGCTGTATATAAAGTATTGTGTGCTTTAGCTTGGAAAATAAATAAATGTGACTGGATGACAACATAATTAACATTAGGGCTGTTTTCCTAAAGAAGTTAAATCCGCTTGATGGTTTGATTCTTTGCCGCGATACTGGTATCGTCCAGGTCCTATAATCCATGTTATTAAAAAATAAACATTACATTCATTTTAGAGTTTAATTCATAGTAAATATCACTAAAATATGATCCTTGTTGTGGTTTGGAATCAGTGGGTTGGAAGGAAGGCAGCGTTAAGCTTGACCTCAGACTCGAACTGAGGGTTCAGTTGGGAGGCTGCTGCAGAGAAACTTTTGTGTGTCTGGTTGCCATGGCTCAGCTCTGTGTGTTTTGTCCTCCCCTCCCCTCCTCTAGGCTACTCTGGATGTAGTGATGAACCTCCAGTTCCACTACATTGAGAAGCTGTGGCAGACCTTCTGGTATTCAGCAGCGCCATCTAGTGACGGAACCACCACCATCTCCAACAGGTCAGACAACTGAAGTACTCGTATTTGAATTAGGAAAAACATGCAGGCATTATGTACAGTCAGGGTTGGGTAGGTTACTTTCTAAACGTAATCAGTTACAGTTACCTGTCCAAAATTGTAATTAGTAATGTAACTTTTGGATTAGCCAAACACAGTAATGTAATCTGATTACATTGTTACTTTTAGATTACTTTACCCTTAAGAGGCTTTAGAAGAAGACAAATGTTTGTTACCAATTGAACAACATCTATTGCAGGATAAATCAATGTTAAAGTTTACATAGCTGGCCATATATGGATGTCAAATTTTACTTTTATGGGTTGGTTATGTATGCTTCTAACCCATCGCTTCAAGGGGTATAACATTTATAACAAGTATAGATTAGCCAAATTGTTTTACCTGAGCATGACCCCAAAACTAAGGACTTATTAGCCAGCCCTACTCTGTTGTTTATTTTGTTGTCATGGAGGACTGATTGGGCTCGTTGATTTGAGTTGAAAAATAAATGCTGAACTCATGGAATGAAATGCTTTGCCAAGAGTGTGCAAAGCTGTCAAGGCAAAGGGTGGCTACTTTGAAGAATCTAATATATATTTTGATTTGTTTAATACTTTTTTGGTTACTACATGATTCCTTATGTGTTATTTCATAGATAGTACAATGTAGAAAATAGTAAAAATAAAGAAAAACCCTTGAATGAGTAGGTGTGTCCAAACCTTTGACTGGTGCTGTATATATAATTTATAAATCCAAAAATGGATGTAGCAACTACAGATTGGCCCTTTAAGTCTATCAAAAGTGTGCAAGTTTGAGCATTTGTCCATTAGGCCTATGGATTTTTATCAGCAGGAATTAGATTGAGCAATAAAAGCCCCACTTTTATTCCATAGGCTTGGATCTGCACTATGCAGCTGTTGCAAGAGCACATTTTTCACTGGCTGTCCACTGGTTTCAAAAACAATGATTGATAGACAGCTTGAACTTCTTGAACTCAACAATTTATTGGGTTCAAATACACATTTAGATTTGGCAACAGCCATCCACAATCCGTAAAGCGCAAACGGCTAAGAGCGCAGCAGTGTGATTCACATCAATGCGCTATGTAGATATCAATAATAAGTGATATCCGTATCGCCGTAGACTACACCCCTGCTGTCATTCTTACCTCCAAGCGTTTATTCAAGTTGGATAATCTTTGGAGGCCGACAGCAGTCGCACCATTGGAAGAAATAGCTTGGACTGTAGCTAATAAAAGCCTATTCCTGCTCTTTTCCCTCGATCCATCAAACACATTTGGTGTGTCATCATAGTGGTCTCTGATTGGTGGTCATCATTTGGTGTGTCATCATAGTGGTCTCTGATTGGTGGTCATCATTTGGTGTGTCATCATAGTGGTCTCTGACTTGTGGTCAGGTGAAACAAACTTAAACTTGCGCCTTTTTTCAATGCTGATTTGAATGTCATTGAGAAACAGAAGTGTCAAAGATTTTTATTCCACAAACATCCTTTCTGAATTTTTAAGTAATCCTCAAAGTAATCATCTAGTTTTTTAAAAAGTATCTGTAATCTGATTACAATATTTTAGCTGCTAACGTAACGGATTAGTTATCGTTTTTTTGTAATCCCTTACATGTAATGGATTACATGAAATCTGTTACTCCCCAACCCTGTATACAGTGCCTTTGGAAAGTATTCAGACCCCTTTACTTTTTCCACATTTGGTTACGATGCAGACTTATTCTAAAATGGATAAAATATATTTTTTCCCTCAGCAATCTACACACAATACCCCATAATGGACATTTTTGCAAATGTATTAACAATAAAAAACAGACATGCCTTATTTACAGAAGTATTCAGACCCTTTGCTATGAGACTCGAAATTGAGCTCAGGTGCATCCTGTTTCCATTGATCATCCTTGAGATGGTTCTACAACTTGATTGGAGTCCATCTGTTGTCAATTCCTTTGATTGGACATGATATGGAAAGGCACACATCTGTCTATATAAGGTCCCACAGTTGACAGTGCATGTCAGAGCAAAAACCAAGCCATGAGGTCGAAGGAATTGTCCGTAGAGCTCCGAGACAGGATTATGTCGAGGCACAGATCTGGAGAAGGGTACCAAAACATTTCTGCAGCATTGAAGGTCCCCAAGAACACAGTGGCCTCCATTAATCTGAAATGAAAGAAGTTTGAAAACGCCAAGACTTTTCCTAGAGCTGGCTGCCCGGCCAAACTGAGCAATCAGGGGAGAAGGGCCGATGGTCACTCTGACAGAGCTTTAGAGTTCCTCTGTGGCGATGGGAGAACATTCCAGAAGGACAACCATCTCTGCAGCACTCCACCAATCAGGCCTTTATGGTAGAGTGGCCAGATGGAAGCCACTCCTCAGTAAAAGGCACATGACAGCCCTCTTGGAGTTTGCCAAAAGGCACCTAAAGACTCTGACCATGAGAAACAAGATTCTCTGGTCTGATGAAACCAAGATTGAACTCTTTGGCCTGAATGCCAAGCGTCACATCTGGAGGAAATCTGGCATCATCCCTACGGTGAAGCATGGTGGTGGCAGCATCATGCTGTGGGGATGTTTTTCAGCGTCAGGGACTGGGAGACTAGTCAGGATCGAGGCAAAGATGAACGGAGCAAAGTACAGAGAGATCCTTGATGAAAACCTGCTCCAGAGAACTCAGGACCTCAGACTGGGGCAAAGGTTGACATTCCAACAGGACAATGACCCTAAGCAAACAGCCAAGACGATGCAGGAGTGGCTTCGGGACAAGTCTCTGAATGTCCTTGAGTGGCCCAGCCAGAGCCCAGACTTGAACCTGATCGAACATCTCTGAAGGGACCTGAAAATAACTGTGCAGCAATGCTCCCCATCCAACCTGACAGAGAAGAATGGGAGAAACTCCCCAAATACAGGTGTGCCAAGAAGACTCAAGGCTGTAATCGCTGCCAAAGGTGTTTCAACAAAGTACTGAGTAAAGGGTCTGAATACTTATGTAAATATGATTTTTCTGTTTTTTATTTTTAATAAATTAGCAAAAATATATTAACTTGTTCTTGCTTTGTCATTATTTTAGAATAAGGCTGTAACATAACATGTGGAAAAAGTCAAGGGGTCTGAATACGGTATGTTTTCTGTGATTTAAAACTGTGCTTTTAGTGATTTGTATGCTATGTGTGTCTGCAGTGATGAGGACATTGAGGGGGTGATCCCCAGGCAGAAGCTGATTGCTCTGTGCAAGTATGAGCCTATCAAGCTGTGGATGAGGAGCTGTGACCACATCCTGTACCAGGCCCTGGTGGAGATCCTCATCCCTGATGTGCTGCGCCCTGTCCCCAGTACGTTCACCTGAATACCTTCAACATTATTACTACACTTCATCACTGCTACTCCAACTCGAACACATACTCCTCCCCAGTCATTTATATTTATCCAGGTTCTGTTTTGTATTGCAGGTACTCTCACTCAGGCCATCCGCAACTTTGCCAAGAGTCTGGAGGGCTGGCTGACCACAGCTATGAGCGACTTTCCCAATGAGATTGTCCGCACCAAGGTACAGAAAACGCTCCAACATCCTGATAGTCTCCCTGGATACTCCCAGATATACAGTAGTAACGGTACACTGAGAGACATTCCCTGGTGAAGTCAACCATCTCTCCCCTGTGTGACTTCTAGGCGGCAGTGGTGAGTGCATTTGCCCAGACCCTGCGTCGGTACACCTCTCTGAACCACCTGGCCCAGGCGGCCCGCGCAGTGCTGCAGAACACCTCTCAGATTAACCAGATGCTCAGCGACCTCAACCGTGTCGACTTCGCCAACGTACAGGTACGCCTTTACCTATCAACACCTGTTAATATTTCTGACTTTTTACTGTGTGTCTATTCGTATGTGTTTGTACCTCTACTTTGTATATCCTTTCTGATGTGTTTTGTGTGTGTTGGTAAACAGGAGCAGGCGTCGTGGGTGTGCCAGTGTGACGAGAGTGTGGTCCAGCGGCTGGAGCAGGACTTCAAAGTGACCCTGCAGCAGCAGAGCTCTCTGGACCAATGGGCCGCCTGGCTGGACAACGTGGTCAACCAGGTCCTTAAGCCCCACGAGGGCAGCCCCAGCTTCCCAAGGGCCGCACGACAGTTCCTGCTCAAGTGGTCCTTCTACAGGTACAGACCCAATCTATATACAGTTGAAGTCTGTAGTTTACATACACTTAGGTTGAAGTCATTAACTCATTTTTCAACCACTTCACAGATTTCATGTTAACAAACTATAGTTTTGGCAGGTCTGTTAGGACATCTACTTTGTGCATGACACAAGTAATTCTTTCAACACTTATAACACTTATAATTCACTATATCACAATTCCAGTGGGTCAAAAGTTTACATACACTAAGTTGACTGTGCCTTTAAACAGCTTGGAAAATTACAGAAAATGATGTCATGGCTTTAGAAGCTTCTGATATGCTAATTGACATAATTTGAGTCAGTTGGAGTTGTACCTGTGGATGTATTTCAAGGCCTACCTTCAAACTCAGTGCCTCTGCTCGACATCATAGGAAAATCAAAAGAAATCAGCCAAGACCTCAGAAAAACAATTGTAGATTTCCAAATGCCTGAAGGTACCACGTTCATCTGTACAAACAATAGTACGCAAGTATAAACACCATGGGACCACGCAGCCGTCATAACGCTCAGGAAGGAGACGCGTTCTGTCTCCTAGAGATGAATGTACTTTGGTGCAAAAAGTGCAAATCAATCCCAGAACAACAACAAAGGACCTTGTGAAGATGCTGGAGGAAACAGGTACAAAAGTATCTATATCCACAGTAAAACGAGTCCTATATAGACATAACCTGAAAGGCCGCTCAGCAAGGAAGAAGCCACTGCTCCAAAACCGCCATAAAAAAGTATGGTTTGCAACTGCACATGGGGGACAAAGATCGTACTTTTTGGAGAAGTCCTCTGGTCTGATGAAACAAAAATAGAACTGTTTGGCCATAATGACCATCGTTGTGTTTGGAGGAAAAAGGGGAGGCTTGCAAGCCGAAGAACACCATCCCAACCGTGAAGCACGGGGGTGGCAGCATCATGTTGTGGGGGTGCTTTGCTGCAGGAGGGACTGGTACACTTCACAAAATAGATGGCATCATGAGGAAGGAAAATTGTGGATATATTGAAGCAACATCTCAAGACATCAGTCAGGACATCAGTCATTTGGTCGCAAATGGGTCTTCCAAATGGACAATGACCCCAAGCATACTTCCAAAGTTGTGGCAAAATGGCTTAAGGACAACAAAGTCAAGGTATTGAAGTGGCCATCACAAAGCCCTGACCTCAATCTTATAGAAAATGTGTGGGCAGAACTGAAAAAGCATGTGCGAGCAAGGATACCTAAAAACCTGACTCAGTTACACCAGTTCTGTCAGGAGGAATGGGCCCAAATTCACGTTTGACCCAAGTTAAACAATTTAAAGGCAATGCTACCAAATACTAATTGAATGTATGCAAACTTCTGACCCACTGGGAATGTGATGAATGAAATAAATAAAAGCTGAAATAAATAATTCTCTCTACTATTATCCTGATATTTCACATTTTTTAAATAAAGTGGTGATCCTAACTGACCTAAGACAGGGAATTTTTACTAGGATTAAATGTCAGGAATTGTGGAAAAAATGAGTTTAAATGTATTTGGCTAAGGTGTATGTAAACTTCCGACTTCAACTGTATGTATACAGTTTATTAGGTACTCCACCCCGTTCACGAAAATGGTTCACTCCTACAGACAGTGAATTGTGGTCTGAAATCACATTTACATAAATATTCAGAGCCTATACTCAGCACTTTGTTGACGCACCTTTTGGCAGCGATTACAACCTTGAGTCTTCTTGCGTATGACGCTTACAGCTTGGCACACCTGTGTTTGGGGAGTTTCTACCATTCCCCTCTGCAGATCCTCTCAAGCTCTGTCAGGTTGGATGGGGAGCGTCGCTGCACAGCTGTTCAAGTCCGGGCTCTGGCTGGGCCACTCAAGGACATTCAGAGACTTGTCCTGAAGCCACTCCTGCGTTGTCTTGGCTGTGTGCTTAGGGTCATTGTCCTGTTGGAAGATGAATCTTCACCCCAGTCTGAGGTTCTGAGCGCTCTGGAGCAGGTTTTCATCAAGGATCTCTCTGTACTTTGCTCTGTTCATCTTTCCCTATATCCTGACTAGTCTCCCAGTCTCTGGCGCTGAAAAACATCCCCACAGCATGATGCTGCCACCACCATGCTTCACCGTAGGGATGGTGCCAGGTTTCCTCCAGGCGTGACGCTTTGCATTCAGGCCAAAGAGTTCAATCTTGGTTTCATCAGACCAGAGAATCTTGTTTGTCATGGTCTGAGAGCGGGCTGTCATGTGCCTTTTACTAAGGAGTGGCTTCCGTCTGGCCACTCAACCATAAAGGCTGATTGGTGGAGTGCTGCAGAGATCTGGAAGATTCTCCCATCTCCACAGAGGAACTCTGGAGCTCTGTCAGTGACCATCGGGTTCTTAGTCACCTCCCTGACCAAAGCCCTTCTCCCCCGATTGCTCAGTTTGGCCAGTCGGACAGCTCGAGGAAGAGTCTTGGTGGTTCCAAACTTCTTCCATTTAAGAATGATGGAGACCACTGTGTTCATGGAACTTCAGTTTTGGTACCCTTCCCCAGATCTGAGTCTCGACACATTCCTATCTCTGCGCTCTACGGACAATTCCTTCGACCACATGGCTTGGTTTTTGCCCTGACATGCACTGTCAACTGTGGGACCTTATACAGACAGATATGTGCCATTTTCATATCATGTCCAATCAATGGAAGCAGGATGCACCTGAGATCAATTTCGAGTCTCATAGCAAAGGGTCTGAATACTTATGTAAATAAGATATTTCTGTTGTATTTTTAATGAATTAGCAAAAAATTCAAAAATACTGTTTCGCTTTGTAATTATGGTGTATTGTGTGTGTGTGTGTGTGTGTGTGTGTGTGTGTGTGTGTGTAGAATGAGGAAGAAAACAATTTAATACATTTTAGAATAAGGCTGTAACGTAACAATGTGGAAAAAGTCAAGGGGTCTGAATACTTTACGAATGTACTGTGTGTGTATATATATATATATATATATATATACACACACACACACACACACACACACACACACACACACACAGTGTTTCCCCTATATACATTTATCGTTGCCGCCAAATCATGGCCACTGCAAAACATCTTTTAAAAAACATGTTTAGAATGTCCAGGAAGCCCCCCCGCCCCACCCCAAAGGAAGACCAGTTGCGGCCAAATATATTGGCCCCGTACACTTTTCTTAAGCCCCTATTTATTGTAAAATAGGTTTGAAATGAAAAATACTTTGTACACACCGTTATTGGATTTTTGACATTGCAGAACCAATTTTATTTTGTAAACTTAAGTCAACAATGTTATTTAGAAAATGGCATGGACAAAATGATATGCACCCCAGAAGAGCCTTTGGCCAAGATAACTGAGCTTGCTGTACCTTTTTACTGGCTATTTTGCCCACTTTTAAGCAGCAAACTGCTCTAATTATAATTCAATGTTTGAGGTGTACCCTATAACAACTGCTGTTTTCAGCACTCACCATAGTTTATGGGTGTGATTCAGATCTTTAGCCGTGTTCACATCGGCAGTTAGAAGTGACTTAAATTCTATTTCTTTGCATATCCAATTAAAATCTGTTCTTTTCCCTGCAGGCTGAACAGCCAAAAAGCACATGTAATCGGATATTTCACGGCACATTTCAAACCGCCTTCGTAGGTGGCCAACAATCGGATTCCTGGCCAAAATCAGATTTATTTCCTCTCAAGTGGTTTTTAGACTGTTATTCTGCATATCTTGTTGTTTGCTACTCTGAGTTTGACAAGAACTTGTGGTAGCTAACTAGTTGCATTTGTTTTACAAACAAATGTGTGAATCTGCTGGAAAGCTAAACAGCTACCTAGCTAGCTAGTTGACTGCTCTGGCTGGCCAAAAATGACTTGTTTTGAAAGTTGGATCATCTTATCCTTTGAGGCTTTAAAAGTGTTCTTAGCCTATGATTTTGAATTTTCAAAGCAACTGGGAAACTTCCATGGCAGGCATTGTTGTCACCATAGCTTGCTACAGAACTTCTGATAGATAGGAAACACAAGCACCACCAGCCCACACCACTGCACACTTGTCGTTACTATGACAACTAGCGTAGCCTTGTCAGCAAATGACTGCTGTCTGAACGCATACATCCGATTTGGTCACTTGTAACGTTGCCGTTTGGACAGTCAGTAGTCTGAGCATTAAGGCCTGCCGTATAAACAAGGCTTTAGCTGGCCACTCCAGAACAGTCCAGTCTTTTTGAACTATTCCATGGTGCTTTTTTAATGTGTATTTGGGGTTGATGTCCTGCTGAGAGACCCACAACAATTTTTGGACACTAGATTGAATTTGCACTCAAACACCTCGATAATCGGCTGATTTCATGATGTCTTACACACATTCAAGGCCCCCAGTACCAGAGGCAGCAAAGCAACCCCACAGCATTGAGCCTCCCCCATGTTTGATTGTAGGGAGGGTGTTATTTTCCTTGAATGCTGACAAGTGGGCAAAATTGCCAGTAGGAAGGCGCAGCAAGCTCAGATGGCTAGCTACACAGAGTTTATCTACAGTCATCTTAGCTAAAGACTGTGCAACCAAGTACTAGCTCCGGAGTGCAAATGATTTTGTCCTTGCCAACTTAAATTTGCTAAAATAAAATTGCTTCTGCAAAGTTGAAAATCCAAATAACAAGGTGTGGGGACAAAGTTTTCAATTTGAACTTATTTTAGAAGAAATAGGTCATTATTTAAAAAAAGTACAAGTGTGCAAATATCTTTGTCCGCAACTATATATATGTAGCATAAATGTAAAATGTAGCTGCTTTTCGTTAAGGTGTGGTAGTATTTGCAGGCTGATTAATGTGGTAGTTAGCTTTGCATGGCAGGGGCACATTAAAGCCCAGTGGGGCTGCATTAATGTAATCTCTCTCTGATGGCCCTCTCTTTCTCTCTCCCCCACTCCCTCCCTACAGCTCCATGGTAATCAGGGACCTGACCCTGCGTAGTGCCGCTAGTTTCGGCTCCTTCCACCTCATCAGACTGCTCTACGACGAGTACATGTTCTACCTGGTGGAGCACCGCGTCGCCCAGGCAACCGGAGAGACGCCCATCGCTGTCATGGGAGAGGTGAGTGGGAGGGCTTTTATGTACATGATAATTTTTCATCGCACACCCGGTTCCATGGTTCCACGTTTTTGGTTATGAGTAATATGGTTGGTTTGTTGACCGCATGTAAAGCTGTATTAGTCCATTGCTAATCAAATTTCTCCTCTCTTCTGAAACACAGTTCAGTGACCTTAACTCGATGATGCTCATGGACAAAGGTAGGTCTACTCCTCCTGACTCTTAGTGTTGACTCGTTTTCCCTAGCAGTCTCAATGTGGTATGAATGGAGACTTTACCTAGCTCTTGTTAACTGCTGTTTCTCCCCATCTCAGACCCATCCTTTTCAGATGACATGAGTGACGTAGGCAGTGATGAGGGCCGAGGGCCCAACGAGCCGGCCGTGAAAAGGGAGAGGATCGAAATCAACCACTCGCTGCAGGAGATCTGAAAGCTGATGAGGCGAGGGCCATAGCCCACCACACCAGGAGCCCTGCTGCCGCCCTGGGCCCTTCTGGTCCTGTCAGCACACTGAGAGCGTCTACACAGCCAGTGTGTTCAGTGTATATAGAGAAGAGTACTAGGCTCAGCCCCTACCTTACCACCCCTCCTAGTTAGTGTAGTTAAAGGAGGGGTGGGGGTTGGGGTGGGGGATCTTTATCCCAGGGAAAACAATGAATGCTCACCGGGGGGGGGGGGCTGTTTTGACCTGACGGGTATACAGTTCTAATTTCTCTCTGTTCACTTGTTCCCGTTTTGCAACTGTGAATAAGGATGACTTTGTGCAGTAGCCATGTTGGATACGTGTAACTTCGTATGAGTGGTGTGCGTTTCTTATCCTATATTAGCTGTGTAATTTCAGTGCCTTAGATGCTAACTCTTTAACCGCCACTACAGATGTCTATCTCCTCCGTCAGCTGTGCCTCTACCGCAGTATGAATGTATTGTTTCAGAACCTCAGACATTCTAAAGCACCTTTAAACCTGTAGGTGTAGTAGAATACTATACATGTTGCCTCTGTTGCTACTGACCGCTCAACCCACATTGATGCAACCCACTGACCCAAAGGACTTGTCCCTCTCCCACCAGCGTGGCCCCTCTTGGCTCTGTCAGTAAGCCCCTAGTCTCATAGTTGATTGGAATGCAGGGACTTCGAACACCCTGGCCGTATGAGATTAATAGTTACCTCATCCTTTTCTATGCTCTGTTCGTATGAGGCAACTGTTACTGTTAATTCTACCAACTCCCCCTTACTCAAGTAACCTTCTCGTGTATATATCACTTTTCATCCAAATGATAAAGATTCTATGATGCTGTTTTGCAGAAACTCAATTTCAGGATGCACACCAGGCTAGTCTCATTGATACATGACTTTACAACTTTGGGGCTGTCTCTAGATGTCACACCCCAGAGTCCACGACAAGCCAGTTGCATCTATGTTGATGAGACATTTAGATATGTTTAAAAGACTGAAAGGAGAGTGTTTGACTGTTTTCAGGAAACCACCAGACTGTACGTATATATGATCTACCTTCTGGGTTAACTGGAGGTGTCTGGCATACATTTTGTGGAGCTGTATGTCTTGCCCAAACTGGGCCAAGTCAAATTTCTTAAGGGATGTAAAATAGTATGTATTTACGAAAGCGTGAAAGGGCGTAGGACCTCTGAAGCCAAAACCCTCAAAAGGAAACTAGTTGCATCTGTTCAGTTCAACTGATGCTGTTTTGAGTTCAGATATTGATTGGAGGGTAATATTGAGAATCTCCCAATCCATGTTTATTCATTCAAATTGCTTGATATATGAAAATGCAAACAGCTTTAGTCTGTTGCTCTAACATTTTATTATATAGCCGTACAATTGTACTGTAGGAGGCCTGATATGTGCAAAACCAACAAACTGTCAAATATAAATATCTCTTAATATGATGTAAAAAATGTGTGTTCATCAATGGCCTTTGGTATCGCTTGGTCTTTCCCCAATAATTTCTCTCCCCACACCGTACGGTTTGTGTTTTAAAGGGGATGTCCTCCTTGCTTTGATTATTTAGTGGCTGGGACTGATGTGTATGATGCAGACGTTTTCTTGTTTTGATAATCTGGTCAACACATCAATATTTAACCAACAATGTTGATATTAGGGTGTAAGTGCCCAATGAAGCTATGAAATGGCAGTCACGTACCCATATTGAGAGAATCTCCATTTTTATTTATGAAAAAAATATAGCTGATTTAGGGCTGAATTCAATCATTAGCGCTGAAGATCAGCAATAATAGCGTGATTGAAATTTAAAGGCAATGTTTACGCATTCGTGGTAAACGGTACAGATTTCTGCTCACCCAGAAATTACAACCAACATGGAGCTTTTATTTCTAAGTTTCCCCTTTTCCCCCTCAGATTTTGTAGTAGCTATGAGAATCCTGAGCTTGAGTTATTGAAGGCTCTTTGTAACTCGTGCCTGTCACAGTACTTTGCCTTTAAGTGCGTTGGAAAGTAATTTCTGTGTACTTTAATGTTTCTTGTAAACCTGTTTTGACTTGGCTGAGGATAATTTTTTTATTGAACTAGATCTGGTTCTTCTGTATTTTGAACCCTTATTTTTATGTATTTTTAAACCTGTTCTTGACTACACTTTACAGACAGGTCTGTAACAAACAGCCTAGTTCAACTGTATTTTGTACTGGTCAATGTGTAATAAATTGGTATTAAACCATCTGTTTGGCCAAGTTTTTATTTATTTCTTAAATATCAAACAGCAGCTTTACTAGTATTTGTGTCCTGGCAAAGGAACTGTAACCCCCTCACTGATTAAGTGCTCTATTCAATTGTATCGTGGAAGGTCAGCGTTAGTGTGATTGCCTTTAAATTTCAATGTTCCGCGTTAGCGGAAACTGCATTCACGGGAAACGGTGCATATGTCGGCTCAACTGGAAATTACCTTTACATTTCTATCGCGCAGTCTGTAACCCTTTAGCGATACAGATTGAATAGAGCCCTCAGTCTAGACACGCATTTTTCCAGAAATATTCCTTATATATTTAGAATTCACATTTCCATGGCAATTCTGTTCGACAAGTAGTATATTTATTCATACACAATTTATCTTCAATAAAACCAACTTCTTACATCCAGTTTTCAAACTCCTGATATAAAAAGGCACACAGAACACAATGCAAACTGAACAAGATTCAGTACAAAGGAGGAAAAAAAAAAAAGGGTACACTCCCCTGGAAAATGGCGAAGATTGTGTGTACAACGAGAGCTGAAAGATATAAAAAAATAAAAGCTAGGTCCCAAAACGAGTTTGGTCCTTAGCGGCCAGGACACCATACGAGTCTGAGCACGGTGCGTGGTCCCAACGTCAAAACCATCCCAGTCTGTCTGTCCTCTCCCTGCTGGGGGAACAGGTCAGAATGGCCCAGAGGGCTAAAAGTGCAATGTGTACTCCAGGAACTCCCAATGGTGACCTGGGCACTCCTCCTCACAAGGTGCAGCCTGCCATGTACTTCCCTGCCAAGGAGACAAACGTGTGTGAAATCCATGAAATGTTCATATGTCATACTACCTTGTGAAAATCCAGGGCCCACATACTGTATGTTAAATTAGGGTTGGACTGAAAACCTACAGGACAGTAGATCTCCAGGAAGAGGGTTGGCCAGCCCTGCTGTATCTTATTGGCCAGGCCTAGTAACAGATGGTGTTACTCTACCTGTGGCAAATCTCTTCTTTACCAGGGACATACGGTAGCGGTTGCCCACCAGCTCCACGCCCATGCCCGAAAGCGAGGCCCCGGATCCAACAAACTGGACTGCCAGGCTGGGGGGAGGGCCGCGAGGAACCTCTAGGCACTGCCAGCTGACACACAGAGTGCCAGAGCCTGGAACAACCAACAAGTGACACATTCTTCAGTTAACACATTCACATTCTTCAGTTAATCACACTGACTTGTGGTATTGTCTATGTGATAATCAGACAGTACATTCTGTTATCATCAGGTAGATTGGTGGCCAGACTGGCCAATGACATTTTTGCAATGCGTGTCTTCAGAAAGTTTTCATACCCGTTGACTTATTCCACATTTTGTTGTGTTAAATCCTGAATTGATAATTGATTAAATATTTCTCTCACACACTACCCCATAATGACATAGTAAAAACATGTTCTTAGAAATGTTAGCAAATTTATTGAAAATGCAATACAGAAATATCTAATTTACATAAGTATTCACACCCCTTTGCCATGATACTCCAAATTGAGCTCAGTTGAATCCATTTAGAAAGAAACACCTGTCTATATAAGGTCCCATAGTTGACAGTGCATGTCAGAGCAGATATACCATGAAGTCCAAGGAACTCTGCCGATTTTGCAGGTTTTCCCACTTACAAAGCATGTAGAAGTCTAATTTTTATCATAGGTACTCTTCAACTGTGAGTGACGGAATCTAAAACAAAAATCCAGAAAATCACATTGTATGATTTTTAAGTAATTAATTTGCATTTTATTGCATGACATAAGTATTTGATACATCAGAAAAGCAGAACTTAATATTTGGTACAGAAACCTTTGTTTGCAATTACAGAGATCATACGTTTCCTGTAGTTCTTGACCAGGTTTGCACACACTGCAGCAGGGATTTTGGCCCACTCCTCCATACAGACCTTCTCCAGATCCTTCAGGTTTCGGGGCTGTCGCTGGGCAATACGGACTTTCAGCTCCCTCCAAAGATTTTCTATTGGGTTCAGGTCTGGAGACTGGCTAGGCCACTCCAGGACCTTGAGATGCTTCTTACGGAGCCACTCCTTAGTTGCCCTGGCTGTGTGTTTCGGGTTGTCATGCTGAAAGACCCAGCCACGACCCATCTTCAATGCTCTTACTGAGGGAAGGAGGTTGTTGGCTAAGATCTCGTGATACATGGCCCCATCCATCCTCCCCTCAATACGGTGCAGTCGTCCTGTCCCCTTTGCAGAAAAGCATCCCCAAAGAATGATGTTTCCACCTCCATGCTTCACGGTTGGGATGGGGTTGTACTCATCCTTCTTCTTCCTCCAAACACGGCGAGTGGAGTTTAGACCAAAAAGCTCTATTTTTGTCTCATCAGACCACATGACCTTCTCCCATTCCTCCTCTGGATCATCCAGATGGTCATTGGCAAACTTCAGACGGGCCTGGACATGCGCTGGCTTGAGCAGGGGGACCTTGCGTGCGCTGCAGGATTTTAATCCATGACGGCGTAGTGTGTTACTAATGGTTTTCTTTGAGACTGTGGTCCCAGCTCTCTTCAGGTCATTGACCAGGTCCTGCCGTGTAGTTCTAGCCTGATCCCTCACCTTCCTCATGATCATTGATGCCCTACGAGGTGAGATCTTGCATGGTGCCCCAGACCGAGGGAGATTGACCGTCATCTTGAACTTCTTCCATTTTCAAATAATTGCGCCAACAGTTGTTGCCTTCTCACCAAGCTGCTTGCCTATTGTCCTGTAGCCCATCCCAGCCTTGTGCTGGTCTACAATTTTATCCCTGATGTCCTTACACAGCTCTCTGGTCTTGGCCATTGTGGAGAGGTTGGAGTCTGTTTGATTGAGTGTGTGGACAGGTGTCTTTTATACAGGTAACGAGTTCAAACAGGTGCAGTTAATACAGGTAATGAGTGGAGAACAGGAGGGATTTTTAAAGAAAAACTAACAGGTCAGTGAAAGACGGAATTCTTACTGGTTGGTAGGTGATCGAATACTTATGTCATGCAATAAAATGCAAATTAATTATTTAAAAATCATACAATGTGATTTTCTGGATTTTTGTTTTAGATTCCGTCTCTCACAGTTGAAGTGTACCATTGATAAAAATTACAGACCTCTACATGTTTGGAAGTAGGAAAACCTGCAAAATCGGCAGTGTATCAAATACTTGTTCTCCCCACTGTATATCTGAGGAAGGGTATAAAACAATTTGTAGAGTGTTGAAAGTTTCCAAACCACTCATCATTGGGAAATATGGAACTATCCAAACTCTGCCTTGAGCTGCTATCTGACCAAACTGAGCAAACAGGCAAGAAGGACCTTGGTCAGGGAGGTGAACAAGGCACGACCGCACTCCTGGAGTTTGCAAAAAGGCATGTGAAAGACTCAAAGAGCAAAAGCAAAATATTATGTGGTCTGACGAGAAAGAAATTAAACTCTTTGGCCTGAATGCAAAGCACTATGTCTGGAGAAAACCAGACAGCTTATCTAACACCATCCTTACTGTGAAGCATAGTGGTGGCAGCATGGGGATGCTTTTCAGCAGCAAGGACTGGAAGACTGGTAAGGAAAGAGGGAACAATGAATGGAGCCAAATACAGACAAATCCTTGATGAGAACTTGCTTCAGAGTGCAAATGACAGACTGGGGCGAAGATTTACATTCCAACAGGACAATGACCGCAAGCATACAGCCAAAGCAACGCTGGAATGGCTTCCGAACAACAATGTGAAAGTCCTTCAGTGGTCCAGCCAAAGTCCAGACTTGAATCCCATTGAAAATATGTGGAAAGACGAAGATTGTTGTCCCCGCTATTCCCTGTCGAACTTAATTGAGCTTGAGAAAAACGGCAAGGAAGAATGAGATAAAATCACCAAATGCAGATGTGCAAAGCTGATACAGACATACCTAAGATGACAAAGCTGTAATCGCCGCCAAAGGTGCTTCTACAAAAGTATTGACTCGGGTGCGAGTACTTATGCTGCGTTTAGATGGTACGAGGTAGACGGCAAACCGGATGTCATTGTTCTCAATGAGAGCACGACACTAAATGCCATCAGCCGCCACGGTAGACAGGACTTGCCACCACAGTTAAAATATTTAAACTTTTGTAGTCTGTCGTTGAGTTGTTTTCTACCGGATGTTGATTTGCACTGTTTATTGGCACCAGATGTTGTTTGTTTACTGAAATTAACATAGCAATGCATACCTTCGTGCTGGCTTGCTTTTGCCGTCAGTCTTTCTTTCTTTCTTGTCCCGCTATGCTGACTGGTATGTTTTTTGCGTCCCTCGTTTAAATGCAGCATTATGTAAATGAGATATTTCTGTATTTAAAGGAGTTATTGTAACCTTTCTGAGATTCTGATCTCTGCCTATAAACTATGATGTTCAGACTTTAATATTCCCCAAACGTCCCTATTCATAAGGCCTATAAATAGCGATGTTACCCATCTCCCACTCACAGGCTCAGCTTTCATATGCTAATCTTGATATTTAAGACTAGGATACCTTCATAGAGGCTGCATATTAAAATGGAGAAAAGGGTGGCACTCAATGCAATTATGTTGTCAAAGACTAGACTTGTAAGAATGTACATTATACTGCATTTATATTTCCTTATCTATCCTTTCTATGGCTAGAATATGGCCGATATGTGGCAATTAAGTGCGGCAGTTAGCCTAGCGGTTAGAGCGTTGGGTCAGTAACCGAAAGCTGGTTCAAATACCCGAGCTGACAAGGTGAAAAAAACCTGCCGATGTGTCCTTGAGCAAGGCACTTAACCCTAATTTGCTCCAGGGGCTGATCCTGTAGGTAGGCTGTCATTGTAAATAAGAATTTGTTCTTAACTGACTTGCCTAGTTAATTAAAGGTAAAAAAAATAAAAGTGAGATGGGTGTACTGTTGACAGGTCAGTAACCTTTGCTTTGGTTGGTAGGGGAGAGGTTGGGTAGTTTCCACAGTAGCCGTCGTTCCTCAGAATTCCTGTGAAGGCAGACAATAAAGGGTCAGTGAGACCCACCCAGTCCACTATCCTCCCAGTCTAAAGTATCCACACCCTCTTCCTTGACCTTCTACCATCCGCCCATTCTCCTGTTCTCCCCATTCATCCACCCTTCATCTCTCTGCCTCCCTTTCCTTTCCATATCTCCTCCCACTCCCAACCCATTCCTCCTTCCCTCTATCCTTTTATCCCTCCTTCCATTTCCACCTCCCAATGCTAACCAGGATGCGGGGGGCTGGCACTGCAGGTCTGTGGCGGTGTGGTCCAGGGATAGCAGCACCTGCACAGCAGTGAGCTGGGTGGAGGGGGCGGTGGCCGGGCAGCAGTGGTAGTCCAGGGACACACGGGTCACTGTGCCACTCCGCTGGCACTCTGCTGACAACAGGAGGGGAGCACGACCAGGGTCCTGGGACGACACCTGAGAAGAGAGGTTAAGGAAGGAATGAGAAAAGAAGAACAGAGTTAGGAGAGGTTGTTGATGTTAGGACAATGCTGCCATTTGGAAGACGGGACAATGCGTATCTTGAAGAATACTTGAAACTTCAGATGACAGCGGGTAAGAGAGTTGCACTGTACTTCATCACTCACCTGGTACTTCAGTAGGGCCACGTTATAGTAGGAGGCCTGGGGGTTGAGCTCAGCCTCTCTCTGCAGGTAAAGGTTCAGTGCCTGCATGTTGAACCAGAAGTCCCTGGTGTCTGGGTCACTCTGAGAGGGGTCACTGTGGAGAATAACACACTCGGGAGAATGAGATATATCCTACCATTTCAGAAATGTCTATATATCATAACTCCACAACCAATCCCATAGCCCATATTAATCTACCTGTAGAGCAGCTTCTGATTGGGCAGAAAGTGGTCAACCCGGGAGATGTTGACCAATCGAAAGCTGAGAACCGGGGCGTTGGGGTTAGCAGTGAAGATACGAGTGATTCCAGCAGGAAAAGACATGGTGAGATCTCCTGTGATCTTCACCAGACAGCTGGAGAAGAGAGAAGAGAAACCTTCAGCAAGCCTGTGTATAAAAGGTAATAACATTAGATCTGATGTACAGAGGGCTTATGTATACAGACCGGTTATGTATACTGACCGGTTATGTATACTGACCGGTTATGCTGTCCACCTTTGAAGTAAGCGTTGATGTATTCTGTGATGGCTGCAGCCACAGGCCAGGACTCCTGGGTGCTCAGGGAGATCGGGCTCGGCCCGCGAGACAGATGCACTGTGGGAAAAATAGCCATCGCTAAGACACAAGTTCAAGGCACAATGTCCTTATTCATAAGTGCTTTATGCTATTGAGCATCTTTAAAATATTGTTGTGAAAATTGTTGTGTTTAGACTGTGTAGGCGTGTGTGGTCTTGGTGCAGGTGTAAGAGGGGTGAGGGCTGCCCACCTCTGGCAGGGCTGGTGGTGTGGGTCTGGGCCCCCCACTCACTGGGGCTGGAGGAGGAGGATGAGGTGAAGTCCGGGCTGGGGTCCAGCAGAGGAGATGAGCACACTGACCTGGACTGAGACACAACATGGATAAATAAGGGTTCTAGTGTCGAGGAACCAGAGAGGATGTGTGGAGAATGTCATCGTTCAGAAAATGTTCTCTGCTCAGCTCAATCAGAAACATATTTTTGTTGTAACTTTTTTTTTTCTACAGTCATCATTCATGTTTGGAAGAAAGAACAGGATGACCATTCTAGCCTTGGTTGTCAGCTGTAAAAGCCACAGGTCTGTCAGTGAGACCTGACCTGAGCTGCTGTAGTCAGGTTGATTTCCCTGAGGACACTTACTCTCTCACAGCCACTCAGTCTGCCTGAGGACCTCTTGGCTCTGGTTGGTCTGGGAGGGGCTGCCACCAGCAGCTCTGCACTGTGCTGCCTGAAGCTTTGCTTCGAACCTGGAGAGGAAGGAGAGCAGAACATGACCAATATTACAACCTGTAAGACAAGAGGAAGTTGTCCAAAAGACTGTGTGGTGATTTGAATAGTGTGAAATTTTGAGAAATATATATATATATAAAAAAGAAATCTCCAAATATAGCTAGTGCATAGATATTTGAGCCCAGTAGTGTAGTGTGTAACACGTGTACCTTTGTGTGAGCCCATGTTGCAGGATTGCTGTGGTGCGTTCAGGTCCAGACAGTTCTGGTCTTTGTCAGTAGAGAAGCACAGGTCCTCCTGTGGCCCAGAATGCAGTGTGAGAGGCAGGCCACTCCTGCGTGGCTCGCTTTCACTGCGTGACTCACGCTGCTTCCTCCCCCCCTCATTGACCACTCCACCCAGGGCCAGAGACGCAGCCGAGGTCCCCTCACTGAAGGGGTTGTGGACAGAGTTCCAGTGGACCAGCTCCTTCTTCGTTTGGGATAAGGGGAGGAAGTTGGAGTTGAGGGTCAGCCTACTACTGCTGACACTGTGGGTCAGGACCCCTGTCGCGGCAGCCATGGCTGACTGATGGGTGGGGCTGCCAATCATAGTGATGGCGAATGGGTCGTCAGGTGATTCTGGAGGCGGGATGCTACGGTCTCGTTTCCTGTCCATGTCCTTGCAAAAGGAGGAGGAGGGGAAGGGGGTGGGGAGGGTTTTACTGTCACTTAGGGAGATGGAAAAGGGGTCGCTCCGTACCTCTATCCCCCTCCCATCTCTGGATGGGCGCGGGGGTGGGGGGGCCCAGGCGTCAGGTGGGGGAAGGGTCTCTTGGGTGACGGTCCTCTCGAAGGCAGCCAGGAAGGGGTCCTCAGGAGGGATGTGTTTACATCTCCACAGGGCCAGATCCAGCTCTGGAGGGGCCAGGGACTGGGAGAAGACTGGGAAGCGGAGGGCTGAGAGGTCCATGTCTGGAGGGAGGCGGGGGGACCGAGGAGCTGCCCAGATACTGGCAGGGTCGTCCTGGGGGTGGGGGCTGCGTCCTGGGGAGGGGTCTCTAAAGGCAGTAAGGAAGGGGTCTATTGGCCTGCCCAGTCCTGCTGGTTCTTTACTCTGACCTGCTGATGGCCACGCTTCCCAACCACTCGTCTCAGGGGAGGGGCCCAGGGGCTGATGGGAAGGTGAGTCCAGCCCAGAGTCCTCTACGTTCTCAGGAGAGGAGGAGTCAGTGGAGAAGGCAGCATCTGGAGAGAACAAGAGGTGACGATCATTCTACTATCTAAAACAGTATGTATTATACATGCATACATAGAACCAGGAGTTTTTACTGACTACGTGATGGGGAAAAACTTCTATCCCTAATTTTCATAAATAATATATTATTAGTATTATTATATTATCATACAATCATATTAACATGATCATATAACCATATTTACATTCCGATGCACCAAAGACACTCTCTGCTCTCTGTAGCTGCTCTCTACCAGCAAAGCTTTTGGATTTAAAGGCTGACTCCAGAGGAGGTCCAAAGAGACTTTCTGAGCCTGACGCAGTAGAACTCAACCTAGAGGGTGGATGAGAGAGAGAGAGAATGAGAGAGGGGAAGGGAGCGGTAGATTATGCATTACCAGGAGCCAATAAAAAGCATAGCCAGAGATAATGTCAGGATTTGACAGAGCGATGCAGCACGATCATCAGATCTCGGCTGGCTTCCTCTCACACAGCGTCTCTCTATCTCCCTGCTGCTCACAGCTATGTATGTCAGAGAGAAGAGAGGAGAGACAACTGACAGACATTCACTCACCTGCTGTGATCCGGACTAGAGGTGGATCTGCGTAGGCCGTCCTGCTCGCCCTCTACAAAGTGTACGCACACAAAGGCAGTTAGTGAAGTTTAATTCGTGACAGCTCCCCAATCAGTCCCAATCAGGGGGAGATGTGATTAACTAGAGTGCTTATGGAGGACATAGCCGTAAGGGAATGCCCATTATCTTCCATAATGATTAATACCAGCCATTAGCCCGGTTCTCTAAGCAGCATCAGCCCAGCGCTTTATGCTACTGTTTTAATCAAGGCACTCATCGTTAATCATGTCTGCTCCTTTCCCCTGCTTTATTCCAACTCCTCCGCAAATAGCCTCCTACTGTAGCATCACAGGCTGCTATTCCCCCACTAATAATCCATGTTCCAGACAGGCAGAGGTGTGACAAATAGACAGTGTCATTCAGCCAAGGTCAGCCACCTCTAGGATTTATTACTGGACGGATACGCACTGCTAAGCCTAGCCAGAAGCAATACAGTAAATCACATTCACAACATCACTTCAGACTGGTAGAAACCTTAACAATTGGGTAATAGTATCCTTGTGCATGAATACCATATAAAATGGATGTTTATGACCTTTCAACACTGATAGAATACATTGTGGTGAAATTCTAAAGTACATGGTAAGGGGCAGGGCAGTGGAGAGGACTGCTGATGCTGCAGAAACAGTTGTGTGGAGAGAGTGCTAACTCTACTTACCCCTGTGGGGGGCGCCCTCTCTCTCCCCCTCTGAACGGCCCATAGTACTGCTGTTTCCTGTGGAAAGGACAAGGATTCAGAGAACAAATAAATGTGTGCGTGCAACACAGACAGAGAGACAGAAACCCAACTATTATTTAACAAGAAGCTGAGTTAAATGGAACTTACTGGAGAGATGCCGCTTCACTGACACCTGGAACAGAGGGAGAGCAGAGTTGTTAATTGCACAGTCTGGAAGCATCTAAACAATTAAGAATGTTTATATCCTGCTGTTGTTTCTCCTTTCCCACCGTACCCCTCTGTTGGGGGGCAGTGTGAGTGCCCCCACGGTGGCCTTAAGCTCCATCTCTGTAGCAGCAGAGTTGCTGTGGCTGCTGCTGCCCACCGGACGGATCTGGATGTGGAACTTCTTGGGCTCCTCATCGTCAAAGTCAGAATCGCTGGAGTAGAAGTCGTTCTCCTTGTCCTCCGTCGAGCAGCGTACGGACAGAGAGCTGGGTTAAGGAACAATGACCTGAGATAGAGGGAAGACTTTGGGAGTGTCAGGGTTTCCATTGTCCTGTACTATACAGATACAGTGACTACCTCATCTATGAGTTTAGAAAGCAGTGGAAAATGTTCCTGTAGGCTTGCTTGAGCTTTATTGCAAAACATCTTTCACTCAGGCATTTTGTTGAGGATAATCCTATATGGCTTTATTAATGCCCTCTGGGGCCAGAGAATCAATGCATATAGACTAGAGAGTATAGGACTGCTGTAACAAACACAGAGCTGGAGTGCGTAAGAGGTGACAGCGTATAAAACAGCCAACCACAACATCCTGCACCTCCAGCCCAACGTATCTCCATCTCCTTCCTGTTATTACACGTTCATCTGCACGCATGTGTTTTTGTGTGTTGGTTTGTTCACAGACATGTGCTGTGAGTGAGTGTGTTGTGCCTGAGCGAGAGAGAGAGAAATCTAGTGTCAGTATATTTGGCCATTACATAGAAGGCCTGATGAGTGTAACAACAGTGCTGTGCTGAGGAGTGACAGAATGACAACAACAGAGGGAGGTAGCCTGCTATCATGGCCCCCATTGCCCCAGCCTCATAATGGACTGGAGTTGGACTAAGGACAGAGAGAGCATTTCAGTCCATTTAAATGTCCCTTAGGGAAAGGAAAGGAAAGGGGGGATACTAGTCAGTTGTACAACTAAATTCAACTGAAATGTGTCTTCCACACTAGAAACAAATTGGCCCACGGCTGGATCTAGTTGATAATCCCTGGTCTAGAGTGCTCTATAAAGACAGAATATTCTCATACACAGTGGCAGGAAGCCTTGTTTTCATTATGACGATAAAGAGGTCTGTCAAAGGCAAATATTACAACAATATAGTAGAGAGATTGACTATCAGATGAGAGGCTGTGTCACTGCATGGAAAGGATATCATTCTGATTGGCGTCGGCTCGGATGACAAACCCCTCCTCATCCACCTCCAGGGGAGAGTTCTGTGTGCAGAATAGAGAATACCCAGCAAATGTCAGACACAAACATAAATACTTTCTCCTAGTGTTTGATATGCTTAATAACAACCCTCAACCCAGACTACGACCTCGGTAAGGGTTGGTGTGAGCCCTCCCCCATGTGACACTTGTCTGTTAAAACAGTCCACGAATCTCCACCCAAGCTCAAAAAACCCTTCTCTAAAGGATAAAAATAGGCAAGGTAACCCAACACTGGCAGACACGTCATTGTCACACACATGATTACTCTCCCTTGCTCTTACGCCGATGTGTATTTCAGTAAGTTGGCAGTGATGTGCTGTTTAAACCCCCACCACCACGGATGTAGTACTGATAATGGAAGAACTGCCATTGACTTGATGGTTTTCGTGCCACTGTGTACAAGTGTGAATTAGCATATACTCACTGGTGTCTCGGTCACAGTCGAATCCCTGCAAAAAGCAACACATAGGTGAACATAAGTGACAAGATAATATCCCAGATGAAGCTGACAAAAGAGAGTGCGGGTAATTGGGATTTATCGTCTGTGTGTGTGTGTGTGTGGGCTCACGTTGAGTCTGGCTCTTTGTCCCTCTTGCCCAGTCCAGGAATCCTGAAGGCTTTTCCTCGACTCTTCTTACTCCCCTCTGGTACTAAAGCGGTCATGTACTCCTCAAACCCCACCAAGGCTGCCACACATAGGGACACACCACAGTGAGGACAAACAGGACACCCGCTGGGATCAAACCATCCATTTTTGGTGTCTGTGTGATATACCTGGTCTGTCCTTCCCTGTGCCCTTCTGCTCTGCAAACTTCTGGATGAGGTTATCTATGCCAGTATTCTCCACGTTCTGTTTGAACTCCTCATGGACCTGAACAGAGGAGAGAGGGGCTCGTTACAGTCTGAAGAAAGCAGTTAAAGAGAGAAAAAGTAGGCCTGAGAGAGAGGGTTTTGGAGAGTGTGTGTTGTGGATGTGAAGTTCGACTATAGAAGGAGACAACCCCTCAGAGAGGGCAGTTCAATCCCAGACTCATCCTGTGGCCTCCTGGGTCAGTGCCTGGGTGACCTACCTGTCCCACTTGGACATGGGTGTCCTCTATGGAGTGGGAGTATCCCTTGATCAGCTGTTTCATCTGCCTCAAGTGGGCCTCCTCAAAGTCCTGGAACTTCTGTACACAGGATGGGAACACAACAGTGTTCAGACACCAAGGTGGGTCCTAAATACAGCAAACTACCCCAAAGCACACCAAAACGCTACTCAAAATACACACAAAACATCACAAAATGCTAGCACAAACTACTGCAAAGTGCAGTTAAGTAGTAAGAACTGAAACGCAAAGAATCCAAGACAGAAAAACCAAAGGCGCTTATAAGCCATGGCAACTGTAAAGGAATAAAACAAGGCATAGACCAAGGCAGGGGAGCAGGGAGCATAATAGTTCCCGTCCCAGGTAATAACCAGGTACTAATCACAACACTGCATGTGGGCTAGAGCAATGGCTTGAAAGAACAGGTAATTTCCCCCTGACATTTTCTGGGCTGTAGCCACACTGAGCTCTCTATACCCCACTCATAATTAGGGACAGATCTCCCATTGTAGCTATTAACAGGTAATTGGTCACCAGGATTCCAGTCATCATTTCATACCTAAATATAGCAACGTTCATCTGGTTTGTTAAGGGTTTCCTTGGAAACTGCAGGTAGCCATGGAGATGTGTTCATTGTGAGGAAACACCAGGATGGGCCACAGTGATATAACATGTCTGGTTCCTCAAGGGAGTCTGTTTAACCCGCCCCAGGACCAGTAGACTAACTGACCTGAGCTGATTCGCTCATCTTCTGCTCAAAGTCTCCCCCCACGCGGTTATACTTCTCTATACACACAGCAAACAGCTCGGCAGCTTTCTTAGACTTCAGCTCCGCCTAGTGAGAGGAGAGAGAGGATGATTATAGACTTGATCCAGTCATTAGTAGAACCTTTATTTATCCTGGTGAAAACAAATGATCTGTTGTAATAATAACCTTGTTTGACTCTCTATCTAGTAGTCAGTAAACTTCCAGCATATAACAGTTAAGACAGCTCTACAGAATGACGCCTATTGGACAGACCTTCTCCAGTTCTTTCTGGGGGGCTCCCTCTTTCCTCAGTCTGTCCAGCTCAATACACTTGGCGTGGTAGCCCTCCCTGGACTTCTGGAGATGACTATTCTGGACCTGAACAGCCTGAACAGCCTCCAGGGTCCCTACCTGCTCCTCCTTGGTCTGTGAGAAACACACCATGCACATATTATTAAACGATTGTAGATTGGCTGTTATAGATTAGAATATAGTGAGTGATTCATGAGGGGGATGGATGGGGCATGATCATGAAAATATATTTTGAGAAGCGGGGCTTCATCATGTTACCTTGCGGTGAACTTTGACCTGCTCGTCACCATACTTGTTGATGTCCCGGATGAGGTCGTTCATCTTGCGCATCAGCTCTAGGTGGCAGAGAGACAGCTTGTCTGATGACACCCGGAACACATCCCACATAGGAGCAAACGTCCTGAGGGCCACACAGCAATACGTCACCTACAGTATAAAGTCCTAAAGCCAACTTTGTGTTTTTTTTTATCTAATAATAACATATACAGAGTGTACAAGGCATTAGGAACACCTTCCTAATATTGAGTCGCACCCCCTTTTGCCCTCAGAACAGCCTCAATTCATTAGGGCATGGACTCTACAAGGTGTCGAAAGCGTTCCACATAATGCTTCCCACATTTTGTCCTTTGGGGGGTGGACCATTGTTGATACACACGGGAAACTGTTGAGCGTGGAAAAACCCAGCAGCGTTGCAGTTCTTGACACACTCACACCTGTGCGCCTTGCACATACTACCATACGGCACTTAAATCTTCTGTCTTTCCCTTTCACCCTCTGAATGGCACACATACACAATCCATGTCTCAATTGTCTCAAGGCTTAAAAATACTTCTCTAACCGGTCTCCTCCCCTTCACCTACACTGATTGAAGTGGATTTAACAAGCGACATTAACAAGGGATCATAGCTTTCACCTGGTCAGTTTATGTCATGAAAAGAGCATTTTCTATACTCAGTGTACATTTACAGAGGTGACTTCATACATTTTGTTTGAATGGTAATACGACATTAAAGTCCACATTTATGGTCCATTTCTAGAGTTAAACAAACCAAAGCAACAGAAAACAACACACAGTGAGTGAAGAAGGCAGAGAGTTCTGTGATGATGGAGTAGATCACATCCCTGACCTATGACCCAGTAATCATAGACCCTAATCATACACACAAACTACTGTACATCTTGTAGGTACCCTGCCAACATATGGAACAGTTTTTTTCATTATGATAAGAATACTGCTCTCTAAACTGAGATGTTAGTGACAACAGTTATCTAATATACTCACCCTAGTGGGCTTCCATTGCTTGCCATCTTGGCCAGTTTGCTCATGGACTTGGAGTAGGTTTCCTCGATGGCAGCTCTGAGAACCCACAGATAGATAAGAGTCATTCCTTATGAGCCCCTGGCTGGCCAGTAAAAAAACAACAGGCAGAGTGATAGTCTACACAGTCTCAGTATTGGAAATCATGCATCCAACTGCAGATAGAGATACTGAACCTACACTTGTACCCTTCTGGCTCACAGAAAAAACGATTGCATATCTTACTAGCATAATATGTCATATTATTATGTACAGAGCATATTAAAAATAACAAACATAGGGCATAAACAACCAGGCAAAGGGAAATAAATATGTAGCTTCCGTACTGTGTAAATGTTGCCCAAACACATATTTTAATAATAAATAGTCTCATTTTGCAGGAGGAACATAGAACTTTAATAACCATCTGTAGTCCTGCGGAGAACAATAAACAATTAGATCAGTATATCTGGGGGTAAAAACAAGCCCCTCCCATCTCCACGAGGAGAGAGCAAAGAAATAAACACATTGAAAACAAATTGCTGCAGTTTCAAAATATCTGACATTTCTAATCAACCATTGACCTTTTAGATAGATAGAAATTCCCCGTCCGGATTGAGAGAGAGCTTTAGGCCCACAGAGAAGAGCTGAGTGTGGGAATTCAATCAGCTCAATGGTTTACTCCGTCTGTCCTGAGGGAAAAACAGCTTCTCTACAGCGTCTAATTTCATTTCCTGACTGCCACTTTGTTGTCTCCACGTAGATAACCACATTTCCTCCCGCCTGTGGGGAATGTGCTGTGGTTTGGATCTTATGAATAAAAGTGCAGGTTGTTGTATCCCTTTGTGAGAAAAGCCCTGTAAGTCCCAGGCTTAAATACTACAATGAGTCTTCTACTTCCAGCTAATTGGCTCATTAAGAGATTTAATAAATACAGAGGACTGCAGGGAAAACTCCCCAGGAGGATTATTCAGACTGAGCATTCTACCTGAGCTGATTGACCAGATAACATGCAAAACATAGCTACTGAAAATGTGTGTGTGTGTGTGGTCTTGTGTGCTGTGTCTTGTCTTGTGTGTGAGTGTGGGCATCAAAGATGTGACTATGAAAGGAAATGGCAAGGCCCTGTATTCTGTATTGGAATCAGTCTTTTTAAAGGCCAACTTCAAAACCTTAATGAACATTTAGAAAACTAACTTTTTCAAATGGATTGATGAGTTAAATAAAAAAACAGAATGAGAAACATCTCAATCCTTCCCATATGCAAATATTCACTTACCTGTACATTTACCTGTACAGTTAATTTAATAATGCAAATATTCACTTACCTGTACATTTAACTGTACATTTACCTGTACAGTTAATTTAATCATGCAAATATTCACTTACCTGTACATTTAACTGTACATTTACCTGTACAGTTAATTTAATCATGCAAATATTCACTTACCTGTTCATTTAACCAAAATGTATATTAAGTAAACTATTATTACCCTCACTTATATCATACGCACATTTAGCTATTTAAGTATTTCTCTGCCATCGACCTGTATAGTATAGTTAACCATGCAAATATTCCTTATTTATCTATATCAACTTGCAATATTTTTATCATTTTTTCACCTAACACTCTGTAACAATGTATAGTGTACATATTCAGCCATTCACCCATACTATGCATGTCTTTTTATAGCTTTTTGCACTCCAGACTTCTTGTATTTTTATACTTTTTCATACTGCCGCACTATGTATCATGTATCTGTCTTTTGTGTATTTCGTTCTGGCATTTTGCACCTGCCCTGTGTTTTTTTGTAGCTGCTTGATGAAGAAATTTCCCCTCGGGGATCAATAAAGTATCCATCCATCCATCCATCCATCCATCCATCCATCCATCCATCCATCCATCCATCCATCCTGTACCACCCCTCCCACACGTCCCAGCCCAAACAACACCTCACCTCTCGCGGACAAACTCTGCCAGCTCCTTGGTAGCAATCTGGCCATGCTTCATATTGTGGTACAGCACGTCAAAACCTGCATTCTTCTCCCCCTGCAAAAACACAAACACATTGGGTGAGCCACAAAATAATATTGTACTGTATCTCTATGGGGTGAGATTTATAGATTCTTCATATGAGAGATGAGATAATATATTTATTTATTTTTTTCATATTAAAATTCTGTCAATACTTACTTGTTACTTATTCCTTGAGGACATTGGAGCATAGTAACATGGATTGTTAAGGTAAAAAGGAGGTGAACGATGAACAAAAACAAAACTAATACTGTTTTCTTTCATCATGGCCCTAATATTATGGATTATTGTTGTTAAGCAACCAGAACCAAGCTTGACATATGGTTGGAGAAAACAGAAATGTCTATCTCGCCACCAGAAGCAAGCCTGGGAGGAGGTGATGACACAAACACAAGTCATTTTGTTTTCTTCCATGACCTTCAGTATTGTGGATGTTTTTCTTGTTTCTCTCGTTAGCGGACAACCACCAATCATGACACTGGTTTGAGGAAACACAAATCTTACAACAGGGTCGATGCACATTTGAGATTTGTGCTACAATAGAATTAGCATAAATCCGAAGGCTTTCTTCCTTGTGCAGAGGTCTTCATTTTCTACAATTGTATTTATTTATTTTATTTAACCTTTACAGTTGAAGTCGGAAGTTTACATACACTTAGGTTGAAGTCATTAAAACTCATTTTTCAACCACTCTACAGATTTCATGTTAACAAACTATAGTTTTGGCAAGTCGGTTAGGACATCTACTTTGTGCATGACACAAGTAATTCTTCCAACAATTGTTTAGAGACAGATTAATTCACTTATAATTCTCTATATCACAATTCCAGTGCGTCAGAAGTTTACATACACTAAGTTGACTGTGCCTTTAAACAGCTTGAAAAATTCCAGAAAATGATGTCATGGCTTTAGAAGCTTCTGATAGGCTAATTGACATCATTTTAGTCAATTGGAGGTGTACCTGTGGATGTATTTCAAGGCCTACCTTCAAACTCAGTGCCTCTTTGCTCTGCATCATGGGAAAATCAAAAGAAATCAGCCAAGACATCAGAAAGTCTTTGGGAGCAATTTTTAAACGCCTGAAGGTACCACGTTCATCTGTACAAACAATAGTATGCAAGTATAAACACCATGGAACCACGCAGTCGTCATACCGCTCAGGAAGGAGACACGTTCTGTCTCCTAGAGATCAACATACAGTCGTGGCCAAAAGTTTTGAGAATGACAAGTATTGGTAAGAATCTTTATGTCAGTAGTTACTATGGTACACTGAAGTATAATTACAAGTATTCCATAAGTGTCAAAGGCTTTCATTGACAATGACATTCAGTTTATGCAAAGTGACAATATTTGCAGTGTTGACCCTTCCTTTTCAAGACCTCTGCAATCCACCCTGTCAATTAACTTCTGGGCCACATCCTGACTGATGGCAGGCCATTCTTGCATAATCAATGCTTGGAGTTTGTCAGAAGTTGTGGGTTTTTGTTTGTCCACCCAACTCTTGAGGATCGACCACAAGTTCTCAATGGGATTAAGGTCTGGGGAGTTTCCTGGCCATGGCCCCACAATGTCGATGTTTTGTTCCCTGTGCCACTTAGTTATCACTTTTGCCTTATGGCAAGGTGCTCCATCATGCTGGAAAAGACATTGGTCGTCACCAAACTTATTGGATAGTTGGGAGAAGTTGCTCTCGGAGGATGTGTTGGTACCATTCTTTATTCATGGCTGTGTTCTTAGGCAAAAATGTGAGTGAGCCCACTCCATTGGCTGAGAAGCAACCCCACACATGAATGGTCTCAGGATGCTTTACTATTGGCATGACACAGGACTGATGGTAGCGCTCACCTTGTCTTCTCCGGACAAGGTGTTTTCCGGATGGCCCAAACAATCGGAAAGGGGATTCAGAGAAAATGACTCTACCCCAGTCCTCAGCAGTCCAATCCCTATACCTTTTGCAGAATATCAGTCCCTGATGTTTTTCCTGGAGAGAAGTGGCTTCTTTGCTGCCCTTCTTGACACCAGGCCATCCTCCAAAAGTCGTCGCCTTACTGTGCATGCAGATGCACTCACACCTGCCTGCTGCCATTCCTGAGCAAGCTCTGCACTGGTGGTGCCCCGATCCCGCAGCTGAATCAACTTTAGGAGACGGTCCTGGCGCTTGCTGGACTTTCTTGGGCGCCCTGACACCTTCTTCACAACAATTGAACCTCTCTCCTTGAAGTTCTTGAATTTTTACTAGGATTAAATGTCAGGAATTGTGAAAAACTGAGTTTAAATGTATTTGGCTAAGGTGTATGTAAACTTCCGACTTCAACTGTATTTAACTAGGCAAGTCAGTTAAGAACAAATTCTTATTTACAATGACGGCCTACCTACAGGGTCAGCCCCTAGAGAAAATTAGGGTTAAGTGCCTTGCTCAAGGACACAGACAGGTTTTTCACCTTGTCGGCTCGGGTATTCGAACCAGCAACCTTTCGGTTACTCGCTCAATGCTCTAACCACTAAGCTACCTGCCGCCCGCTAGGCTACCTGCCGCCCGCTAGGCTACCTGCCGCCCGCTAGTCTACCTGCCGCCCGCTAGGCTACCTGCCAGCCCAGGTATAAGGAAGCCAATGCCACAAATGAAAAGAAGAAACAGGAGCCGTGCTTGTTTCAAAGACGGGACTCCCTCCCTACACATAACACTAACAAAGTTACCACATAACAGGTGCGTTAGGCTAACTGAAGCAGTATTAAACATAGCCCATACCTTGAAGCACCCACTTCAACAGTGGATCCTTTGTGGAGGCTGTCCAGACAGGCAAGCAGCTGCTCCTCAATACTATAAATACCCTGCTAGAGAGACGCACACTTTCCCCAAGTAGCAAGGGAATGGCTGGAATGCCAAGGGTCCGGGATAGAGGCTAAGAGCAGGCCGACACCACAACCACCCAAAGTCACAGACACCAAACACAGTCGTTGCTTTGAGACATCTGTCTACAGACAGGAGAGTGGTGGTGGGCTGGAGTCCTCAGTAGGGTTCAAACCCAATTGATTATTTAACAACAGTACACTAGGTAATACAGAGACTTTAATTCACGTGATCCTCTCTGTCTCTCTCTCTCTGTGTGTGTGTGTGTGTGTGTGTGTGTGTGTGTGTGTGTGTGTGTGTGTGTGTGTGTGTGTGTGTGTGTGGAAACACGTTCTCTGGAGTGATGAATCACGCTTCACCATCTGGCAGTCCAACGGACGAACCTGGGTTTGGCAGATGACAGGAGAACTGTAAAGTTTGGTGGAGGAGGAATAATGGTCTGGGGCTGTTTTACATGGTTCGGGCTAGGCCCCTTAGTTCCAGTCAAGGGAAATCTTAACTCAACATACATTTTAGGGTGGCAGGTAGCCTAGCGGTTAGAGCGTTGGGCCAGTAACTGAAACGTTGCTGGTTCTAATACCCGAGCCAACAAGGTGAAAAACTTGTCGTGTCCTTGAGCAAGGCACTTAACCCTAATTTGCTCCAGTGGCTGACACTGTAGGTAGGCCGTCATTGTAAATAAGAATTTGTTTTTAACTGACTTGCCTAGTTAAATCGCCCAACATCAGTTCCGACCTCACTAATGCTTGTGGCTGAATGGAAGCAAGTTCCTGCAGCAATGCTTCAACATCTAGTGGAAAGCCTTCCCAGAAGCAAGGGGGGACCAACTCCATATTAATGCTGAACGAGCAGGTGTCCACTATTATGTGTGGGAATACTTTGGAACAGATGTCCTAAATTAAAATCACTTGGAGCTGATTTGCTGGTGTTTTTACAGTCTTTTATGTCCAACAATTAGAAAACTTGGGGTGCCAAATAAAAATCACCCATGGGCCAATTTTTTTCCCGTGGGCCACCAATTGGAGAACCCTGAACTAAAACATACATCATCTAAAACTTACAGTAGCCTACAGTATATTCAAATAAGGCATAGGCGATCATTGAAACATATTTACCAATAGTCAAATTAGACCCACCAGGTCCCAAGCATCCATGCAATGAATGTAACAATGAGTGACAGGGGATTTTCAGAAGCGGAACCCCAAACAAAACAATAGGCTACTACTGTTCAGTCTATTTAACAGCCAAATAATGTATCTGTGAAAGGAGCTTAAGTCACACACCAACTCAGTAACAACACCCAGACAGAACATATTAGACTTATTTCACAGAAACAAAATAGCTTAATCTAAAACGGTTAGGCCTGACTTTCATTTGACTCTCTTGGTCTCAAATGAGATGGAAGATTATGGAAACATATGTGTTTTAGAAATTTGTATGAATGTAATCCCAGTGGATTTTCTTATCAGTTAATGAGACCAGAGGTACATTTAATATGGTGGCTTGGCTTTATGAACAACTCCTATTATGCCTTTGTGTTTCCAGAAAGGATAAATAATTGCTAGCTAATTAGAAGTTGACCTCCCAGAGGGATATTTTGGGGGGGGTTATCATTCACCCAATGGCTCATTGTCCCAGCAACAGAGTTCCCCTGCTAACAGACACAGTGGGACAGAAGTATGCTCATAAATTTATGTGACAGACAGGTGTGTGTGTGTGTGTGTGTGTGTGTGTGTGTGTGTGTGTGTGTGTGTGTGTGTGTGTGTGTGTGTGTGTGTGTGTGTGTGTCAGACCTGGAACAACTATAGTTTTAACTAGGCTTTGTGTAAAGTAGGGAAAACAAAGTTACTTTGGAGGCGACTACAACTACTTGAATACAAAGAATTACTACTTTTTAAAACTATTTGAATAAAGATCTCAGACAGCGATGACTTTTTTTTAAATTATTTGAAACCAGACCTGAGAAAGCAACTACCTTTCTGAAACTACTGGATTGGCTGCCTTCAATTAATGGCAGGGCTGTATCAGGGCTGTAACCGCATGTTGAAGATAGAAATATAATGAATAGAACACACAATCTCCTATACTATTCCAAAATGATAGAAATGTATTGTGTAGATCAAATATGACTATCTGAACATTTTGTAAATGTCCATTCTCCTGAATGTCCATTGCCTCAGGTAATCAAGTAGATAATAAAGGCAAACCAATTAACCAATTATATTTACAGATAAGTATAAATAAGTTGTGATGCTCAACTACATGCCACTGAAAAGGTAGAAAGCTGCAATACATTTTTATGACACCTGAAAATACTGCAAAGTAATTCAAAGCCATTTGCAAACAGCAAGTTGGATGCTTAACAAAAACAACTTCTTTACCGTTTTATTCATCTGAGAGTAAGAAACTCTATATAAACTATCTCAAGTATTTGAAAAGTTATTTTCAAATAAACTACAAAACACAACCATTTCCTGCCCAGGTATGGTGTGTGTGTGCCAGTAACGCACCCTAAACTACTTCTCATCCAAAGATGTCATAAGAGTTAAAACCATTACCAAAATTATTACTTATAGCAAATTTCATCATCTTCCATCTGAGATCATTCATCACAGGTCCGTTTCATATTCCATTCCATGGCCAGTGGTCTTTGACAGTTCTCTTTGTCTGATTTATGCAGGCCCACTCTTCTCCATCCCTACTCCTTTTAATCAATGAAGGCAAGAGTTTTGCTCACGCAAGAGAGAGCACATTATAATGACAATGTCGTGAGCTGTGGGAGAGGAGAGACGGAGGCATCCAGACAACTCACAACTTTCTCACCATGGCTGAGATTCCTTTGTACTCCATGAAACACTGAGAAGCTCTGTCTGCCAGTCTAGTCTGTGTGGTCAGGTAGTGACCAGGTTAATGTTTTACAGCTATTAGCTTTAAACACACATCACAAGACTGATTAGTTCCTGAGGAGCACGGTGCCCTGTGGGAGGTTTGGGTTGGGGGAGGGTGTATGCTCCCTCACTCCTTCCATAACTCCCTAATCTATCCCCCAGAGAGCGGCGCTCTCAAGTCCAACAGCCTCCCCTCAACTTACTCTGCCTGCCTCTCTGCCTGCCTATTACAGTTAGTCAGCCAAGACTTGCAGCACCATTTCATCTGTGTGTACTGTGCACAGAGGCCAGCTAGTGACTCTCAATTGATTTTAATTAGAAGTATCCTTGGCTTTCCCCCTCAGGCCTGAACAAAGCTAATTACTGCACAGATGAGGCCTGGGATGCTGCTTTAAACAGTGTGATGGAAGGCAGGCCTCGTTTGGAACTGGTGTGGTTAGCTGTGTCTGGATCCCCCTGCTAGAGCGTGTTTGGCTTAATTGGGTAAGTGGTGTTACCTTCCAGGGGGTGTTCCTCACAGACTCACTAGCCACAGCAGAGACCTCAGCTGCAGTGTTGGTGTGGTTCAAGGGTTGACAAGAGCAGAGCCATACTATGGGTTGTGTTCCACTCCCTGACCAGTGTCAGAGGACATTCTTGTGCTGTGATGTAAGCGGGCAAAAAGGCAGGCAGGCAGTAGGCAGGCAGTAGGCAGGCAGTAGGCAGGCAGGCAGTAGGCAGGCAGTAGGCAGGCAGGCAGTAGGCAGGCAGTAGGCAGGCAGTAGGCAGGCAGGCAGTAGGCAGGCAGTAGGCAGGCAGGCAGTAGGCAGGCAGGCAGGCAGGCAGGCAGGCAGGCAGGCAGGCAGGCAGGCAGGCAGGCAGGCAGGCAGGCAGGCAGGCAGGCAGGCAGGCAGGCAGGCAGGCAGGCAGGCAGGCAGGCAGGCAGGCAGGCAGGCAGGCAGGCAGGCAGGCAGGCAGGCAGGCAGGCAGGCAGGCAGGCATGGAGTCATGTGAAGCCTGGCACACAGTGACACACAGAGTACAGAACAGCCAGTCTGTCCTCTCACTGGTCAGCAGCATAAACAACCCTGCCTGCCAATCCATCTATCAACAACCAATAACTATCAGGCCTGGATAGTAAAGGAAACATTTCCTATCCTATGTTCACAGTTGGATATAATAAGGTGTGGTATGACATAACATAGGCTACAGTGGGGCAAAAAAGTATTTAGTCAGCCACCAATTGTTCTCCCACTTAAAAAGATGAGAGGCCTGTAATTTTCATCATAGGTACACTTCAACTATGAGACAAAATGAGAAAAAAAAATCCAGAAAATCACATTGTAGGATTTTTTATGAATTTATTTGCAAATTATGTTGGAAAATAAGTATTTGGTCAATAACAAAAGTTTATCTCAATACTTTGTTATATACCCTTTTTTGGCAATGACAGAGGTCAAACATTTCACAAGGTTTTCACACACTGTTGCTGGTATTTTGGCCCATTCCTCCATGCAGATCTCCTCTAGAGCAGTGATGTTTCGGGGCTGTCGCTGGGCAACACGGACTTTCAACTCCTTCCAAAGATTTTCTATGGGGTTGAGATCTGGAGACTGGCTAGGCCACTCCAGGACCTTGAAATGCTTCTTACGAAGCCACTCCTTCGTTGCCCGGGCGGTGTGTTTGGGATCATTGTCATGCTGAAAGACCCAGCCACGTTTCATCTTCAATGCCCTTGCTGATGGAAGGAGGTTTTCACTCAAAATCTCACGATACATGGCCCCATTCATTCTTTCCTTTACACGGATCAGTCGCCCTGGTCTCTTTGCAGAAAAACAGCCCCAAAGCATGATGTTTCCACCCCCAAGCTTCACAGTAGGTATGGTGTTCTTTGGATGCAACTCAGCATTCTTTCTCCTCCAAACACGACGAGTTGAGTTTTTACCAAAAAGTTATATTTTGGTTTCATCTGACCATATGACATTCTCCCAATCCTCTTGTGGATCATCCAAATGCTCTCTAGCAAACTTCAGACGGGCCTGGACATGTACTGGCTTAATAAGGGGGACACGTCTGGCACTGCAGGATTTGAGTCCCTGGCGGCGTAGTGTGTTACTGATGGTAGCCTTTGTTACTTTGGTCCCAGCTCTCTGCAGGTCATTCACTAGGTCCCACCGTGTAGTTCTGGGATTTTTGCTCACCGTTCTTGTGATCATTTTGACCCCACGGGTGAGATCTTGCGTGGAGCCCCAGATCGAGGGAGATTATCAGTGGTCTTGTATGTCTTTCATTTCCTAATAATTGCTCACACAGTTGATTTCTTCACACCAAGCTGCTTACCTATTGCAGATTCAGTCTTCCCAGCCTGGTGCAGGTCTACAATTTTGTTTCTGGTGTCCTTTGACAGCTCTTTGGTCTTGGCCATAGTGGAGTTTGGAGTGTGACTGTTTGAGGTTGTGGACAGGTGTCTTTTACACTGATAACAAGTTCAAACAGGTGCCATTAATACAGGTAACGAGTGGAGGACAGAGGAGCCTCTTAAAGAAGAAGTTACAGGTCTGTGAGAGCCAGAAATCTTGTTTGTTTGTAGGTGACCAAATACTTATTTTCCACCATAATTTGCAAATAAATTCATTAAAAATCCTACAATGTGATTTTCTGGATAATTTTTTCTCATTTTGTCTCTCATAGTTGAAGTGTACCTATGATGAAAATTACAGGCCTCTCTCATCTTTTTAGGTGGGAGAACTTGCACAATTGGTGGCTGACTAAATACTTTTTTGCCCCACTGTATATGGTATAATAATGATCTACTATAATATAACTTAAATGGCTGGATAGCCCCAGGTCAGTGTCAGTGGAAAGAGCCAGTCTAGATGACTCATTGAGGTTGTGCTTACGGTGCACTTTGGGCTCAATCTCACACCAGAGTGTCAGCACTGATGATGGCCCCCTAGTATCTCGTCACACCACTTTCACATCTAAGGACAGCGTCACCGAGTCCCCATAACAAACCCATCACCTGCTCTAGTCACTACCTGGTCCACAGTGCCTGGGAGAGACCAGCAGCATCCATGTAAAACTACACTGCACTGGACATCACTTCAGATTAGAACACACACACAGTCCTGTCGCCACTTTGATTAATGGCTTCAGTGCCCCATTGGGCAACAGGCAAGTGGATTGAGGCCTGTGGTACACGTGACACCCTGAGCGCAGGACCAACCCATGACAGACACTGAGCACAATGCAGCACCATTATTTAAGTAGGCAAGTCCGTTAAGAACAAATTCGGCTCGGGTATTCGAACCAGCAACCTTTCGGGTTACTGGCCCAATGCTCTAACCGCTAGGCTACCTAATCTAATTTAGCAGAGCAAAGAACACCTCTACAAGGAAAGAAGGAAGGAGAAAGAGAAAGAGAAATAGGCAAAGAAGAGGGGAGAGAGAGAGAGAGATGTGAAGAGAGTGTGTCCTCTGGTAACATTCCTGCCCATCTGTCCGTCCCTGCCACTGTGTTTACATCCGCCCTCTCTGAACCTCAGAGCCCCGTGAGACCCAGAGACACAGCCAGGCACAAAGTGGATGGGAGGGAAGAGCAGAGGCAACACTGGGTTCATTCTGCTGATGAATGAATGATTCACCTAGGAGAGCAGAGCACACTTCCTGTAACAGGCGGACACTGTGCCCAGATGAGGCCTAGCAGAGAACACAGATTAATTATATGAAAAGACATGGATGATTCATCCAACACACAGTCCTGCTAGGTTTAACTAATGGTAGTGAATTAGTGGCTCTGGACTCTTGAGGAATGGACTGAACGGAGTGTTGTTGGGCAAAAAGGTGTAATTAAATGATTAATGGTGTTCGATGCGAAAGCGCCCATTCAGCTATCGCACTGGGGAATTGGATAAAGGGGGCGTATTCTCATTAATTTAACAGGCGTTAACATGTCTTTGTGTCGGGATGAAAGCACTGAACAGAGCACCACACCTATACTGCAGGGAGTCATTCTACTCTCAAGGACTTGGACTGAGGACTTCGTTAAGAATGCGCCTAATTATCATAGATGTGTATTCCGTCTCCATCCCTCCACTGGCTAATTAAGAAAGGGTGGAGTACATGGATATCCAAGTATGAAAGTTTGTCAGCAGAAATGAAGGCTCTGCCCCTGTGATGTGCAGCTCCCAAGTGTCTCTACACACTAATTACCTCAAGGTTGAATTTGCACAGCGCTGCAATTTGCCGGCATTAGAGAATCAGATAGTGAGGAAGGGGAATGGGACACACACACACACAGACACACACCTGGAGACTCCATTCAAATCCCAGAGATTGGCATGCATAGGCATACCTCACTAAAGCTCATGGCTGAGACAAACTAAGTTAACTGATGTAAGCTGGAGTGGATGCTGATGTCTACTGTTTTATACTTCTGAAATGATGAACAACTGCCCTTCCAGCTAGAAGGCAAGTCTGTTGCTCCTTTACAGTATAGCCTGTATGCCAAGCACTGAGAAGAAAACAAACACTTCCTAACTATGACAGGGAAAAAGAAGCCAACGTCATTATTTGAGATGGCCAACATGGGATTCCGACTGTGCCGCCTATGGACACAGACTGATGTGAGACTGTCTGAGAAAGAGTCACATCCCTCCTGGTTTGGGTTGGAGGGAAGAGTCTTTGACCTGCCTTTGTTCCACACAAAGGAGTTCTCCTCTAACCCCTCAATAGGCATGGAGGCCCTGCTGCCTGCAGCCACACAAAGGCTGCCAGGATCACATGACTTGCTGCTGGTCAGTCAGCAGGCAGGCAGGCTGGCAGACAGACAGACAGACCAGCTTGCTCTGCCCTAACAATAACACACTCTGCCTCTGTCCCTGTCACAGTCAGTCACACAACACAACTGTACACAATGGAGCCAGGGGGGAATCCAGCACCACAGAGATAAAGGCTTCATGTACACACACACACACACACACACACACACACAAACACACACAAGTATGAGAGAATGCACAAATACAAAAGACACTCAAACCCCACCACTACCAAACAAGCACACACACTATCTGATGCACAATGAATGAGGAAAGGGGAGTTACAAAGAAACCAACAATGATCATAATCAGATATCTCCCAAGAACTGAATTAATACAAAAATACTTTAGATTCTCTAAATATTGCGACCTATAAAAACCTCTCAATTCAATCAATGACAGGAATCTCATTTGCCTAACCAAATTCCTGACTCGCTTCCGCTCCCAGACCCAATCGTTACTTGACTTTGAGTTATATTTTTTGGCACAGCGTCCTCCTCCAAAAATGCCTCCTCCAAGGTGAACGGGCAGAGTGGTGTACTAGAACTAGGGCGCACCTGAAATAGCTCCGCCAGGTGCAGAGGAGAGCAGAACACAGCCATAGTCCCCTTGGGAGCAGCTGACTAACGCTGGCCTGTTCCAGTCTCTCCTTCTATCCTTCCAAGACTAGGAGATTACAGTCAGTGGCACATTGCTGTCATGCTTATTCTCTGCCGTTTCTGTCCAGGTTATAACATATTGATGTGGTTCCTGTTAGTTTATTTTCCAGGTATTGTAAAGATATGATGATATGATATGTTTCAAGCAGCCTTTTATATACATATATATATATAGGCTGATTGAAACATATCATCATATCTTTACTATATATATATATATAAATAAATATAAATAAATATAAATGAGAGAGAGAGAGAGAGAGAGAGAGAGAGAGAGAGAGAGAGAGAGAGAGAGAGAGAGAGAGATCAGGAGACTGGTAGAGTGCAACATATGCAGCATGGTGGTGGTTCAGTATCATTCACAGGTTAATGACTGAGAAAGTAAGGCATCATGACTCATATGTGATTCAGGGAAATTGGATGGAATTGTTCTGTCAGCCTACAAGTATTTGTCCCCTTTAAATATATACGTGTCCCCTTTAAATATAATGCGGTACAAAAGTTGTTCAGGATAGCGTCCCACCCTCGGGATGGTTGAGCTAACGTGCGCTAATGTGATTAGCATGACGTTGTAAGTAACAAGAACATTTTCCAGGACATAGACATATCTTATATGGGCAGAAAGCTTAATTTCTTGTTAATCTAACTGCACTGTCCAATTTAAAGTAGCTATTACAGTGAAAGGAAACCATGCTATTGTTTGAGGAGAGTGCACAGTTTTGTACTTGAACATTTATCAATAAACCAATAGGCACATTTGGGCAGCCTTGATACAACATTTTGAACAGTAATGCAATGGTTCATTGGGTCAGTCTAAAACTTTGCACATACACTGCTGCCATCTAGTGGCCATAATCTAAATTGTGCCTGGACTCCTAAGTAATATTACGACCTTTCTCTTGCATTTCAAAGATGTGACAAATTGTTTTATTATCTTTAACCAGATCTAATGTGTTATATTCTCCTACATTATTTTCACATTTCCACAAACTTCAAAGTGTTTCCTTTCAAATGGTATCAAGAATATGCATATCCTTGCTTCAGGTCCTGAGCTAGTTAGATTTGGGTATGTAATTTTAGGTGAAAATTGAAAAAAAGAGTCACACATACAATTTATGAGTGTTTGTGTTTTTATTAGCTTCTGCAATCTGTATAGAAATTAGCGGTAAAAGGGTCTAACGTTTGCATGCATAATGACCAAATAAAATAAAACAATGACTAATCGTTACATAACCCAATCTCTGACTGTCGGTTTTCACCTCTCCATGTTGAGCTGCCAATGATCCTCATAAAATATAATACATCAAATAGACTCACCCAGAAGTTGTTTTTGAAGAACGCCATCTTCACTCAGGCAGTTTTATAGGGATCTGCAATTACGAGAGAGGGGAGGAAACCGTTAGAGACAGGACAGCTCTCCTCTGTATCAGTGACCAGGGTTAGCCGGTGGAACTGAACCAACATTCACACCAATAATGAGACAACTCTACAAATGGATTGTTGTTTTCCCTGTGCTGAACTGCTATTGATCTTTAGCTGTGGGCTGAACCTCTCCTATGTGAAAAGCCTCCTCTCAGGCCCAGAAAGAGACACAGAGACACTGTGTCTCTATAAAGAATACAGTGGAAACTTCTGTCGCCGTCTTATTAAAAACAAGATGACGGAGGCAAGGTGACAACAGACAACTTTAGTTGAAGGCCAGTGTCCTGACGGGACAGCCAGGGTTTAACAGTTCACTTCAAAGAGATGGAGAGGCTGACACAGGGAGGAGAGAGGTAAGAGTTAGAAAGCGAGGGAAGAGAGAGAGAGCGGCGGAAGGGAGAGCGAGCGAGAGCTCTGACACAGCCGCCAAGGAGAGTGTGCCCTATCAAGATTAATAAAGATCTCTACCGTGTGATCACTCACTCTGGCTGTGTGTGCAGTAGAGAGCTGAGAGACTAAGGGACTAGCAATAGCCATATCTCTAACACCATCCCCGAGAGTCACCTCCCAGAGACAGACAAGCAGCAGGTATACTAAGGTGAAGGCACACACAGAGCCTCCACAACACAATTAATCAACAGGAACCATGGTCTCTTTTCTGACTGTCAAGTGAGAATTGCGACTATGGGCTTCCATGGGATGGGACTATGGGAGGCAGGAGGAAACAACGAAACAACTGAGCATACAACCTCTGACCCCCTATAGCGTTTCTCCGCCCACCCAAACTGCTGTGGGGGATTTCATTCCTGCTCAAGTAGCTCCTAGCTATCTGCTCATCATGAATAATTGTAGCCGGAAGAGCTTCCAAGCACATAGAAAACGTGAATGAGTGATTGAGTGTGTGGTGACCCAACAGGCCCAGTGTTTCCCCAGGGCAGGCCTGGCTGTGGGTTCCTATTATTCTGCTAAGAGGAGACGAGAGAGGGCTTTATCTTCCTGGCACAGAGGAGCGACTGGTCCTAGCTCAGGCAGGCCGAACTGGTGTTGGACAGGGGAACACACACGCAAAAGCGCTCCCTCTCTCTCTCACTCACACACACCTCCCCTCTCACACCCCATTAATTAAATCAGTGCTTGGAGTTGTTTGGCAGCGTGGCTCAGGGCTGAAAGTGAGACACCGCAGCCAGCTACCAAGTACCCACTCTGTTGTACACAACACAGACCCAGGGTGATCGAGGAGAGGAGACGTGGCAGTGTGGAATCAGTAAGACAGAGGGGTTTGGCTGTTAGCTGGATCACAGGCTGGTGGTGGTGAGGGGCAAGCATCGTCTGCCAGGCTTCACACAGGGATGCTGAGGAGAGACTGATGAGGGGCTAGAATAGATGACATTCAGCTAACTTCATCAGGATTCAACCTGACCTTTACAGAAATCGCACCTCTCCTCAAAAGGTAAACAAAGACTAGAACAGTGTTGTGCATTGGGATTCCTCTGGTTAATTAATATTCCTAAAGAACTGAGCCTGAAGCTGATCATGGTGGGCTGCTGTGGAAGTTACTGTGGTGGAACCATCTGGTACACGCTGAGTCACTGAGACTCAGAGGGTCAGAGAGAGAGAGAAGCATTCTCCACAGCCCAGAGCCTCAGACGTGGGAGGACTGATAAGGAATATGATTAAAAAAGCACATTAATAACTAAATAAAACATCCACCAATGCATGATCTTTTCGGGTAAAGGAATGGAAAGCACCCAAGAACTCCTTGTGGATTAAATGATACACTTGACTGGACACAATAACAGGCTAGCCAGTAGGCGTAATGTTAGTTCCATTCTGTGTCTCCACAGCTCAGTATTAGTGAGTTTGAAACAGTAAAGTGTCAGGCAGCGTCCACCCTGGACTGGGCTGGGCTTTGGCCTTTTCCCCTGCTAATTGTGAGAGAGTGGCAGACAGGCTAGTGGTGGCTTATTTTTAGACCACAGCCAGGGCCGTGCTACGCTATCACCAGAACACAGCAGTGGATAAGAAGCCATATCAGCACAGAGCCCAGGCTCTAGTCTAGAAAAATTAGGGCTTAAAAAAAAAGGCATTACCAGTCCCTCCCACAAACTGTCCCTTCCTCTTGTTTTGGCAGCAAATAAATGGCATCTCTCCCCCCATATTCAGCCTCCCTCTCTTTTCCCCGTGGTGGAGGACATTGGAGTGGGGCTACTGGCAGATGCTTCTCTCTGGGTTGACAGTTCAACGGAGGCTCCCTGCCTGGGAATTATATCCTCTCACCACCCTCTTTCAGCTCATCTCTGTTAAGGCTTGAGGCTGGGAGGGAATTGACTAACACCCACAGCCACCGTCACTGACAAATGACAACCCCATAGATTTGCCTCCTCCATCTTGGAGAAGAGAGAAAATTGGTAAAAGTAATGACACGTCCAAGAATCCAGTGAAGACGGTCTGCTAGGATCTTAATGGTCCCATGTGTCACTGGCAGCAGAGGAAGAGAAAAAGAGAAAGACAGGGTGGGTAGGTGAATGATGAAACAAGAGAACAGAGGGGCCTAAGACTTTGACAGAGAACAAACTGCGATGAGGTAAAAAAGACAAATGGAAGAACTGAGGAATGAGCAACCACCAATCAACACACTATCCTACATTAAATAACAGAGAGATACAGCAGGAGAGCTTTAAAATGCATGTGATGATAGCAGTGACCTTTCGCTAAATCCTCTCTCTCAGGTCTAACATCTGTGACGTTGCTTGCTGAACTTTCATAGCTGTAGGTGTTTTCCACAAGGACAGCGAAAGGGAGAGTAGCTACTGCACTGCAGTGTCTGTCACTCTGTCCTTCATCAAACCTGATTTGGCAGGGAGCGGAGCAGAGATAATTCCGTCATAACCATTTTACAGTGCTCACTACCCTCCCAGCCAATGACGATGCTTCCAGAGCCATTGTGAGTCACCACAGTGACTGCCACATCTGGGCACAGTGGGCAGAGCACTACCAGTTCGAGAGCTTACCGTGATATGGACAAACGCCTGTTCATTAGAACAGCCTCAGCACAAAAAACTATTTTAAATCAGAATTGTAATTAAATGTAGCCTACATAGAATCATTGATTGCCCTATTCACTAGCTTGATGTAATGTGCTGTTGCTGCATCCATTCTGACATCATTACTAGAACACCATCAAGCTGTACACACATGAACAAACCTCTGCTTGTGAAAAATGCTCTCTCCCTCCTCTACCCAGGCAGCAGCAGCAGAAACATCAGGCAGAACCAAAGTATGCTCTCCTCCCTGCCCTTCCATTGTTTGGAGCTGAATGTGTTGTTGTCCCTGTAGCATATCGTAGGGTCCAGGACAGTCTATGACACTGAGCCAGCCTGCCAGGCATCACTTCCAGCACAGACAGACTCCCCCACTGAGCAGAGCACGACATCATAGTGAGCACTGGCAGTCCATTCAGAATGGATGGACGTCTGAGTGCAAGGCATCAACAGCGTAACAAAACATTCAAAACAACAACACACAAATAAAAACATTTGCATAGTCCAGCTGCTAATTGAGACCCGAAAAAAACAAATACCGTTCAAAAGTTTGGGGTCAAAAACATACATGAAATGAGTTGCAAAATGAATAGGAAATATAGTCAAGACGTTGACAAGGTTATAAATAATGATTTTTAATTGAAATAATAATTGTGTCCTTCAAACTTCGTCAAAGAATCCTTCATTTGCAGCAATTACAGCCTTGCAGACAGTAATCTGAAGAGATTTCACCCCATGCTTCCTGAAGCACCTCCCACAAGTTGGATTGGCTTGATGGGCTCTTCTTACGTACCATACGGTCAAGCTGCTCCCACAACAGCTCAGTAGGGTTGAGATCCGGTGACTGTGCTGGACACTCCATTATAGACAGAATACCAGCTGACTGCTTCTTCCCTAAATAGTTCTTGCATAGTTTGAAATTGGCTCCAATTAAGTGCCGTCCACAGGGTATGGCATGGCGTTGCAAATGGAGTGATAGCCTTCCTTCAAGATCCCTTTTACCCTGTACAAATCTCCCACTTTACCACCACCAAAGCACCCCCAGACCATCACATTGCCTTCACCATGCTTGACAGATGGCGTCAAGCACTCCTCCAGCATCTTTTAATTTGGTCTGCGTCTCACAAATGTTCTTCTTTGTGATCCGAACACCTCAAACTTAGATTTGCCTGTCCATAACACTTTTTTACAATCTTCCTCTGTCCAGTGTCTGTGTTCTTTTGCCCATCTTAATCTTTTATTTTTATTGGCCAGTCTGAGATATGGCTTTTCTTTGCAACTCTGCCTAGAAGGCCAGCATCCCGGAGTCGCCACTTCACTGTTGATGTTGAGACTGGTGTTTTGTGGGTACTATTTAATGAAGCCTTGTGAGGCGTCTGTTTCTCAAACTAGACACTCTAATATACTTGTCCTCTTGCTCATTTGTGCACCGGGGCCTCCCACTCTTCTTTCTATTCTGGTTAGAGCCAGTTTGCGCTGTTCTGTGAAGGGAGTAGTACACAGCATTGTACGAGATCTTCAGTTTCTTGGCAATTTCTCGCATGGAATAGCCTTCATTTCTCAGAACAAGAATAGACTGACGAGTTTCAGAAGAAAGTTCTTTGTTTGTTGATATGTAGATATTCCATAAAGAATCAGCCGTTCGCAGCTACAATAGTCATTTACAACATTAACAATGTCTACACTGTATTTCTGATCAATTTTATTTTATTTTAAATGGACAAAACATTTGCTTTTCTTTAAAAAATAAGTACATTTCTAAGTGACCCCAAACTTTTGAAAGGTAGTGTATGTAGATCCAAATCTCCTTCACCATGTTTTCTTTTGGGTCACCATGTGCTTTTGGGTGACCCAGATTAGAAACATAATTGATCACACAAGATGCTGAACAACATCAGAGCTGTCCTCCTTTTCTACTCCAACACAAACAGCAATATCCATATTATATGGAATTACACAAAATAGGATTTGACATCACATTAGTCAGCCACCATGTGATGCATTTCAACCTGACTTGGCAATCCTAATATTGAGCTCCCCTTAGTTATCACTGGTCCACTTAGCACAGCTTAAAGTGGACCAGTAACCCAGAATAGAGTGAGCTCTGTTCCTGCAGCCAGCAGCTATCCCAATGGTGGATACTGGTGGCCAGGGAGCTCCATCTGCTAGAGACTGCTTAGCAGCAGCATGGCCACAGGCTGCACAGGCCCAGGTCCTGCCTCCTGCTCTGCCCTGCTTGGCAAGACCAAAGGGAGGCCACGGCCAGAGGCTTCGTAGCCTACATTACAAAACGGGGATCTCCATAATTAATGAATCCACCATACAGTAGCACAATAGAAAGTGAGCCAGCTAGATCATGAGGACAGAAAATCCTTAAAGGGATACTTTGGAATTTTGGCAATGAGGCCCTTTATCTACTTTCCCAAAGTCTGATGAACTGCATATCCACAAGTTCATCAGACTCTGGGGAAGTAGATAAAGGGCCTCACTGCCAAAATCCCAAAGTATCACTTTAAGGATCACGTGAGAGGATTCTTTTCCCCGGTGACATAAAATGTGTGATTTGAGTGCTCCGATTGCAGAGCAGAGTTAGCCCCTCTATATTGATGTGGTATTTTCCTCGCAGGCTGAGGCTGGCGGCTCTGCTGGAAGGCTATGATCAGGCTTTGGGCCAATCAACAGCACAACGCAGAGAGACACACAGTCAATTCAAATATAAATGTAAAGTAGGGCTCTTACTCCCCCTGACATTGCCTTGCTGCTCTCCCTCCTTGCTGCTCTCCCTCCTTGCTGCTCTCCCTCCTTGCTGCTCCCCACATCGCAACCTTTCAGGGGCTGAGGCGAGGCTGGGTGATGGATGATGTCGGACTGGGCTGCAATTGCGGCAGGCTTCAGATGGGTCTCTGTTCTGTTCTGGGAGGAGAGCTAGCAGGGACCCGATGATGGCAGTGGGTAGAGAGAGAGGCTGCTGAGGTGCCAGCCTGGCCCCAGATCAACGGGCCTGATTGGGGTCAAAGCAAAGCCTTGTCTGTTCAGCTCAGCGTTATCTCCAGCAGTATGTGCCTACCTGTTGCTGCCTGAGAAACCTGCTGGGGCCAGCAGCAGCAAGCAGCTCACCTCTCCAGAGAAGCTGGATGGTTATGGTTTCAGATGCAGAGGTTCTCAGACTAAAGGGATTCTTTACTGGCTTCAATAGGTACCTGATTAGAAACTGGACCTCAACTCACCCATATTTCCCACTATGATTATCAGGTGAATTTCTGCCTCTGGTCAAATTAAAGCTGATAGAAATCTCCATAATGAAAAGCTAACAGAGACGAGACAGAAAGGTAGGTAGAGTTTTCAGAGTGCAACTCATAAACATTCCTTTTCGAAAGATAAAATGCCTTGAGAAATAGCCTACATGCCTAAGTACTCAACTACTCAAGGAGTCAACTTGCAAGAGGCCATGAAGTTGGTACATATTTCTTCACCTAATTGAAACCGCTTCACTTCACATCTCTTCATTCCCAGTCCCACCCATATGGAGTGAAATTACCAACAGAAATTGTATTTGAATTCCATCTTTTTTTATTTGTATTAGGATATTGAATTAGAATCTCATATTTTTTTATTTGTAAATTGAACTTGCATTTCATGATTTTGAACTGAATTGAACATTGCATTCGTTTTAAAATTCTATTTAAATTCAATATTTATATATGCCTATTCAGTTTCGATACGGTACATATTGCATTCATTATATGTATCAAGTTTGTCAAAGTTTCATACAGTTGAAGTCGGAGGTTTACATACACCTTAGCCAAATACATTTAAACTCAGTTTTTCACAATTCTTGAAATTTAATCCTAGTAACAATTCCCTGTCTTAGGTCAGTTAGGATCACCACTTTATTTTAAGAATGTGAAATGTCAGAATAATAGTAGAGAGAATTATTTATTTAAGCTTTTATTTATTTCATCACATTCCCAGTGGGTCAGAAGTTTATTACATATACTCAATTAGTATTTGGTAGCATTGCCTTTAAATTGTTTAACTTGGGTCAAATGTTTTGGGTATCCTTCCACAAGCTTCCCACAATAAGTTGGGTGAATTTTGGCCCATTCCTCCTGACAGAACTGTTGTAACTGAGTCAGGTTTGTAGGCCTCCTTGATCGCACACTCTTTTTCAGTTCTGCCCACAAATGTTCTATAGGATTGAGGTCAGGGCTTTGTGATGGCCACTCGCATACCTTGACTTTGTTGTCCTTAAGCCATTTTGCCACAACTTTGGAAGTATGCTTGGGGTCATTGTCCATTTGGAAGACCCATTTGCGACAAAGCTTTAACTTCCTGATTGATGTCTTGAGATGTTCCTTCCTCATGATGCCATCTATTTTGTGAAGTGCACCAGTCCCTCATGCAGCAAAGGTTGGGATGGTGTTCTTCAGCTTGCAAGCCTCCCCCTTTTTCCTCCAAACATAACGATGGTCATTATGGCCAAACAGTTCTATTTTTGTTTCATCAGACCAGAGGACATTTCTCCAAAAAGTACAAACTTTGTCCCCATGTGCAGTTGCAAACCGTAGTCTGGCTTTTTTATGGCGGTTTTGGAGCAGTGGCTTCTTCCTTGCTGAGCGGCCTTTCGGGTTATGTCGTTGTAGGACATGTTTTACTGTGGATATAGATACTTCATACCTGTTTCCTCCAGCATCTTCACAAGGTCCTTTGCTGTTGTTCTGGGATTGATTTGCACTTTTCGCACCAAAGTACGTTCATCTCTAGAAGACAGAACGTGTCTCTTTCCTGAGTGGTATGACGGCTGCATGGTGCCATGGTGTTTATACTTGCGTACTATTGTTTGTACAGATGAATGTGGTACCTTCAGGCGTTTGGAAATTGCTCCCAACCAGACTTGCACAAAGAATTACTTGTCATGCACAAAGTAGATGTCCTAACAGACTTGCCAAAACTATAGTTTGTTAACATGAAATCTGCAGAGTGGTTTTAATGACTTCAACCTAAGTGTATGTAAACTTACGACTTCAACTGTATATTCAACTTCTCAGATGCATTCAGATTCAGTTTCAAATTCAGTTCAGTTAAAAACCAGAGACAACATCCTGATACTTTGCCAGCCAGGAAAGGGAGAGGAGAATAGATATAATCAAATGCTCACTGTGGTAAACAGAAACTTATGGCGGTTTCTGAAGCCAATGTGGCATGTTTAATTTATTTTCTTAAAATGAATTTGGCACTAGCATTTGAACCATTTTGGCTATGAGCTATTATGACCCCATTCCTGAAAGCTAAGACTCTGGAGCATGGAAGTGCCTTCTGTTCCCCTCTATGATGATTACAGGCTACGTTCGAAGGCAGTGTCACAAAAAAACTAAATATGGCCCCCATAAGAATATAGTTTAAATGCCCTATCATAGCCCTTCTAAGGATAGCCTTTCCACTCCCTATTTAATTTTGCTCTTGTGACTGACTGGGTTCAAACCAGGTCTCTGCATATCACAAGACTATGTTAGCCCACTTAGCTAAAGCCTGTAGGGAGAAGTTCAGGAATTTCATGTAAAGGACTACCAGCTGCTTGCTTAACGAGTACCACTTCCCCCTGATTCAGCTCATACCGAGACTGGAACTCAGGACCTCTGCCTCGTAAACACACATGACCTTAAGCATTCCAATACACCGTGCTCCTGAAAAAGGCCTTCTTCAATTGCGCAAGGAGCGACACTTTAGGCTGATGAGTGAGTTTCACAGATCCCCATCTGTTACATTCACCCCTTTAAGTCACTCCACAGTGGCCCCAGTGGTTGAACCAGCTCAACTGTAGATCTGAGTCCAGTGGCACCATTGTAAAGGACGTCTTGCCCAAAATGCCAGACGAGCTGGTCCATTTTTAGCCCAGTGGTCACCTAACTTGTTTTTTTTTACGCACAAAATGATAATTATCTGGCTAATAATAGGGGCATCAAGGAAACAATGGGCCAGTGTGAGGTCCTGGAGGAAAATAATGGGTCGGTGTGGGGGCCCCAAGGTAAAGAATGGTCTGGTGTGTTAGAAATGCCAGGGCTGATTTTTGGTCCCAGTCCGCCACTGGTTTGAAGGCTCTGGCATGGGTAGTCATTATAAGGTTAACATGTGACTGGCTCGGTTAAGAATGTGTTAGCCTGTTGAGCTAAAGCCTAGATATTGGTCCTGTGATTTGGGTCTCTTGAAGGAGGAGGTCAAAGGGGGTGAAGTGTAACACAGGTGGTTCAGTGACCACACTTGTGTGATGAGTAACTTATCTGAGACCTGAAAGGGGGGGGGCGGAATCTGTCTGCTGCTTCTGTTTGCCAGAGAAAGTGTTGTTGTGCAGTAGGCCTGACTTCAAACCCAGTCAGTCAGTTATATTGGTGCCATGATCTGTGAGTATGAGGTCAAAGGGGGGTGAAATGTAACCGAGTTGGTTTGGTTACTTTGCTGGAGACTTGAAGACTTGTATTAGCTTCCTGAACTAATCCCTATGGGCTAACACAGTGGGCTAACACAGTCTTGTGACATGCAGGAGACATGCAATATTCATTCAATTAAGTTTCAAATTATGAAATACAAGTTCAATTTATTAATTAAATGACTCAATTTGTGCATTAAACATTCCAAAATATAAAATTCAAAATCGTAATTCAAATTATACAATTCAAATACAATTTTTGTTGCTACTGAAATCGCTCCATACACCCACGCCTCCATGACTCACTACTCTCTCACCCATCAGCACTAGCAGAGGAAAGGATTTCACTGGAGCAAGACAGCAAAGAGGGTTTTCTTCACCTCTCAATATCGGTACCTATATTACTTCTTCAACACTGATAAAGAAACATGTCTATATGAAGGTCTCGGTTCCCTTTTTAGAAAAACAGCAAATTGCAATCTGGATACAGAAACACAACATCAAATGAGCATTCATCAACCTCTCCTATAGCATTTTCATATAGCCTGGTGGGTTTCAAACCAACTTTACAATAGGAGCTAATGGCATTACAACTTTTACTTTGAGAAGGTTAGAACACAATTGGAGAACAAGTGGAGGACAAGTGTCAATATGGCATTTTACTTCCACTATCATCATTATGTAAAACTGTTACAGATGGTATTCCATACAGCGTTAAATAGAAAACCTGGCAATTTCTGGGCCAGTTTGACCTTTTATAAACATCATGGTAAGTCTTTCTAAGGTCATTGATGTCATTGCTGTTGACATCTTAGACTATCCAAGGAGGATATGATTTACCAAGATGAATACATGTGATGGTATACTATGCTCACTATATAAAGAAGTGACTTTTTGTTATTGCAATCAGCAATATCATCAACTTAGCCAAGTGTCTCATTATAAAAATAAACATTTTCAAAACATTCGATTCTAATTACGTTACACTATCTTTATAATGATACACATACAATCAATAGGTTTCTTTACTCTAAAAAATATTATCTTGCAGCTTTGCAAACTGAGTACATTTTTCCTAAAGTAAATAGCAATTAAAGTGACTACTTAACAAATTCAACAAGTAAAGCATAATCTATATTTCTGATTATTTAATAATATAACATTCACTAATATCCAGTTAGAGATGTTGGCAGCAAGCTTAGCCCAAACACGTTATTAACGTTAGTTGTCTGGTACTGTTAGCGTGCAAGCTTGAATTCTACATTGTCTTCTGTCATGCTGCTGAAGTCGGCATTATGCAGTTCGTCGCGCTAGTTACAAACCAAGCTATTTTTCAGGACATAGCCTAAATAATGGTTCATTACCTGAAATGTATTTTCTGGAAAACCTTTATAGTACATTTCCCATCCTGAGTCATTCACCTGTCCAGTTCCGGCCGTACCGTGAAGTCTGCCCAAAGTGATTTGATAGTAGGATCTAGACTCGGCAGCGTCACAAATTCTCTGGGCAGATTTCAGTGTGTACGCAAATTCCCACCCATCTCTGTCCCTATTGGTTAACATACTTTTCAATCAAACCTAGGGGGAAGAATGTGTTGTAGGCATAGCAACCATTTGGAGGCAGGTCTTCTAGAATTTCTATGCGCCAATTGGATTAAAAAATATATATTTTAAAGATAACGCCCACCTGTTAGTGAGTGGTTTATTTGACAATGTGGACTTCAATCAATAAAACTGACGTATTGAAACCCAGATTAAAGATGGCATCCTTAATTGAAACAATAACAAAGCAGTTACCGCGCCTGTGGGATGGTCCAGGAGAAATGTAACCACTCTCAAATTCAAAGCGAGAGCTACGTATGCAAGGACTGACCGTCCATGATATCACAATGATAGTTTTAACCATGCTGTAAGCCTATACACTTTCCCCCTTCTCCAATACATGTGTAAATATTGTATAAATGATTGAAACGATAGTTTTTGTTTACATGTACTTTGTTTACAAATATTGGAGCATATTTTGGGTTCTGATGGGGTATGACATTGGAACTAAGCTCATGAGACATTTATAAGTTATATTCTTCAATAATCAATGGGTATATATAATTAATTTATAAGTCCAACAATGTATGTAGAAACTACAGATTCTAGCTTTAAAGGGGGTTTAGTCATATATTCACAACATTTCCTCATAGATAAAATGTGTAATGTAATTAGTCTGGTAATTCAAGATCATGCAATATCATAAAACAAAATGTTAAACACAAACATTTTATTTCCCCCCTTCCTTCCCTTTGACATAAGGTACGTTCCTCATAAATAAAGCTACATAGTAATAGATGTATACAAAAGCAACACCCAAAGGTGGTCTTCTCAATCATTACCCTTCTTTACCAAAATAACATTGTGTCATATAACAAAAACACATATAGGGACGAAGGGGAGACTGCTTGTATTCAGTATGAACATTGTCCATGGACTGCATAGGAGCCACTGGCCAGCTGGCCATTTGGGTCACAAAAGAGGGACCCTGCCAAGCCATTGGCTGGCTGCATACACTTTCTACAGGTGTAAACATGGCGCAAAACACAGCATCATTGTTTCATGTCACGCCAAGGATAAAGCAGTCGTCTGTTGCTGTGCCTGTGGCTGTGTGGTCATTGCTGTGCAGGGACAGGGAAGGGGCGTGGGGGGTGAGTCAGTGTTGGGGATGGGGGTGATGGTGACGGTGAGGCTCAAGGTCTAGTCAGGATCAGGGTGGCTTTTGCGGTGGTGAGCGGTCAGGTTGTAACTCTTCTCAAAGCGCCGGCCGCAGACATCACAGGGGAACTGATAACTGCTCTCAGCGTTGTGCTTCTTCATGTGCCAGTTGAGAGAGGCCTTCTGGCGGCAGGTGAAGCCACACACCTCACATCTGGAAGAGAGGGAGAGAGGAAGAGGGAGGAACACTCATAAGGATCACTACAGATATACAGAAAGAGTGTCATATAATATATACAGGATCCATAGTAGAAGTCCTAATAATAGGGTTATTACTCTAGACTGTGTGACAAACAGTATGACAGAGAATACTCACTGTATAGGTTTCTCTCCGGTATGTATGCGGCGGTGGATGAGAAGGTGGCTGTTGGTGCGGAACGCCCGGGCACAGAACTCACAGATGAAGTCCCTCTGGTCTCAATACACAAAACCAGAGAGAGTGATTACATACAGTACCAGTTTCAGAGCATCGGTGGTTGCTCTGTACTGTATATCAAACAGTTAGGGACCTGAATTCTTCCTGACTATGCGACTAAAGAAACACAGGGCCCTACAAATAGATACTCAGACAATCATTATTTCATGATGAGCAGAAGCAAAGGATGATAATGAAGAATCCTAGAAGTGAAATGTTGATCCTCACTGCTGTGCAGCTTCTCGTGCTCTTTCAGGTGCTTCTTGAAGTTGAAGGACTTCCCACAGGGAGTGTGAGAGCAGGTGAATGTCCTCTGGTGGAAGTGCTGGTACTTCATATGATGCTGAGTTAAGGGTGAGATAAGATATAATGGAGTTTTGTGTATTTTACCTTCATAAGTAGATAGTAAGTGGTCATCTTCAGTATACTGGTGAACTCACATTGAGGTACTGCCGAGAGGAGAAGATCTTCCCACAGCCGTCAAACTCACAAGGCAAGATTGCTTTGGGTGTTGTTTTTCTGGGAACATTAAATTAGGATGGCAATAAACAGATGGAAATATACAATTGAGAAATACATAAATTAGTAATAAACAGTATTCTACACAATAACTTTTAAGTGACAATAAACAAACCTTTTCTTTTTGCTGACAATCTGAGAAACATTGTCGGCTGGCTCCGGTCTATAAATCCAAACCAAATATTGCACAGTATGTGGTGATAGGAATCCTTTGAACCATGTTCGCTTTCATTACTTTCATCTCAATAATCTTTTATTTGAAAATCCATTTAATGGTTTTAATCATATAATCCAATCTGGCAGATTAAGGAAGTGTGAGAAAATACCATCAAAAGCCACCCTCCCCGACTTACTGTGTCTCTCTCTGGCTATGTTTACACAGGCAGCCCTATTCTGATATTTTTTCCATTAATTGGCCTTTTGACCAATCACAAAGATATTTTTTAATCTGATCAGAGCTAATCTGATTGTTTAAAAGATCAATTAGTGAAAAAAAATATCTGAATTGGGCTGCCTGTGTAAACGCAGACTCTCTGCCTCTGACTAAACTGCTTTTTACTCTGTGTCCCCCATCAGTTTCTCGTGTACTACAGTTACATCACTATGAAGTTCAACAAAGTGGTCATACATTCTTCAAACATGTTCATTCACATTTTATTTCCTTCTTAGATGATTAAACTGTGCAATTAAAACCTGCCGGGTGAAGGGACATCCTTCTCTCCAGTGATGTTGTCAGAGTTGTGCTCCTTATCATCATCATCACATTCCATAGGCAGCCGCCTATGAAAATATCAAATTAGATCACCATGATGTTGGGTTGATTATGATTTGAACAACAAATACATCCAAGGAGTTGTGCATGAAGCAAACTATTCAACTTTACCAATCCTCCAATGACTGCAAGGACTCTGCTGCCACTGACCCTTCCTGTGCATTCTCATTTCCTGGATGTGATCAAAGAACATACTGATGTTGAGTCAACACTGGTGATTTCAAACGTTATCAGGAAATTAAATATAATATTTCTTAATCAACCTCTTAAGTTGCTCTCTCCAGAGTTTATGTTTGTCAGGTCCATTGTCTCCTCTCCTGGCTGCTGTGCCTCCTCTTGGGTCACCACAGACCTTGCTCCACCACAACCCCTACTCCTCCTCAAAGTAAGATGACCCCTCCCTGTGACACTCTCCTTCTTGGGCTCCTTTGCTCCTCTCCTCCCTTTGGACCTAGTTGGACCTGCAGGGGTAATATCCCCCTCCACAATTTCTCCTTCCCTCTCTCCTGCCCCTTTATCTTCATCACAGCCACTCTGACTAAGTTGCCATGAAAGCAGATGCCCTCCCTCACAGACATAGCGAAGACACATTTCTGCCTCTAACACATCCGAGGGTTCTCCCATTTCCTTCCCCTGAGCACATGGGAAGAGGCCTTCCTCTGGTGTGCTACAGTCCTTCACACCTGTCTGAGGTGGTAAGTGCTTTGGGGCTGTTCTCTGCTTCACTGCCTCTCCCTTTGACTGGCCCCCCTCTGTGTCAGCTGCCTGCTTCTCTCTGGCAGTGTCAGACTGGAGGGTGGGTGGGAAGGGGCACTGTTGCCCGTGAGTGTGGACCAATAGGACGAGGCGATGCAGAGATTCTTTTGATGTCACCAAGGCAGCCGTGTCCCCTTTCATACTGTCTAGTGGACCAAGACCAAACACACCTTTACATCATCATACAAAAAACACAGACTTTGTACGTACATATTCACATTAATGAAACTGTAAACTGTACGTTATGGAAAAATATCTTTACCTGAGCATTTGGCACACACTTTAGATAAATAACTGAAGAGAAGAGAGGGGGAAGAAATTTAGCAAACTGAATAATAGCCAACATAATCTTACTCCAATGTTATAGTTGTGTAGTAAAGATGAGCCATGAAGATTGTGTGCTGTTTGTTACCAGTGCCACCTCCAGCCTAGTCTGGTCTGAGGCCTTACCTCTGCAGTAGGTAGTTGGCAAGCTCAGAGTGCAGAGAGAATCCCAGGTGGTTCTTCAGCTGACCCCAGCTCTGCAGGCATGACCCCAGACGCACACGAGACTTACTCCGCCGAGCGTCCAGTTCCCTGCGCCGCTGCCGTCTGACGGTCAAAGGGTCATTAACCTGCTCCATCACCCCTGGCATGAACAACAAGAAAGAGGGCAGTTTTACAAAATATCTCAATGTTAACTTCACACTGCTCACTATAATTATTGTAATACCATAAAATGTCTTTGAGTGTCAACACTGCCCACTATAATTATTGAAATACCATAAAATTGAGTGTCAAATTATTTCCCCCATCCTGACTGAGAGGGTAAACTGAAATGTGTGAAACAGTCACGAGTACATTCATGTGATAATGTATTTTTGAAGATTACTGTGTAAATGTATGTTTAATTTTATTATACTTTTGCTCATTCTAAAAGAGGGGTCTACCTCACCTCGTTATGTTTAGTTGACTCCGTCTTGTAAATTCTAAAGGGTCCCACCCGCCATGATTCAGTTGCCCTTTTAAGATCTAAAACGCAAACCCTGGTAGTAGATTACAATCGACTACAGTCTGTACAATTGTGGAGTGATGTTGCCGCTAAAATACTAATAATACTGTTAAACTATAAGAAATCACACTGCCTTTCATTCATCACTCTACTCAAAGCTCGATCAATAACGACAATTGAATCGGGAGAAATATAAACAGGAACAGAGGAAGTGGGAGGTGGCTACTTTTTCTTCCCATGAACCACCACGACAAAATTGTTACATTATAACCAGAGAGGAAAAGGCGAAGCGAGAGGGGGGTTGTATGGAGGTCAATGAGATAATGTCGAATTTAGTTAACAAAACATTGAATAGCTTATTTGCTATGTGTGGCTTATTTAATCGAATAGAAGTTTCGCAATTACTACATTATTACGAGTTTACTGATATAAGTGTGACCCGTGATATCTCGGAAACTTTGAGAAAAAAACACTTTACATCGGAATTGTACCTGGTCGTCACTAGTTACCAGAACCACAAAGACATAAACCCAGCCTATTTCTACAATTTATCTTCTTAACATGTGATGTTAAACCTAACCTTAACCACACTGTTAATCTTATGCCTAACCATAACCTTAAATTAAGACCAAAAAGCACATTTTTGTTTTCATAAATGTTTACGATTTGGACTTTGTGGCTGTGGTAACTAGTGGAAAACGTTGTTCCTGTTGGTCACACGCGTATCTGCCCTCTCATTGGCTAGAATGGTCCCACCTGATCTTGCTTCCTCCTCCAGACTGCCTTCCATTTTTGAAGAAAATAGGCTGGTTTGAGTGGTAAGGTGAAAACAACTGGCTGTAGACGAAAGTCGAGGAGAGAAGTCAGGGGAGGTGACATCTGCGACAGTCGAAAGTCGGACACTGATTTGGTTTTCCAAGAGTAAGGCTCAGTGCAACATGACAGTAAAGTGTTTCTTTATAATGTCGAAATAAACATGTTTCCAACACCCATATCACACACTCACAAACTGAAAATACAGTATGTATGTACAGTACATTATACAATCAATCGGTGAGAGAGCCTCAAATATTCATACATTTCCACTGTATACATGAATTGCGTAAAAGTTGGTTGCTGTTTCAGTCATGTATGTGGTCCTGTGGGTCAAACAAAAACACCCTAAAGATTGGTTGACAATAGTCTCCCACAATGCAGGCGATGGCTGAAGGATGAAGTTTTTATTTTTATTTTTATTTCACCTTTATTTAACCAGGTAAGTCAGTTGAGAACAAGTTCTCATTTGCAACTGCGACCTGGCCAAGACAAAGCAAAGCAGTGCGACAAAAAAACAAACAAACAGTTAAAAACACAATAGAAGAAATCTATATACAGAGTGCAAAATGTAGTGCAAAATGCAATAAGGTTAAGAGGTAGGACAATAAATAGACTGTAGTGGTGATATAAATTACAGATTAGCATTAACAAAGGAATGAAGGATGTGCAAATTTTTATGTGCAAATAGAGATACTGGAGTGCAAGATTAGCAAAAAAAAAAAAAAAAAAAAAAAAAATATGGGGATGAGGTAGTAGTGTGGGCTGTTTACAGAAGGGCTATATACAGGTGCAGTGATCGATAAGCAGCTTTGACAGCTGATGCTTAAAGTTGTTGAGTGAGATAGGAACCTCCAGCTTCAATGATTTTTGCAATTCGTTCCAGTCATTGGCAGCAGAGAACTGGAAGGAAAGGCGGCCAAAGGAGGTGTTGGCTTTGGGGGTGACCAGTGAGATATACCTGCTGGAGCGCATGCTCTGGGTGGGTGTTGCTATGGTGACCAGTGAGCTGAGATAGGGCGGAGATTTGCCTAATAAAGACTTATAGATGACCTGAAGCCAGTGGGTTTGGCGACGAATATATAATGAAGGCCAGCCAACAAGAGCATACAGGTCGCAGTGGTGGGTAGTATATGGGGCTTTGGTAACAAAACGGATGGCACTGTGATAGATTACATCCAATTTGCTGAGCAGAGTGTTGGAGGCTAATTTGTAAATGGCATCACCGAAATCAAGGATCGGTAGGATAGTCAGTTTTACAAGGGCAAGTTTGGCAGCATGAGTGAAGGAGGCTTTGTTGCGAAATAGGAAGCCGATTCTGGATTTAATTTTGGATTGGAGATGGTTGATGTGAGTCTGGAAGTTGAGTTTACAGTCTAACCAGACGCCTAGGTATTTGTAGGTGTCCACGTATTCTAAGTCGGATCCGTCAAGAGTAGTGATGATAGTCCGGTGGGAAGGTGCGGGCAGCGTTCGATAGAAAAGCATGCATTTGGTTTTACTTGCATTTAAGAGCAGTTGGAGGCCACGGAAGGAGTGTTGTATGGCGTTGAAGCTTGTTTGAAGATTAGTAAACACAGTGTCCAAAGAGGGGCTCGATGTATACAGAATGGTGTCGTCTGCGTAGAGATGGATCAGAGAGTCACCAGCAGCGAGAGCGACATCATTGATGTATATAGAGAAAAGGGTTGGCCCAAGAATTGAACCCTGTGGCACCCCCATAGAAACTGCCAGAGGATCAGACAACAGGCCCTCCGATTTGACACACTGAACTCTGTCTGCGAAGTAGTTGGAGAACCAGGCAAGGCAGTCACTTGAGAAACCAAGGCTGTTGAGTCTGCCAATAAGAATGCGGTGATTGATAGAGTCGAAAGCCTTGGCCAGGTCGATGAAGACGGCTGCACAGTACTGTCTTTTATCGATGGCGATTATGATATCGTTCAGTACCTTGAACGTAGCTGAGGTGCACCCATGACCAGCTCGGAAACCAGATTGAATAGCAGAGAAGGTACGGTGGGATTCGAAGTGGTCAGTTATCTGTTTGTTAACTTGGCTTTCGAAGACTTTAGAAAGGCAGGGGAGGATGGATATAGGTCTATAACAGTTTGGGTCTAGAGTGTCTCCCCCTTTGAAGAGGGGGATGACCGCGGCAGCTTTCCAATCTCTAGGGATCTCAGACGATACGAAAGAGAGGTTGAACAGGCTAGTGATCGGTGTTGCAACAATTTTGGCTGATAATTTCAGAAAGAGAGGGTCCAGATTGTCTAGTCCAGCAGATTTGTAGGGGTCCAGATTTAGCAGCTCTTTCAGAACATCATTCGTCTGGATTGGGGTGAAGGAGAAGCGGGGGGGGCTTGGGCAAGTGGCTGCCAGGGGCACAGAGCTGTTGGCCGGGGTAGGGGTAGCCAGGTGGAAAGCATGGCCAGCCGTAGCAAAATGCTTATTGAAGTTTTCGATAATCGTGGATTTATCGGTGGTGACAGTGTTTCCGAGCCTCAATGCAGTGGGCAACTGGGAGGAGGTGCTCTTATTCTCCATGGACTATACAGTGTCCCAGAACTTTTTGGAATTAGTACTACAGGAAGCAAATTTCAGTTTGAAAAAGCTGGCCTTTGCTTTTCTAACTGACTGTGTGTACTTGTTCCTGACTTCCCTGAATAGTTGCATATCGTGGGGGCTATTCGATGCTAATGCAGTGCGCCACAGGATGTTTTTGTGTTGGTCTAGTGCAGTCAAGTCTGGGGTGAACCAAGGGCTATATCTGTTCTTAGTTCTACGTTTTTTGAAAGGGGCATGCTTATTTAGGATGGTGAGGAAAGCACTTTTAAAGAACAACCAGGCGTCCTCTACTGACGGGATGAGGTCAATATCCTTCCAGGATACCTGGGCCAGATCGAATAGGAAGGCCTGCTCGCAAAAGTGTTTTAGGGAGCGTTTGACAGTGATAAGGGGTGGTCGTTTGACCGCTGACCCAATGCGAACGCAGGCGATGAGGCAGTGATCGCTGAGATCCTGGTTGAAAACAGAGGAGGTGTATTTGGAGGGCAAGTTAGTCAGGATGATATCAATGATGGTACCCATGTTTACGGATTTTGGGTTGTACCTGGTGGGTTCCATTATAATTTGTGTGAGATTGAGGGCATCTATCTTAGATTGAAGGACATCCGGGGTGTTAAGCATGTCCCAGTTTAAGTCACCTAACAATACAAACTCTGAAGATAGATGGGGGGCAATCAATTCACATATGGAGTCCAGGGCACAGCTGGGGGCTGAGGGGGGTCTGTAACAGGCGGCAACAGTGAGAGACTTATTTCTGGAAAGGTGGATTTTTAAAAGTAGAAGCTCAAACTGTTTGGGCACGGACCTGGAGAGTATGACAGAACACTGCAGGTTATCTCTGCAGTAGATTGCAACTCCGCCACCTTTGGCAGTTCTATCTTGACGGGAAATATTGTAGTTGGGGATGGAAATTTCCGAATTATTGGTGGCCTTCCTGAGCCAGAATTCAGACACAGCTAGGACATCCGGGTTGGCGGAGTGTGCTAAAGCAGTGAATAAATCAAACTTAGGGAGGAGGCTTCTAATGTTGACATGCATGAAACCAAGGCTTTTACGGTTACAGAAGTCAACAAATGAGAGCGCCTGGGGAATAGGTGTAATGCTGGGAGCTACAGGACCTGGGTTTACCTCTACATCACCAGAGGAACAGAGGAGGAGTAGTATTAGGGCACGGCTGAAGGCATTAAGAACTGGTCGTCTAGTGCGTTGGGTACAGAGAGTAAAAGGAGCAGATTTCTGGGCGTGTTGGAATAGATTGAGGGCATAATGTACAGACAAGTGTATGGTAGGATGTGAGTTCAGTGGAGGTAAACCTAGGTGTTGGGTAATGAAGAGAGAGGTTGCATCTCTGGAGACACCAGTTAAGCCAGGTGAGGTCTCCGCATATGTGGGGGGAGGGACAAAAAAGCTATCAGCGGCCAGTTGAGCAGGACTGGGGGCTCTACAGTGAAATAAAACAATAATAGCTAACCTAAACAACAAAAGACAAGGCATATTGAAATAAAGGGGCATAAAAACAAACAGTTAATGAGGGGCAAAAAAAATAAGTTAATTAAGAGGGCTAAGGCAACGACGGGTAATGGCAATGGATGGACAAAGAGGGTCAGTTAGAGAAAAATGTGATGTGCTACACACAGGACCTGGGGCCTGGCAGTTAAACAGAAAGAAATACCGTATAACCAAACAGTCCTGCAGACATCAGCTGTGAAGCTGAGCAATCATAAGATCCGATGAGCAGCAAAGAGGCGAGCCAGAGAGCAGTTCAGTGGGCGAGGAGGCACAGCGTTCAGAGTGTTAGCAGTCCGGGGCTAGCAGGCCGGAGCTAGCAGATGGATCTTCGGCGATGTCGCAGAGGAGAACCCTGTTGAGACCACGTCGGACAATTACGTCGGCAGACCAGTCGCGGTGGCTCGGTGGGGCTCCGTGTCGACAGTAGAAGGTCCAGGCAGGTTGACAGAGGTACTGTAGCCCGGGAGAGTAGCTAGCACACGTCGGCTGTCCGGGAGATGAGCCTAGCTCACGCTAGCATAGGTAGCATGTAAACAAACAATGGAGGTTAGCCAAAAATATCGGTCACTCGATTGCAGCTAGCTTGCTGTGATGATCCGGTGTGAAGGTCCTGTGATTTCAGTGGAAATCCGGTGAAATGGAAGGGAACGCAGTCCGATATGCGCTGGGTTGGTAGCGCGCTGTGCAGACTGGCCGATAATGTCCGAACTAAAAGCTGTCTGAGCAGCCAGAGCGGTGGTGAGGACCGCTAGCAGTGGTTAGCGATGGCTAGAAGCTAGTTAGCAAGCTAGCTAGCAGGCTAGCTTCTGACTGCGGTTCAATTTAAAAAATGAAAAGTAAGGATAATAGACCCGTTTCACGTTGGGTAAGGTGGGTTGCAGGAGAGGTAAATCGGGGACAAAATAAATAAATAAAAATGTATGGAAAGACAAATTACAAACTATTACAAACTATTTACACGAGACGGGACGAACAAAAACACGTCTGCACTGTTACGCCATCTTGGAATCAAATTTGCAGTCAAACTTCATTAACTTTGATCACATGGTATTTGAAAAGTTCATGCAGTCGACATGCAGGCGCAAGTCGGACAATTTTAATCGTCATAATGCAGCACACTTTAAAAAGCGTGACCAACGATGGTCACTGACTTGACAAAAGTGATCCACTCGAACGCGCCCATTGATTTTCATTGTTAGAGCAGCCACTGAGCTAGAGTATCTGGTTAATATAATGGATAATCTGTGTTATAACTGTTCCCTCATTTCAGAAATTATACATTTGTTTCTTGTGTATTGTAACATTGTAATCTCATAATATACCATTGTCGTAGGCTACAGTTTATTTTCATTTTCTGTAAAACACACATTGCTAGAATAATACCGCAAATTTGGTCCAGGGGCAGCGTACTAGGCTGACCATGTAAAACAACAGGACTAAGGGCAAGCCACTTGCAAGCTCATGAGGATAGCCAGGAGCACAATACACATATGGCAACATGGAAGATATTGGAGGTCCGTCTTGCAAAGAGGCTAACAATAGATAAGCAAGAGATGGCATTTGCTGACGCTTAGAGAAACAGGTGGCGTGAAGTTCTTACCAGATTGGTGGCAATAATTCAGTCCTTAGCTGAAAGAAACATGACTTTAAGGGGATCCACAGACACATTAAACAAACCAGACAAAGGCAATTTTCTCAAAGAGGTGGAGCTTATGGCCAAATTTGATCCAGTAATGAAGCAGCATGTGGGTAGGGTGGAAAGTGGAGCTGACAGTCACACACATTACATGGGCAAAATAATCCATCAGCGCAAAAAATACTGGAAAAAATAGTGGAAGAGATCAAAACATCAATGTATTTCTCCATTATTTTAGATTGCAGCTCTCTGTCATTATCAGGATTGTGTTACTGGAAGACATACCACAAATTAAATAACATTTCATGGGCTTTCTTGTGGCAGAGGAGTCTACAGGGGAAAGTTTGTCATCTCTCATTCTCAAAAGGCTGGAGGAGCTGAACATCCCCTTTGAGGACTGCAGAGGACAGTCCTATGACAACAGCGCCAACATGAAGGGAAAGAATAAAGGTGTTCAGGCTAGGCTGCTTTAACAGAACTCAAAAGCCTTTTTGTCCAATGTGGTGCCCACACTTTAAATCTGGTGGTAGCTGATGCTGCTAAGAGCTCACCAGATGCCATTGGCTACTTTGGATGTTTAGCGAAATTATTCAAACTCTTCTCAGCCTCCACCCATAGATGGGATATCCTCCTGAAACATGTCAAAACCACCCTGAAATCATGGTCAGAGACCAGGTGGGAAAGCAGGATAAACAGCATTCAGGCAGTAAGGTACCAGGCTGGGAAAGTCAGAGAGGCTCTTCTGGAGGTGAGGGAAACTACTGCAGAACCTGTGGTGAAAGTTGAAGCCCAGTCTTTGGCTGAGGAGATTGGAACTCTTGACCTTCCTGCACGAGAAGAAGCTGACAGAAATGTACCCCAATATGTGGGTAGCTCTGAGAATTACTGCCACTCTTCCTGTTACAGTGGCTGCTGCTGAAAGGAGCTTCTCTAAGCTCAAACTGATTAAAACCTACCTGAGATCTACAAGAACGTCTCAAGATTTGGGCAATTAGGCCCTTTATCTATTTCCCCAGAGTCAGATGAACTCGTGGATACCATTGCCAAAATCCAGAAGTATCCCTTTAAGGATCAAGTGAGACATTTATTTTCCCCAGTGACATAAAATGTGTGATTTGAGTGCTCCATAAATACCCATAGACTTCCTGTTATTGCCCTAATGTTAGTTAGCAATTTCCCTAGCGCTAGTTAGCAAGTTCCTTCAAACTCCACGCAGAGATATTAAAATCATGTCCACATATCTGACTTTGGGGAAGTAGATAAAGGGCCTCATTGCCAAACTCCCGAAGTATCCCTTTAAGATGTGGGCCAATTAACTGGCAGTAAACCAACACAGACACACACACGTACACACACACACACACAAAAACATACACACCCGAACACGTAGGCTCGTTGACACAAGAATATTAAGCAAGCATGGATGAGCTGGGTGAGTCTTTTTTCCTCTGCTGCTGTTTTGAATATTAAATATAAAACAAAATGCAATGGATACAACTATAAGGAAATACACATTGATAGGTTTGAGCACAAATAAGCACAAATTATGAAGTTGCTCAGGAGGTGTACATGAAAAAGTGTTGAGGTGTGTGGTGAATGAATCTTGCCTTGCATTACATTGGGCACGCTGATCATATCATGTGTCATATCATATCTATTAAAATTGTATTTTTGTTAATATGATTGTAAATGTAAAATCACAGAAGGTTCTCTCTGTTGAGAGACAGATGGATTCTTGACATTGTTGACGGAAGTCACTAATATAATTCCGTTCCACTACCAACCAAAGTTTGAGAAAGCCAGCGATTATAATTAATTTAAGTGTTTGTTTTTAATAGAACTATTTGTTTTTACTTCTTTTTTTAATGGATTTGTGCTCCACCGATATAGTTATGATTTACTTATGAAGAAATGAATCTAAAATGTATCTTAAAATTAACACAATTACTTAATAGTTATATGTAACGTTCTCTTTCATACTGTCAGCACATTATGTGTGAGTTAAAAGTCCGAGCAAGACTATCAGTTATAGAGGATTGCACCAGTTTCAAGTGTTTCACTTCTGGTATGAGGATCTTGAACGTAACTATAACATCTCACCTACCACTTCCTCAGGAAGCAGAAATGTATGCAACAACCACAGCAGATCAATGCTGTGCACCTTGCAATATGCAAGAGGTGGCCGTAATGAGGCACTGTAATTTTTCTGTTAGAAATGCCTTTTCTGAATTATAGTACCTACCATATCATATATATGTATGTGTGTGTGTTACAGACCTTATCCTAGAGGAGTTGGCTTTCAACTCAGCTGGTCCAGAGTCTACTCCTCAGAAGAAAGAAAGTGATACAGCCAACACATATGGACAGGTAATGATAAAATCACCTCTAGCTGTTTTAGTCTTTTGTCCAATTACTACAACTGGATGAATCTTCTAGCCCTATGTGTTAAGTAGAATTTCCTGCAGGTCCCAAAGGTGTGTCCTGTTGGTCTCCCTCCAAGGAAAGGAAAGGAGCCAGATAGCACCAATGTATACAGGTCAGCAACTGGTATGTCAGCCCATAGATAGCCATACATAATGACCCTGGGTGAGACCATACAGATAGAGCTGAGATTCATCATCACCACAGAGTTAAATAACTTTCCAGTGTCCACTGTATACCAGTGCTCATCTGTGGTTTACTCTGTGTGTTTGTCAGTGAGTTACCAGCTCCAATGGAGGCCAGTCTGCTGAGCTCTCACTCTGCTTCCAGAGAGCTGGACTCCATAATGGATGAATTGCTGCTTGACCTGGATATGGGGGTGAGGAAACATCTATCAGTGAATAAATACACTGTTGGTCAGAGCATGAACAGAGGACGACTGTGCCTTTCAGTGAAGTTGACTTGATCTGACAGCAGAGGGCAGTATAAGCAAGCTAAACAAATATCAGAAGCTTAAGTACTACTAGTTTCACCAATTTTCATTTTTCATTCATGTATATGAATGGATGCAAGTCTGTTTTGTGGACACATTGATTTTTCTTATCTTTAGCTGCCAGACCCTTCCCCTCCCTCAACCCCACCACCACTTGTCCAGAAGTCAGTCAAAAAGAAACAGGTTGGAGAAAGGAAAGAAATGGATGACAAACAAGTGAAAGAGGGGAGCACAAACAACCCAAAGACATCTGATCTGGAGCACAAGTCGTCAACACAGAGAAAAACTGACATTATAGATGACCTTCTGGGAGGCTTGAGCACTGATATGGAGAAGATGGGTGTACGCACCACGGCCAAGGGCCACTGTGCTTCTTGTGGAAAGGTCATTGTGGGAAAGGTAAACAGCTTGAGTTGCCAAAAACAGACAAAATCCTGCTTTCATAATAGCAGTATAGGCTAAGATGATCAATCAGAAGTACCATTGCCAGTATATGAAACAACCCACTGGGCACACACTGGTTGAATCAACGTTGTTTCCATGTCATTTAATTTCATTGGAAAATATGTTTATTTTATTTTACTTTTTATTTATTTAACCTTTATTTAACTAGGCAAGTCAGTTAAGAACAAATTCTTATTTACAATGACGGCCTATGACGTTGGATTGATGTCTATGCCCAGTGGGAATATAGTATCACTTTTTCCTTCTATCATTCTGCAGATGATCACAGCCCTGGGCCAGGTGTGGCACCCAGAACACTTTGCTTGTGTGGTCTGTCAGGCTGAGCTGGGCACCAGTGGCTTCTTTGAGAGGGAGGGGAAGGCCTACTGTGAGAAAGACTACCAGCATCTCTTTTCACCCCGCTGTGGTTACTGCAAGGGCCCCATTCTGCAGGTATAACACCTTCTCTTTGGATTGGACTGTATCACCATTATCTAAAAGCTGAACAAAACCAACTCACCACCTCTCTAGATCTGTTAAGTTGTTGGGTTTACCTCACCGCATGTTGGGCTCTTTGACCTCTCTCTCAGAACATCCTGACAGCGATGGACAGCACCTGGCACCCTGAGCACTTCTTCTGTTCCCACTGTGGGGAGCTCTTTGGGCCTGAAGGTGAGGAAGCACACATCTATCTATCTGCCTGACAGATAGCACCACAACCACTACTTTTCCCTACAGGGTAACATAAGTTATAGACCACAGTGTGACTGAGAACACTCTCCTCTCTTTGCGTGTGTGTCCTTTGATGTGCCATAGGTTTTCTGGAGAAGGACGGGAAGCCGTACTGCCAAAGAGACTTTTACCATCTCTTTGCTCCAAAGTGCTCTGGCTGCGGAGAGCCTGTGAGAGAGAACTACCTGACTGCAGCCAACGGCACCTGGCACCCCAACTGCTTCGTCTGCTCAGTGAGTCTCTCACCACAGATCACACATATGGCTTCGGCTTAGAAACTTCTACCATTTCTCAAAAAATACGCTTTGAACAGCCAACAGCCACAATACATCATTGTCCTGACATTATCCATTTACCATAACCCTCCTCAAAGAGTAGGTCTACTATATCAACTAGATAGAATAAGTGTTCTCTCTCTCTTTCTCCTTCTCTCTATCCCTCTCTAACTAGGACTGTCTGAAGCCCTTCACTGATGGTTGTTTCCTGGAGATGGATGGTCGTCCCCTGTGCTCTCTGCACTTCCATTCCCGCCAGGGTACACTGTGTGGGGGCTGTGGAGAGCCCATCTCTGGGCGCTGCATCTCGGCTATGGCGCGCAAGTTCCACCCCGAGCACTTTGTGTGTGCTTTCTGTCTGAGGAAACTCAGTCAGGGAGTGTTCAAGGAGCAGGCAGGGAAACCCTACTGCTCAGCCTGCCACACCAAACTGTTTGTGTGAGACTTATACTGTTATAATAATACCCGATTAATCAAATAACCTGACAAAAGTCCTACTTACAAAGCATGTGGAAAATCCCACACAAATCATCAAGGCAATATCTGCATAGAAATCTAAAAATAAACAATGAATGTAATCTCTTTGTGTTCTGTGCTATTTTGCATGTGGATATACACTGTGTACATCATGTACACCATGACATAGACTGACCAGGTGAATCCAGGTGAAAGCTATGATCCCTTATTGATGTCACTTGTTAAATCCTCTTCAATCAGTGTAGATGAAGGGGAGGAGACAGGCCCCTAGAGTCGATTGACGCACCTAACGTAACATAATACAAAAATCCACATCAAAATCCTTCAGTTTAAACTAGAGATATCTTTTACATTGGATGTGTCTCAATCCACCACATCTGCCAATGTCGCACCTCCGCATCTGCGGTGAAATGTGGGTAGGCTAGAGCGGTGTTTGTCTGAAGTCAGTACTGTCAATGTGACAACTTCTGTTTGTAGCATCAGAACCATTTGCTCTACAAACTAATGTGATGGTGTTCTACGTTTTGCTCTACAAGCCCCAAAAGTGTCACAGGACTCATCTGAAGGTAACCGGTACTTGTTTGAAGTACAGTATGAAGGTAGTTTTGTGCCTACCCAAAAAAGGGCAAAATATGTGCAAAAAAATTAATATATACAGTACCAGTCAAATGTTTGGACACACATACTCAATCCAGGGTTTTTCTTTATTTTTTACTATTTTCTACATTGTAGAATAATGAAAAAACTATGAAATAACACATATGGAATCATGTAGTAACCAAAAAAGTGTTAAACAAATCAAAATATATTTTATATTTGAGATTCTTCAAAGAAGCCACCCTTTGCCTTGATGACAGCTTCGCACACTCTTGGCATTCTCTCAACCAGCTTCATGAGGAATGCTTTTCCAGCAGTTTTGAAGGAGTTCCCACATATGCTGAGCACTTGTTGGCTGCTTTTCCTTCACTCTGCGGTCCAACTCATCCCAAACCTTCTCAATTGGGTTGAGGTCGGGTGATTGTGGAGGCCAGGTCATCTGATGCAGCAGTCCATCACTCTCCTTCTTGGTCAAATAGCCCTTACACAGCCTGGAGGTGTGTTTTGGGTCTTGATCCTGTTGGAAAACAAATTATAGTTCCACTCAGCGCAAACCAGATGGGATGGTGTATCGCTGCAGATTTTTGTGGTAGCCATGCTAGTTAAGTGTGCCTTGAATTCTAAATAAATCACTGAGAGTGTCACCAGCAAAGCACCCCCACACCATCACACTGTGAGGGTTTTGGCTGTGGTTAGACCTTACTCCCAATAAGGGGAGTAATGATCCTCAATCAGAGACAGCTGTACAGGGTTGTCTCTGATTGGGGATTGCATTTAGGCACCACTCTCGGCCACCTGTGTGTAGGTGTATTGTTCCTCAAGTCACAGTAAGTGTTGTTTCTTGTTCATTTTCATTTCATTGCCTCTTGTTAATATAGTTCGTTGCATTTGTTGTTTTATTATTTAATAAAACAATGTTGAACTATCGCTGCGCTGCTCCTTGGTCTCTCTCTACACCCACTCGTGACAGAATGACCCACCAAAACGAGACCAAGAGACGCAGCGGAAAGAACAAGCGACGGACAAGAAAACAGCCTGGAGCCCAGAAACCCCAAGCAGTTTTTTTGGGGGGGCTATGGGGGTGGTCGGGGGTGGACGGTGAAGAGCCCCGGCCACTGCACTCGTGGGGGATCCTGGAGGAGCCCCTACAGCCATGGGAGCAGAGGTACGAAGAGGAGTCGGAGGGAGACGACGACTATGTGCCTTTGTTCCCTCACTTGTGGTGGCTCCCGGAGGAGTCCTCACAGGAAGGGGATTGGCGATGGAGAGAAGAAGATCGGGGCAGTAGCAGCCCTCCAACGCCAGTTCCCAACCCGGTGCCTCCAGCGCTGGCCCACAGCCCGGCACGGTCCGTGCCGACTTTGCGCACCACACCATCAGTGCGCAGCCAAAGCACGGAGAGGCTGGAGGAAGAGGATCGCCCACCACTTCGTCTGCCAACGATCCAAGATCGAGAGAAACCCAAGGGGTTTTATGAATACCCGAGGGAGGAACAGACGAGGTGGTGGAGAGCCTGCCTTGCTCTTCCATTGGAGCAGCAGACGGACCCGCTGCTGATAGAGATAGAGGAGGAGGAGGATTTCGGACGCCGATATGCTCTCGTGAGCAGGTTGATGGAGAGCGGGAGCAGGCTTCTGAGCCAGCGAAGGTCAGCAGCCCGCAACCTCCAGCGAAGGTCAGCAGCCCGCAACCTCCAGCGAAGGTCAGCAGCCCGCAACCTCCAGCGAAGGTCAGCAGCCCGCAACCTCCAGCGAAGGTCAGCAGCCCGCAACCTCCAGCGAAGGTCAGCAGCCCGCAACCTCCAGCGAAGGTCAGCAGCCCGCAACCTCCAGCGAAGGTCAGCAGCCCGCAACCTCCAGCGAAGGTCAGCAGCCCGCAACCTCCAGCGAAGGTCAGCAGCCCGCAACCTCCAGCGAAGGTCAGCAGCCCGCAACCTCCAGCGAAGGTCAGCAGCCCGCAACCTCCAGCGAAGGTCAGCAGCCCGCAACCTCCAGCGAAGGTCAGCAGCCCGGAACCTCCAGCGAAGGTCAGCAGCCCGGAACCTCCAGCGAAGGTCCGCAGTCCGGAGCCTCCAGCGAAGGTCCGCAGCCCGGAGCCTCCAGCGAAGGTCCGCAGCCCGGAGCCTCCAGCGAAGGTCCGCAGCCCGGAGCCTCCAGCGAAGGTCCGCAGCCCGGAGCCTCCAGCGAAGGTCCGCAGCCCGGAGCCTCCAGCGAAGGTCCGCAGCCCGGAGCCTCCAGCGAAGGTCCGCAGTCCGGAGCCTCCAGCGAAGGCCCGCAGCCCGCAGTCCGCTCCACCGGTGTCCAGTCCGGGGCCGGTCATCTGCTTCGCTCCAGTGCCAGAGCAGTCCGCTCCACCGGTGTCCAGTCCGGGGCCGGTCGTCTGCTTCGCTCCAGTGCCAGAGCAGTCCGCTCCACTGGTGCCCAGTCCGGGGCCGGTCGTCTGCTTCGCTCCAGTGCCAGAGCAGTCCGCTCCACCGGTGCCCAGTCCGGGGCCGGTCGTCTGCTTCGCTCCAGTGCCAGAGCAGTCCGCTCCACCGGTGCCCAGTCCGGGGCCGGTCGTCTGCTTCGCTCCAGTGCCAGAGCAGTCCGCTCCACTGGTGCCCAGTCCGGGGCCGGTCGTCTGCTTCGCTCCAGTGCCAGAGCAGTCCGCTCCACCGGTGCCCAGTCCGGGGCCGGTCGTCTGCTTCGCTCCAGTGCCAGAGCAGTCCGCTCCACCGGTGCCCAGTCCGGGGCCGGTCGTCTGCTTCGCTCCAGTGCCAGAGCAGTCCACTCCACCGGTGCCCAGTCCGGGGCCGGTCGTCTGCTTCTTTCCAGTGCCAGAGAAGTCCGCTCCACCGGTGCCCAGTCCGGGGCCGGTCGTCTGCTTCGCTCCAGTGCCAGAGCAGTCCGCTCCACCGGGGCCCAGTCCGGGGCCGGTCGTCTGCTTCGCTCCAGTGCCAGAGCAGTCCGCTCCACCGGGGCCCAGTCCGGGTCCGGTCGTCAGCACCAATCCCATGCCAGGGCAATCCGCTCCACCAGTGCCCAGTCGGGGTCTGGACGTCGGCCCAGCTCCAGAGCCAGAACCACCTGCAACACCGGTACCCAGTCCGGGTCCGGTCGTTTGTACCGCTCCAGGGTCGGGGGCTTCCACACCAGGGTCCAGACAGGACTTGGGACTTCGGGGGAGTACGGAGGGGAAAATCACTGCGCTGGGGTCCGGACCGGACCGGGCGTGCAACGCTGAGGTAGGAAGGGAGCAGCCTCCACTGCCTGCGTCACGTCCGAGGCCGGGTCCGGAGCCTCCACCAGCAACCGCCCCAGTACTCCGCCCTTTCCCCCTAGTATAATGTATACATTTTTTTTGAGAGGTAATGGTGTTGCGGAGGTGGTCCAAGTCTGCTGGGTCCAAGTCATGGCCAGTTCGTACTATCACGTTTCAGGTAAGACCCAGATGCAGACAAGTAACAAATGTTTATTACTAGCACAGGGGCATGCAAGATGACAGGTCAAGGCAGGCAGAAGTCAGAAATCCAGCGGTCCAGCACAGCAGGCAGTCTCTGGGTCAGAAGAGGCAGGGGTCAATAATCCAGAGTAATGTGGCAAGGTACTGGACGGCCTTATTATTTATTATTTTACTGTATTTTTTGCCATTTATGAATGTGTTATTCAATGCCTTTCTCTGGGCTATAGTAGTAGGGCCAAATTCAATATTTTATAAAATCATTTTTTTATAATATTTTTTCATAACTAAAGGGGTCCTAAAATTCAAAATCAAATAGCTGAATGATCCACAGCATGACCATCTTAAAACAATTACCCCCCCCCCCCCCCCCCCCCCAATGGCATAGACGTTTATTAAAGAAGGATTTCCAAGCCTTGAGTCAATTGAGACATGGGTTGTGTATATGTGCCATTCAAAGGGTGAATGGGCAAGACAAAATATGTAAGTGCCTTTGAATGGGTTGTGGTAGTAGGTGCAGGTGCCTGCGTGTTAAGAATTGCAACGCTGCTGGGTTTTTTATTCTCAACAGTTTCCCATGTGTATCAAGAATGGTCCACCACCCAAAGGACATCATGAAAATACAATTTCTAATATCTGAAACATTAAATTAAATTATACATTTGTGAACTTTGGATCACTTTATCATGTTTGAATTAATTTATCATGATCACAAAACATTTAAAGACTTAACGAGAAGAAGAATAACAGCAATCAACCGAATCCAGTTGAGTTTCTCCTGGAAGAAAAACTCCATGGGTTTCATAAAGATGTCCTCAGTGCCACGGGTTGGCTGACGGGTGATCCATGTTGGCAGAGCCGAGGCTGCTTTTCCGACTGTAGTTTATCAAGACTTCGCTATGGCTCTGACAGCTTAAATTGTCATATCCTTTCTGTTACAAGTTACGTATCTAGCCCTGGACTGAACACTTATCCTGGCATACGGCAGGTTTAAAATAATTCTCCACCCTGACGCTTCTTTTGCAGTCCATGAGAGATTGATGAAGGTGATGAAACTAATAGCGAAGGTTCCAGGAGAAGCTTTAACATCAGCAGTGAGTACCCTCATACCACTTAACTCAAGCTCCACAGCCAGGGTGTAATATGGTGTAATACTGGGGCCCTACAAAGGAGGGACTTCTCTGCTGAAGTATAGGACTACTGGCTGTGTGCAGGCAATGTGTGAGTGGACATTGAGGAGGGGATAAATCATGTTGTCATCAGCACATTAGATGACGAGTCTACTGGTCTACAATCCTGGATTAATGTGGGCTGCTGTCACAACATACTACTGTGCCTGGCCAAGCCCTCTGCTCTGTTTGCTACTGTACCTCTCTCTCTCTCATATGAGTGCTAAGCCTTGTTTAACACATAGTTTCCTGTATAAAAGCTTTTCATAGCTTTAAACCTATCGGTCAGCTTAAATTTAGATTTAAGTCTCAAACTTAAGACAGTCTCAAACCACATTAAAACAGAAATGAATTAAGATATAGACAAAACAGGCCAAGAATACACAAGAACATTTCATACTTGATCCAACTGAGGGAGAAAGTGTGGAAGAAAAGGTTCTTGGGGCATAATAAACCTAGCAAACATGAAATGTGAGCGGTGGCTCTTATAAAAGGCGGTGAATAAAGGGTTGTCTGGAGGTGCTGGGGCGAGTGTAACTCAGGTGACATTTACTGCTGTGTAACGAGGTAACAGAGACCCGTGGAGTGCACTGGGGCATGGATACTGAGCTGGGCTGGGGTCTGGGGGGAGAAGGCCAGGGGATGAGGAGGAGGGCAATAGGGAGAGTTACCCCAGTGTGACACTGAAACCATACCCTCACCTCAAACTGCCTGTGGCCCCTGTGTTACCCCACTGGGGGTAGGGGGGGTACCCAGACAGGCACAGTCCCACTGTGGATCACAACCAGGTGAGGGTGTCCCTCTATCTTGTAAACCTTGAGTTGACATGTACCCTCAATCAACATTTAAGCCAATAACTGTCTAATACACTTCAGTTAATCAGCTCAACAGCCAGCAGACCCCTACAATGGCCATGTATCACATGTAGATGACAGCTCAGTTCTGTTTATTAAACCCCCTAAGGTTGATTCCCCCCCCCCCCCTGCAGAAATATAATTAGCTTAATAAAAGAATCCCCATAAAAATCTGTCAGTTTAAACTAGAGATATCAGTTTTTACATTGGATTAATCTCAATCTACCGCATCCACCTATATAACACTTCCACATCTGAGGTGAAAGGTGACAGAGCTAGAGCGGTGCTTGTCAGACCACAAGACATCCCGAAAATCTGTAGCAACGAAAGATGAGACTCTCACGAAAACGATGGTGTTCTCTCCCACAAGCGTCTTGGGACTCGTCTGAAGTCGGTACAGCCAATCTGCCAACTTCTGTCTGTAGCGTCCGAACAGTTTTCTGTAGGACGCCCACAGGCCTTACAAGACTCGTCTGAAGGTTCCCCTGTACCAGTAGAAAAAATTTATAGAAGTAGACAGTATATGGAGACTATTTAGTACCAAATATAAGGGGTTAAATACATGTAAAAAAAGGAATTGTTTCCTAATCTTTCTTATATCTCTCAGATAATGGACCGACACTTCAGAAAAAACTTCCTTTTGATTTTTTGGGGGGGACTATCTGTTGTTCCATGTAGGGAATTTCTTATGCAATGCATTTTTATTGGCTAATAGCAGTAAGGCAGAAATAATGTTTTATCAAATAATTTTGTTATATAGTTTTTGGATACTTCAAGGGGTCTTAAAATTCAAAATTAAATAGCAAAATGATCATTGCTATGACCTTAAAATAATTCCATATAGCTTAGTAGTACCAAACAGATACATGTACAAGGGCCATTCATTAACAAAGTATCGAGGAACGTACAAAGGAAGAGGATGCAGGCAAATTTGAAACAGACAAAATAGCGGAAAGATAGGCTCACAATAACTGGTGATTAGCCCTCAGACTACAGTACTAAGGCTTCTTCTCCACAGTTAATTTACCTCTGTGTGTGTCTGTGTGAGCATCATGGGTATGGAATTAGTAGCCTGCTGTCAGACACAGTCATGATTAATTGGGGAGCAGAAAAAAATGTAATAGGTTGCCAACCACAATAATGGCCCTGCTGCACAATTCAAGCACAAATAGACCCTTATCCATGGTTTCCCTGGTCAGCATCACCGACTATAAATAAATAACCGAATTAGCACAGCTTCAGTGCTCAGCTTGAACCCAGGCACTGGCGATGCAGAATAATCTGTTATTCTAACGGACCAAACAGAGAAAAAAGCCTGTGAAGATATTCACTTCAACAAATGGAGACCATTTTAACAAGACTCAATGGTCCATGTCTGTTTAAAAGTCCCTAAATGTTAAAACATTACCTTGCATTATCTTACACTGGGAAATACATTTAATTTGACTGAGGCAAGGGTAGGTAATGAGGATATTGGTTTACAAAGTGGTCCTTGGTATGTACGTCAGACTCCATGTCAATTTATGAGGGGTCAGTGTTCCTGGAGTTGTGAATGCATGTGTTTTTTAAGTGAATAGGAAAAGTGACAATTTCAACACCCCTATAATTACTTCCACAGTAACACGCAGGGTGACTTAGCAGCAGGGAAGTTAATTTGTGTATTCACGCTGGGGCCGGTCCAATCCTGGTCCTTCTGGGCTGTGGGCTGGCTGTGTTTGGTTTGGCCCAGTGCTGCTGGGCTGGTGGAGGGTGGAGGGTGCAGGTATCACACCTGATTAATGACTGGCTTCTCTGTCCTAAGGCACTTCCTGTTGTCCTTGGCTGAGCCTCCTCGATCTGCTCTCTTCTCTCACTTTTGAACACCAATAGTACAGACACGTTTACACACACATACGTGCACGGACGCATACACACACTAACACATGTACACACATGTAACTACAGTTTAAACTTTACTCATGTGTTATTAATGTGTTGTAATCAATTTGGTTAATGTGTTGTACACATCATTGTGTTGTACACATCATTAATGTGTCGTAATCAATTTGGTTAATGTGTTGTACACATCATTGTGTTGTACACATCATTAATGTGTCGTAATCAATTTGGTTAATGTGTTGTACACATCATTGTGTTGTACACATCATTGTGTTGTACAAATCATTGTTGACCTGTTGTGTATCCTTTACATTCCTCTATGTGTGACCTCGGTGTCTAGTGTCATAGGGGTGAAATGGGTTCATGTTTAGTGTCATAGTGGTGACATTGGTTCATGTCTAGTGTTATAGGGCTGAAATGGGTTCCTGTCTAGTGTCATAGGGGTGAAATGGGTTCATGTCTAGTGTCATAGGGGTGAAATGGGTTAATGTCTAGTGTCATAGGGGTGAAATGGGTTAATGTCTAGTGTCATAGGGGTGAAATGGGTTCATGTTTAGTGTTATAGGGGTGGAATTGGTTCATGTCTTGTGACATAGGGGTGAAATGGGTTCCTGTCTAGTGTCATAGGGGGAGAAATTGGTTCATGTTTAGTGTCATAGGGATGAAATGGGTTCATGTCTAGTGTCAAAGGGGTGAAATGGGTTCATGTCTAGTGTCATAGGGGTGAAATGGGTTCATGTCTAGTGTCATAGGGGTGAAATTGATTCATGTTTAGTGTCATAGGGGTAAAATGGGTTCATGACTAATGTCATAGGGGTGAAATGGGTTCATGTCTAGTGTCATAGGGGTGAAATGGGTTCATGTCTAGTGTCATAGGGGTGAAATTGGTTCATGTTTAGTGTCATAGGGGTGAAATGAGTTCATGTATAGTGTCATAGGGGTAAAATGGGTTCATGTCTAGTGTCATAGGGGTGAAATGGGTTCATGTCTAGTGTTATAGGGGTGAAATGGGTTCATATCTAGTGTCATAGGGGTGAAATGGGTTTGTGTCTAGTGTTATAGGGGTGAAATGGGTTAATGGAATCAGTGGAGTGCTCGCTTGGGAAACATTGAGGGAGGTTCTCATAACAGCCTCCAAACTCATTCCTCCATTCTCCATCTCAGCGCCTCGGTCTCATCTTTCTCCCATCTGCTGCCAAAAGTCTCAGTCAGCCCTCGTGTTTACCCTCAACAAAATTCCCCCTATCAGCCCGAGAGAGCAGAAGAGAGAGAGAGAGACAGAGAGAGAGAGAGAGAGAGAGAGCTGCCTAGTCTTCTGTGTGGCCCAACAAAGGTACTGACCAGAGCACACACTAAATTCAGGGTATGAGATAGATTTATAGGACAATGGACCACTTCTTTGTCGGCTTCCAGTGTCAAGAAGATAAATGGTTCATTATACCATTTATGTGAGTGGGTGTGAGGACTCTATGAGAATAATGTGAATTGCTGAGTATGTTCAACTATATTTGTGTATGTTTTGAATCATGGCTTGGACAAGGTCTGAAGCTATGGCTGAAGTCTAGATGTGGATGGGGCTGGGGCTGGGCCTAGGTCCAGGACCGTTTGCAGAGGCAGGGTATAGCCTCTGCAGTGGGTTGAGACCAGATCATTATGAGATTTGTTTTAAAGAGGGATGGTTAACCACATAATGGCCCTGCTGACGGAGAGTTGAATGGCCTCCTGGGTGTGGGGAGGCCCAACGAGGCACAGGGGCGGCTGGGTGATAAATCACAGACACTGCAGGAGGAGACCGCAGGGCCAGTCTTCCTTTAGCATTCATTTTAGCAGGCCTGCCATAGAAAACACTTGGCTACACACACACACACACACACATACACACATACACACACACACATACACACACAAATACACACACAGTAATTTCATTAGCAGACATCCCATTTCCAGCACCTCAGCCTGTATTTGACATAACCTCCATTAGTTTTTGACGAGACAATCCAGGTTTACAGTAATGTGCTGAAGGACACATCAGCTAGTATTCCAAACCAAAGGATGTTCTTAATCACTAATCCTCCTTCTAGGCCTTACCGTGACACTCTGTCAGATCCATGGAACCATCACACACTAACAGATAGCCTTGTCTGTCTGTTGGAAAAACATCTCAGTGGTGAAGGACAAGGTGTTTATTTTTAGAAGCATAATAATGATTTAGTGTAAGTGTAATTCAAAACTCCATGCATCACTTTCATCACAAGGATGACCTCTGTGATTACTATAATTTTACAGATTAGAGACATTTATGTAATGCTTATGTACCATGCTCATATGATTTTTCTTCTATAGAGCCAGGATCTGATTGAGAGACATGGCTAATATACCGATATCAAATGTTGTGTAATTTGTTCATATTTACAGTGCATTCGGAAAAATATTCAGAGGCCTTTACTTTTTCCACATTTTGTTACGTTACAGCCTTATTCTAAAAACGGATTAAATATATATATTTTCTCATCAATCTACACACAATACCCCATAATCACAAAGCAAAAACAGGTTTTTAGACATTTTTGCAAATGTATTACAAAAACAAATCTGAAATACCATATTTACATAAGTATTCAGACCCTTTGCTTTGAAACTCAAAATTGAGCTCAGGTGCATTCTGTTTCCATTGATCATCCTTGAGATGTTTCTACAACTTGATTGGAGTCCACATGTGGTAAATTCAATTGATTGGACATGATTTGGAAAGGCACAGACCTGTCTATATAAGGTCCTACATTTGACAGTGCATGTTAGAGCATAAACCAAGCCATGAGGTCGAAGGAATTGTCCATAGAGCTCCAAGACAGGATTGTGTCGAGGCACAGATCTGGGGATGGGTACCAAAAAATTCCTGCAGCATTGAAGGTCCCCAAGAACACAGTGGCCTCCATCATTCTTAAATGGAAGAAGTTTAGAACCACCAAGACTCTTCCTAGAGCTGGCCGCTTGGCAAAAATGAGTAGGGCCTTGGTCAGGGAGGGGACCAAGAACCCGATGGTCACTCTGACAGAGATCCAGAGTTCCTCTGTGGAGATGGGAGAACCTTCCAGAAGGACAACCATCTCTGCAGCACTCCACCAATCAGGCCTTTATGGTAGAGTTGCAAGACAGAAACCACTCCTCAGTAAAAAGGCACCTTAAGGACTCTCTGGTCTGATGTAACCAGGATTTAACTATTTGGCCTGAATACCAAGCGTCACGTCTGGAGGAAACCTGGCACCATCCCTACAGTGAAGCATGGTGGTGGCAGCATCATGCTGTGGGGATGTTTTTCAGCGATTGAGAGACTGAGAGACTAGTCAGGATCGAGGAAAAGATGAACGGAGCAAAGTACAGAGAGATCCTTGATAAAAACCTGCTCCAGAGCGGTCAGGACCTCAGACTGGGGCAAAGGTTCACCTTCCAACAGGACAGTGGCTCTAAGTACACAGCCAAGACAACGCAGGAGTGGCTTCGGGACAAATCTCTGAATGTGCTTCATTGGCCCAGCCAGAGCCCAGACTTGAACCCGATCTAACATCTCTGGAGAGACCTGAAAATAGCTGTGCATCCAACCTGACAGAGTTTGAGAGGATCTGCAGAGAAGAATGGGACAAACTTCCCAAATACAGATGTAGTTTCATATCCAAGTAGACTCGAGGCTGTAATCACTGCCAAAGGTTAGTTTTAATACATTTGCAAAAATGTCTAAAAACCTGTTTTTGCTTTGTCATTATGGGGTATTGTGTGTCAATTGATGAGGGTAAAAAAACGATTTAATCAATTTTAGAATAAGGCTGAAACATAACAAAGTTTGGAAAAAGTGAAGGGGACTGAATACTTTCCGAAAAAAAAATTATAAACGCGGAAATCAGTCAATTGATATAAATGTATTAGGCCCTAATCTATGAATTTCACATGACTCTAAAAATACGTTTGAGGTGGCTTATAGTAGAGAAATGATCATTAAATTCTCTGGCAACAGCTCTGGTGGACATTCCTGCAGTCAGCAGCAAGCCAATTGCGCTCTCCTTCAAAACTTGAGACATCTTTGGCATTGTGCCTTGGCATCGGTTGGATGGATTATCTTGGCAAAGGAGAAATGCCAAAATAAGCTTTTTAGGGCTCCTGAGTGGCACAACTGGCTAAGGCACTGCATCTCAGTGCTAGAGGCGTCACTGCAGACCCTGGTTCGATCCCGGGCTGTATCACAACCGGACGTGATCGGGAGTCCCATAGGGCGGAGCACAATTGGCCTACCGTCGTCCGGGTTAGTGGAGGCCGGGGTAGGCCGTCATTGTAAATAAGAATTTGTTCTTAACTGACTTGCCTAGTTAAATAAAGGTTAAACAACATACAAATAAATATAATTGTGCAGATGGAACATTTCTGGGATTTTTATTTCAGCTCATGAAACATGGGACCAACACTTTACATATTGCGTTTATATTTTGGTTTAGTGTACATAAAAACGGATATTTCAAAGCTTTCATATCGAAATCAGATACTTTCATATCTACTTGTCCTTCCTCAAAAAGCTACAATGCCGTCAGACAGTCAAAGACGGAAGCAGTCACATATTGTGCTCCACAACCTTAAATTCAATTTCACACAATGTTTGCTTGACACTAGATCCAGTTCTCCTTCCTCAAACACCATCCTATCTTTCTTTCAGACAGATACATAGCAACAGAGCAATCCAAGACAAACAGAAACTCTGGGATTGTTGGCGTTTTTCTCTCCATCTCTCCATCTTTTTCTACCTCTCTCTGGATGGTAACTGGTGGTTAGGCTCTGAAAGGTTTCCACCAAACAGACAATTCTCTGTCAGGGCTTAAAGGGGATTAAATCTCAAATTACAGACTGCGGTTCATATAGTCTAAGAATCCAGTGTCTTCTAAACCAACTAAATCTCACGTAGGGCCCCCAAAAGGCTAGGGATGGCCCAGTGTGGACATTAAATAACTGAAAATAACAGGAAATAAGAACCACATTTGTAAAGAATATCTCCTCCAATAATGCAGACGTCTTGAATTTATGTTTGTCTGTATGAAACATTGTGACATTATCAAACAAAAAGAGACTTCTGAGATAATCAGAGACACACAACTGTCTTCAACCTTCGACTTCTCTTACTAATTTGTGTTTTGGTGCTTTAACATATGACTTTGGTACTTGGAGGGCCTTGATGTAATTTAGATAAGCCATCTAACATTAATGTTACATGTCTCGTCAACTCAATTATAATGTTCTTTAACACCTAATTGAGCAGGGATGATGTTTTCAAACCTATGGAGCATGGTGGTATTATGATATGATCTGTGTACACTGTGAGTGGGTGTTGAATCACAGCCTGCATCGCCAGTGTTATCTGCCCCCACTGTCTATCTAGCTATAATCACATGCCTATCAACCAGCCATGCCTCATCTAGACCCTAGAGATACATGATAAACTAAAAACTAACAGCTGACACCAGTTCTGACATGCCCAGTTGCCCACAAGGGATTTAACACAAACCCAATCCTCAGAGGTCCTGCACTTCTAGAGATCAGCAACAATTTATCTTCTATGAGGAGGACAAGAGGCCTGGTGGGGACTAGGGGCTGTCAACATGAGTGTTATTGATGTGCTAGGCTGGAGGCACAAGGGACTGAGCTATAGAGCTGAACTCAGGATATAGTGTCCTTACCCAACACACAGTATTACAGTACACAGTCTCAGCTTATAGTGCATACAGTGCAGTGCAGGTAGATGAGAGGCATACTGTATACAGGCACGCACACACACACACACTCATACACTCGTATGCGCACCAAAATGCACATGCATACACGCGCGCGCGCACGCACACTCACACATATACACACACGGCCAAAGAGCCGTCACAACATCCTCCCAGAAGTACAAACATGGATCCATTTGATTTTCTTGGGCATACAGTAGATTACAGTAGATTACAGTAGATTACTTCTACTCTTTTCCTGGAAGGCCTATGTGTTCTGTATGTGTGTGTATGTTGCAGTTCACTCATAAAGGCCTGGCGGTTTCATGTGTTTCTGCTCTGTTTGGGAGACGGGGAGCTGACAGGCCCTGCTGACAGAACTTCTGCTCCAAGTCTAGCAGGATAAGTCAAGTGTGAGTGAGGAGAGGCTGTAGAGACGCCCAGAGAGGTGTGCAGTCTGGACAAGGAAGCAGGCTGACTACACACATGAGGAGAAGTGGGGGAGAGCTTCAATGAGCAGACCTTTCCTCCACCTTTCATCCCCATAGCAGAACCCTTTTTGGTTCCAGGTAGAACGCTTTTGGGTTCCAGGTAGAACCCTTTCTACAGAGGGTTATACATGGAAGCCAAAAGTGTTCTACCTGGAACCAAAAAGGGTTCTACCTGGAACCAAAAAGGGTTCTCCTATGGGGACAGCCGAATAACCCTTTTTTCTAAGAGTGTATAGTCCATCAGTCCATCAGTGGTTTTAGTTTTGTCACTCAGTGGATTTACTACCATGACAAATGGACACTTATGGGAGACCAAACAGAGTCTGTGCCACTCTGAACTTCTCGCTTTGAACAAGCAATGACCAGACGGAGATGACAGAGAGAGGGAACAAGCAATGACCAGACCGAGATGACAGAGAGAGGGAACAAGCAATGACCAGACCGAGATGACAGAGAGAGGGAACAAGCAATGACCAGACCGAGATGACAGAGAGAGGGAACAAGCAATGACCAGACGGAGATGACAGAGAGGGAACTGGAAAAATAAAGGGGAAGACCATAAAAATAATAACGGAAAGGAAACAGAGAAGTCACTCTGCATTTCATTACATTCATAGTCAACATGCCCTTGAAAGGGGCCTTTCAAATGAAATTCCCTAGAAAACTCTCAGCCCCTCTCTGTCCCACGGCCTCACACTCAGTCCTGGTATTTCTCTAGACCTTATTAATCACTGAGATCTGAGGAGCGTTATCTGTGAAGCCTCCATCAGTCAAGGCGTCAGGGTTAAAAAGTTTTCCCTCTCGCGCCAATATCTGTGTGGGTTGTGAGAGTTTGGGATAGGGTTACAGGCTGGAGGCATGTTGCTCCCTGCGCTGCAGCCCAGGAAGACCCAATGGCGCACAGTGTCGGGCCATGTTGGACAGGCAGCACTTGAGGATAGATGTCTTGATAGGATCTGAGGAATACCAGACCTCCTCCAGCATCTACTCATGCATTGACTGACTGACTGTGAACTACTGAAAGCCTCAACTAGGTGTTCAGCAGCTGACAAAGAATAGTTAGTTCTGGTCAAGGTAGATCGTACAGGTATGATTGATGTAAAATGGATGGGTCAATATTCAGACTTGGGAGTGAACTCAATATACTGAAGATGGAGCATTCCCAACATACACAGACACACAACCATCCACTCATGAAGTCATATCCTGAATTATGTTATAAGGCACAGCGGCAGAACACAGTACCACCCCAGAGCTGGTGAGTCAGTCAGATGTTCTAGACAAATACTAAATAAACTGTGGACCTGATGAAAACACTGGCAGCCACACACACAGCTTGCTGCGGCTCCAACAGAGGACAGGCTTTATTTCTCTGGGCAGAGCACTGGACTCATGGCTCCTGTCCCTGGTCTGTTCACACTACAGACTGAAGTAAAGGGTAGAGCAGAAAAACTGTATCTGAGTATAGTCTGTGAGCCCACAGAATCCATTTCTTTGGTTGCGATAATATCCTTATTGGTTGATATGCTTACTGAATTCAACGTTGATCCATTGCTGCAAAACCTAGGAGTGAAAGCTGCTTGCAACCTACCGGCTGAACCTACCGGCTGGCCTGCTGGCTTAGCCCTCTCTACCTCACCACAGCACTGCATTTTCAAAAGAACTCAATTAAATGTTCATCTTCAAAGGAAGGTCATGTCTAGATCTCTATTCAATACAGTCTAAAGAAGACAGAGTCTAAAGAAAGACGGATCCTAAAAACAGCATGCAGTGTTGTCTGTGGACCAGTAGGACCTGGTATGACATCATACTGCAGGGTGTTTATGTGTTTCTCTGTGAGCCCTGAAGCCGTGGTTTGGCGCAATGGTTTCACAATCACTCCAACCAGGATAAGCTGTCTGAGGGACTAGAATAGCACATGTGAAAGGATTGTTGACTGGCAACAATGTCATACAACAATGTCATATTATTTCCATAATATTATGATATCCACAGCATCCTTTGTCTGGCTCTGAGCTCTACAGTCCTGTCACAATGGCTGCTGTAATCCTACATGATGAGCGGAGACAGAGTGTTATTCTTCTTCTCTGATTCTTTTACAGTGCAGATAGATTTACTTATCAGCAGGAGAATCTCCAGTCATTCCCGTCTCCTCCTGTATAGGGAGGGAAAAGGCTAACAGGGGCCTCCGAAAATACATCATCCAATGAGTCCCATGGGCTGTGATCAATGGGAAGCCGCAATGCATCATGGGATCAGAGGATGAGTGAGTGTGCCAGCCAGTCCTTTGATGTGAGTGCTCAATGTGCTTCAGAAGACAAACACAGTGTGTGTGTATGTCTGTATGTGTCTGTGTGTGTCTGTGTGTGTCTGTGTGTGTGTCTGTGTGTGTCTGTGTGTGTCTGTGTGTGTCTGTGTGTGTGTCTGTGTGTGTGTGTGTGTGTGTGTGTGTGTGTGTGTGTGTGTGTGTGTGTGTGTGTGTGTGTGTGTGTGTGTGTGTGTCTGTGTGTGTGTGTGTGTGTGTGTGTGTGTGTCTGTGTCTGTGTGTGTCTGTGTGTGTCTGTGTGTCTGTGTGTGTGTCTGTGTCTGTGTGTGTCTGTGTGTGTCTGTGTGTGTGTGTGTGTGTGTGTGTCTGTGTGTGTGTGTGTGTCTGTGTGTGTGTGTGTCTGTGTGTGTGTCTGTGTGTGTCTGTGTGTGTCTGTGTGTGTGTCTGTGTGTGTCTGTGTGTGTCTGTGTGTGTATCTCTGTGTGTGTGTGTCTGTGTCTGTGTGTGTCTGTGTGTCTCTGTGTGTCTGTGTGTGTGTCTGTGTGTGTCTGTGTGTGTATCTCTGTGTGTGTGTGTCTGTGTCTGTGTGTGTCTGTGTGTGTCTGTGTGTGTATCTCTGTGTGTGTCTGTGTGTATGTCTCTGTGTGTGTGTGTCTGTGTCTGTGTGTGTCTGTGTGTCTCTGTGTGTCTGTGTGTGTGTCTGTGTGTGTCTGTGTGTGTCTGTGTGTCTGTGTGTGTGTCTGTGTGTGTCTGTGTGTGTCTGTGTGTGTCTGTGTGTGTGTCTGTGTGTGTCTGTGTGTCTCTGTGTGTCTGTGTGTGTGTCTGTGTGTGTGTGCGAAAGAGAGAGAGAGTACAAATGTTTTCCTTTCCACAATGGAAACTTACATTATTCAAATTTTCCACTCTATCACATACAATCCAAAGAGAGGGGAGAACAAATTCCAAGAAGCAAAACATTCCCTGACTGTCCCACTGTCTTTCTCTCCAATCTTTTCCCTCCTCTCAATTCTCCTGATCTCTGAGAGATAGCCATCCACTGCATGTTATTACAGGCAAGTGGGGTGATCTTAAAGCAGAAACAGTGGAAACACACACAACCCCAGAGCATCCTAATGTACAGTAGTCAACCTCCCACTTTTGACTATGTTGTCCAAAACATTGTTTCAGTCTCTCCACAAACACAGAATCAGTTATAAGCATAGGAAGAACACAGAAGTTGAACACAGATCTAGATAGGATAACAGTCGGTTTCTATATACAGTACTGTATCTCTTCTCACTACCATCCACACGTCACTGCCTGGAGACCATGTTATACAGTATATGACGGAGAGTTCCTCTGGATCGACTGACCACCTTCTGACACCCTTTCCAATCCCCCATGTCTCTCCCCCCTCCCCACTACTACACAGCCTTTTAACCCTTGCTACCCCAGTACATCTGGAAAGTGAAACCACAATAAAACACATACCAGGGACTCAGAGTCAATGTTATTCAAAGTATACAAAGCAGGAAGATATTGCAGCAGGCTGAACATGGAAAGAGGAGGGGGTGAGGCAGTGTGTAGTGTAGCTGAAGGCAGTGTATGGGTGAAAGGGCAGGTCAGGCTGAAGCCAGGGCTCCACAGTCAATCACATTGTCAGCCTCTCCTCTGAACCAAAGTAGCCTAAAGCAGTGTTGGGCCATTCTCTAGGTACGTCATCTTCATCCATCATCATCCATACTCACATTCTCTGTGATGTTCTTTCTTTATCTATCATTGTCAGACTACGTCTCTCTCACCCTTTGTCCTTTGACTGCAGGCTACCGTAAAAACTGTAGGTTTCAACGCACTTCCGTATTCTACCACTAGGGGTCCCTCTTCACATGATGAACGCCATCATACATTGTGACACCGTAAAACAGTTACAATGGACATGAAGGTGTCCTCTTTTATACAAAAGAGAGGCATAGTCAGATAGAGAGACTGAGAACTAATACCTCAGTTTGTGGCCGTGGTCTTCTGCAGAGCATCAGGCCGGCTATCATGAAGCCACAAGGACATGTATACACAAGACCCATAGAGCTGTGGGCCAGCAGGCATTACCAGAGGACATTACTAGAGGACATTACCATAGGACATTACCAGAGGACATTACCAGCAGGCATTACCAGAGGACATTACCAGCAGGCATTACCAGAGGACATTACCAGCAGGCATTACCAGAGGACATTACCAGCGGGCATTACCAGCAGGCATTACCAGAGGACATTACCAGCAGACATTACCAGAGGACATTACCAGAGGACATTACCAGACGACATTACCAGAGGACATTACCAGCAGGCATTACCAGAGGACATTATCAGCAGGCATTACCAGAGGACATTAACAGACGACATTACCAGGGCCTTTGTTAGTCCTCTCTTTCTCTTTGTCCGTGTGTGTGTGTTTGCGCAAATCATACTCAGGCACGTACTTTTCTTATATAAGAATATTATACTATTGTAAGTGATCAATGTCTGAATATTGACATTGAAAATGCATATCAATAATGACAGGTCCAATCATGGATGTATTGCATAAGTTTCCCCAGTACCAAGGTAACTTACGAATGGAATTGAAACAATGTGCACATGCACATTATAAGAGCTCTGTCTAACTTACTGTCCCCCTCGTGCTCTCTCTTTCTCCCTCTCTCCCTCCCTCTCTCTGTGCCTGTGTCTTGCTAACACGTCCCCAGACATCCATTTTCAGCAGTGAGCGTTTTCTGTGGTTTCAAACAGAACATTAACTTTTAAGTCTTTTCTTATGCCGTCTGTCTCTGGTCTATATATGCTGTAAATCCTGGCCTTTGTCCAGGAATCTCCTGCATGCAGCCGCTCATAAGCCTCGTCTAACCAGCCAAGAATGTGAACCAGCCTCCTTCAAAGAGAAGCCTTTCACAAGGTGTGGTTAAAGCAGGTAACTGTGTCTGCAGGTGGTCACATTACAACAGAGGAGGCTGCAAATGATATCACACAACACCTGTCTTGCACAAGAACTAACTGCAAGGGGAGTTGCAAGGGCAAATATGTAGATTTGGATTAGACTAGATATGAGTAGGCCAAGTCTAGGAGGGAGGTATTCTTATATATAAACAATTTACATGTGCTGATGCATGAAAAAGGGTACATGAAAAAAGGTACTTTGAAAATGTTTTCATACCAATACTGTGGGGTTGACATATCCATAAATCAAACCCTTAGTAGACTGATGAGGGATCAGTTCTCAGTTGAAACAATCACTAGTCAGCTCAGCAATGTGAATGTAGAGGGAGATAAAAGACACTTAAGACTGATGAGGGATCAGTTCTGAGTTGAAACAATCACTAGTCGGCTCAGCAATGTGAATGTAGATGGAGATAAAAGACACTTAAGCAACAACCCCAGAACAAACAGATAATTTGTTACATGTGTATCCAGAATCCAGTTGGAGAACCGTGAGGACAGTCAGAGTCAAACACAGACCAGGCGTCCAGAGATGAGAGTGGAGTAGCGAGGAGAGAGAGTTAAAACAAGGCAGAGGACAAAGAATGGCTTGTCCGGGGCCTGTCTGCCATCAGCCCAGAGGGGAGGCCCGGGTGGCACTTGTTTTGAGGGGCTCCCATGATAAATGGCCCGCTACTTGATTCTGTCACACTGTCTGCCACTTGGACAATAACACGGGTCATGGCAGAGTTTTGACACTGTGGACTGAAGAGAGAGAAAACTTGTCTCTCAACATGGCCATTCATATGAACCATTCAGAATTACACAAGATGACCATATCTAAGAGGGCTATTATAAGATAAACAAATAAAACACTCTTCACAGTTGTCTTTCCTGAGATGTTTAATTGTAGGCATGAATCATTCATGATTGGGACACTGGGTCTAAGGGCCCATATTAAAGTATTGTGCAAAAGGTGTCAAACAAGCAATGACAGTGATAAATGTGAACCAAATGTTTAATGTAACTAATTCAGATTTTTTTTAAGGACTCCTGGCTTGAAATGCACAAGACTGGCATTGCAACATGATCTCACATGTCCTTTCAGTGGTTGGCAACTTGGCATTGCATTATTTTGATTCGTGCAGGGTTTTAAGCACTGGAATTACAGATGACAGTTTGTATAACTCCATCTCCCATATCATCTCTCACTCACACGCAAAGCTGTGTTCTCCTCTCCCCTCAGAACCTACGCTCCCCTCCTCTTAAAATAAGCAGTGGGGGAAAATATTCAAAGCGTTCCACCTCTTCCTCCTCCACTCAACCAGCCAGGCTTCAAACTTCTAGAGCGCACTGAGAAAACTATCCCCTGCAACTGCTGAATAACCGACTGATAGGACAGCGCCGATTGAGAAGAGACAGGGAAAGCAGAACACGTAGCCCTTTAATAGCTGCCTGGGGTTTGGATATGGCGGAGAGTCGGAATGATCCATGCCCTCCTTCCGAATGGCACATGTGAGCCGAACCCTGTCTCCTCCGGGTCTATTTTGTTAAATGTTAGGAGGCGAAAGACAGTAAACAACGAGAAAGAGACAGGAGGAAAATTTAAGTATTTACAACTGCCTGTCGACACTACTCTCCTCTCATCTCGAGATGGTCTGTCCACCAGGACTTCGATGGTTCCTACTAACCGCTCTCTTGCACGTTGTCGCACCCCGCGACACCCGCGAGAGACTGAGGCAATGTGACCCACCGAAGTCGGTGAGTTGTGCCGGGTGGTAACAGTTACTTACCTGTTTTAGTAATGTCATGAGGCAATGTCACACATGAAGATATCCTTGAACGGATAGATAGCCTTTTAGCTAAATATTTTGGGTCAATTGCAAATGTATGTGTCTAGCCTACAACTGCCACAGTAGGCTACAACACATTATAAAATGTAAATAAACGCACTTTGCTTACACAGTGTTCCTTAATCAGTTGTCTTATGTCTGACGGATAGGCCTATAGAAAAATAGTGAGATATTGTGTAGTTATTGGGTTTTGAATAACAACCAAATTTACAACTACAACTTCTGAGTTTTATTGTCATGGAAATATTGACACGCTATAATAACTACCTACACGTTTAACAAGAACAATTATTATGTTTATAGCAACTTTAGTAGCCTACCGTATTATTATAGTATAATTATCACATACATTATTATTAATATTGTTATTATTATTATTAGGCTATTGTCATTGTTAGGCTAATCAATTATTTCAAGGCTTCGTTAACAGGCCTAAATTATAGCCTACAAGTTGAAGAGGGAAAGCCCATGGCCTATAATTGAACCAATTTTCAATCAGCAAAGTGGCTTTCGATGACAACTCAAAAAAATAATGTATCTTACTTGACATAGCCTATTCTTGAGTTTCCTCACATAAATCTGGGCCTGAAAAATGGAAGCAGTTGCCAAGCGAAATATGATTCTTGCCCGCCAACCCTATGCCTGTTTATATGACAAAAGAAAGTGGGGAACACAAACGGGTGACTTGACTTCGCATAAATGTATTTTGAACAGTTTCAGTGACCTTTCAATCAAAACTGATCAAGTTTCAATGACAAACGACCTATTAAAACAGTTATTCGGCATTTTTTCAAAATTATGGAATGGGCTCATTTTCACAAAGGGAGTTCGAGTTCGATTAACTAGAGTGTTATTTTAACTGCGCTCGCTCTGTCTATGTGTCTCAGTGTGAATTTATCATCAGCACAAGATAAGAATCAGAAGAAACTTAATTAGAATCATGAGAGAGACATTGCGTTCCGCACGCGTAGGCTACATGACTGGCTTGGGTAGGCTACAAATCCCCATACATAAACGCAATAGGCCTACATCATAACTGAAATGACATGACTTCAGCACTAACGTTAATTACAGTTCATTTTGGACAGGGCATGATGTTATCTATTAATATAATACAAATGTGTAATAAATTATTGAAAATATTTATCAGGGTTGACTTGATAGCATTGCTACAACATAGTCCACAAAATAATACAATTGTTGGTATTGTTAACCTGTATTTTATTATGGCATTGTTGTCAGGGTCCAGGGATTAACTGTATATGTTGTTCTCCCTTAATGTGATTTGTAATACGTCAGTACGGAGCTCTCTGTTTTGTGTTAAAAGTAATTACCCAATAAAATTGAGCTGTTCGCGTCAATGCTCCAGAGCGAGCGCTCACTAGAAAACAGCGCGCGAGGAGCTCTCCTCAGTACTAGGCTTGGCCAAGTCAAATAAAACGGACTTCAACTATCCTTATTCGATCATACAGAAGTCTTCCTGTCTCCGTGAAGTTTACGAACAGACTGACGATTTAATGATTAACAAATTATATGTATAAAGTTACCAAAATATATTGCCAAAATATAGCCTAGTCAAAATACAAAAGTAAGAGAGGTAGGCGTCATCCATGCATTTATTTTATTGTACTTAGGCAAATGTGAAAATAATTTCCAAAGAAACGTTTTAAAACGTTTTAATCACAAATTGAAAGTGTGAGATGATGTGCAAACATTCCGGTATAAAACATAGTTCAATGCATGCAATGCAATGCAATTAGGCCTATTTTTCAAATTTAATTTCTGACAATAACAATCCCTTGCAAAAACAACAATATGTCCAAAGATTGAATGCCTTTTGGCACGGTTTTGAAATCCTAAAAAAAAAAGAATATAATTTAAAATGACAAATGGCAGCATGGCATTGGCATTACAATTGTTATTACAACTGGGGCAGTTTTCATTGAATTGGGGTAGAAATAAACATTTGAAGGGGGTAGGCCCACCAGATAGCATATGAATATATCATAAGTCATGAAATAAATGTTTAGAATTAGAGGAAAATTGCTTTATAAGTGCAACATTTTCTCTAAGCCTCATGGCAAAATGTGTAGAATGTCAAGAAATTTATTCTAAGACAGCAACATTTTCTCTCAGCCTCATGGCAAAATGTGTAAAATAGCATGACTCTCTGGGGGAGATGAGGCCTTTTTGGACCATGTAGGTGGACCCTGCGAACTGCGCTAAGCCACTGCTACTAAGCCTACCAAATAAAAATAAAAATAAATTCCCGTCATATCAGCATCTCAATAGTATGCCTTATGTTTTGCAGAGCTATGATCTATGGATGTTTTTGGAAAGAGGGCATGAGGACCCTTATCAAATCCCTGGAATACTAATGAACTGTAAGAAATAGACACATAAACATAGCTTTTTCCATTTTATCAGACTTTTATAGTGGTCAGTACACCAGATACAGTAGCCACGTTTGACAAAATGTTCCGCAAAGACCTGTGTGTGTGCATATTGTTGTTTGTGTAGGCTATCCGATGGCTTTTGCAAAAACCTATTCCCTCAAGTAAAGGATATCCCAGTTAAGTGGGTTGCAGCAGTTTTATATGGATCAGTATGTTTATACTGCCGTAGCAACCCTTGAATAGCTTCCCAGCTTCACAGAGGCATTGGCAGCACAGCAATGGACCTCAACAATACACTGGGGTCTGTTTACAAGGAGAAAGCTTCACTATAATAAACCCATTGCCTCAGAACAGCAGACAGACAGAGAGCAGCACAGTGGAAGTTAGCTGACAAGGTTTTATTGAGTCCCTTGCCTTTATCTCCAGCTGACATTTCAACAGACTCTATTGCATTGACCTGTATCTCAACCAGATGTACTGAAAGGGCTGTTTTGAATCGCTAAATCACAAAAAGTACTTTTGACTTTACTACTGTAGATGGCCTTTACTTAGAAAATTAAGTTACTTTATTCTAAATGCTGATTGTCATAAACTCTCTCTCGCACCCCCTCCTCCCCCTCCTCCCCCTCCTCCCCCTCCTCCCCATCCTCCCCCTCCTCCCCCATCCTCCCCATCCTCCCCCTCAACACCCCTTCACCCCCATAGCAAACCGACATGAACTCGTTCCTCTGGACGGTGAAGCGCCCAGCTCCCTATCCCCCCTCCTATCTCTTTGGGACCATCCATGTGCCCTATACCCGTGTGTGGGACTTCATCCCAGACGTCTCCAAACGGGCCTTCCAGACCAGTGCCAACGTGTTCTTCGAGCTAGACCTGACTGACCCCCTGACCATCTCCAAGCTGACCAGCTGCCAGCTGCTGCCCCACGGGGAGAACCTGCAGACCCTGCTGCCCCGGGATCTGTACCGCCGCCTCAAACGCCACCTGGACTACGTTAAGCACATGATGCCCTACTGGATGACGGCGGACCAGCGGGGCCGGGGGCTGTACGCTGACTACCTCTTCAACGCCATCGCAGGGAACTGGGAGAGGAAGAGGCCTGTGTGGGTGATGCTGATGGTTAACTCTCTGACAGAGTCGGACGTGAGGTCGCGGGGGACTCCGGTGCTGGACCTGTTCCTGGCCCAGGAGGCCGACCGCATGGGGAAGAGGACGGGTGCGGTGGAGCGGGTGGAGGAGCAGTGTCACCCCCTCAACGGACTTAACTTCTCCCAGGTAAGAGAGGAGGCTGTGGAAGGGGTGGGGGTTGGACATGATCATTGGAGTTGGGGGATATGTGATTGTTGGATGCATTTTGTTGGCGGCTGGGGGGCAGGGAGTTTGGAGATTTAATGGACAGGATGTCTTTGGAGGAAATGGTGGATAATGTAGAAGATGACAATGGGAGGAGATGGTGGATAATGTAGAAGATGACAATGGGAGGAGATGGTGGATA